>VZTG01006172.1:923582-1063676 GCA_013397845.1 Melanocharis versteri | reverse complement strand
TTTTTTTTTTTTAGCAAACCATCTGTACTGTAGTTTTAATCAAATATTGTCATTTGCAAGCCTTACAGTTATAGTTGGATTGGTTCTTATGTGGTGTAATTAAAATTTGAGCCCACTCCAAGTGGGATGTAACAGATCAGCAAAAGGGTTAAAATAACTTGTCTGAATAGCCTGCTTTCTGGGGTTCTGGACTTCCACTTTGCTCCNAAACTCACTCTTTTTTTTTTTTTTAGCAAACCATCTGTACTGTAGTTTTAATCAAATATTGTCATTTGCAAGCCTTACAGTTATAGTTGGATTGGTTCTTATGTGGTGTAATTAAAATTTGAGCCCACTCCAAGTGGGATGTAACAGATCAGCAAAAGGGTTAAAATAACTTGTCTGAATAGCCTGCTTTCTGGGGTTCTGGACTTCCACTTTGCTCCTCTAAGTCAGAGCTCCTCTTCCTTGTCAACAACAAGTGGAGGTGGCAAAACAAAGCTTTTATGCAGTAATGTCACCTGTAAGTTTTATTTGCCTGCCCTGGCAAAAGAACAACCAAGCAAAAACAGTAACAAGAGAATTGTGGTGTTTTCCCCAATGCATTCAAACACAGTCCTTTTGTCTCTGCTCACACTGAGCTGCAGGCCCATCTACCTTTCTATAGAGGTCTAGGCTACCTTCATGCTTAATGAGGGAGGGTACTGACATCTTCCTGACAGATGCTTGCTCTTGCACAGGGAATCTGGGAAGAGGGAAATAAATTCTGCAATGTAACCCTAGCCCCTCCTGCCAGGCTGTCCAGGGGTGCTTTTTCTCTCATCAGGTTGTAACAAATCCCTCTGCTAATGACTCTGTTCAGCTTTTCCAGCATGAATCAAAAAGAACCAGGCATGCCTTGCAAAACCAGGAGCACTTATGTCTGCTTTAGGAAGAGTGGGACAAGAGTAATCAAGTTCTGCTATGCTGTCTGCTGAAGTCCTGCTGTTTTTCTTTAGGTACGCTCCACCATTCTTGCGCTAGGTGCCCTCTCTTCAAAATGGGAAATAATCTAGTAGGTGGCCTTTAGGAGCAAAACTATATCCAGTTCATCCATTTGTCTCTATGTGTGTCCAAGAACCCAGGCCTGAATGTCTTCCTCACTCAGTCATCTACCAGCGCACACACTTCAGATATTCACCTGCTCTGGCAATCCTATTACCGCAGCTGGGGGCTCCTCCTCCATCCCTAACTCCTCCATTTCTCCTTGTTTCATTTGCTGTGTGTCAGGCCCACCAGTACCGCCAGGACCGGCGCAATGCTCCGTGTAGGTGTGAGGCAGATTAATATGGCAAAGCACAACACTGACTATGGAGTGAAAGGGTTAGCCATGCATGCCTTGTGGGATAGTACAGCAGCAGCACTTGGTTAAGCGTACAACTACTAGCGACATAATCAATCAGGGATACATCTCGTGGTGCTCTTGCAGTGTTCTCCGGGAGGGATTTACAAGCTGTTCTCCCCCTCCACCAAAGCAGGCAGGCTGGAGGTAAAGCCACTCCAGCTGGAGGAAACCAGTAGGAACCTAAGTAGCTTGGTCTAGTGCAATGGAGTCTATGGAGAGTATTGTCCAATATTTCCTGTTGGGCAGAAAGGCGAGACTGGGACATTACTAAATATAAATAGCAGGGCGCTCTGTCACATTAAATACTTTACATGTTCACACCCTTGGCTGTACACAGCATGCAGGATGTTGGGGGCTTTTTTATTTCCCCCATGACTGTGCTTTCCTGAAGTGAAACCGTGTACCTTGCTTTTGTAGAGCTGAGAGTCCTGATGCACATGGTTACAGATCACATATACTGGATAAAGAGGGAATATTATACATAGTGGGAAAGAGAAATATTATACATAAATGTAAAAGCAGGGTATAGTGGAATTGCCTAGTGCCTCCCATAGTCAGCTGAGGTGCAGTCTGGCAGGAAAAGCTTATGGAGGCAAGGCAGCATGCAGACTTCTGCTTAAGCCCCACCAGAGGCGATCTTCACTTGTCCTTCTGAGATGTCCTGGTTTCAATAAAGCAAACGCTAATTCAATCCAAGGCTCCCCAGACACAGTCCTTCCTCTGGAGGCACATGTGTTACCCTGCCGGCGCTAACATTAAGGTGTGGTGGGGCTGTGTCACAGCGGTGTGTCTTTGTTGCCTTTCCCGTTCAGAAGCAAGAGGTGAGCAAGTTCCTCTTGGGGGCTGGTGTACTTTTCACAATCTTCTTTCGTTAGGAATGTACCGTGTTCTCTGTGACAGAGCCACCTCCAGTGCCTATAAAATTTCGGGAGTTTACCGATGGCAGGGAAGGCTCCGCCTCAGGGCTTGGTACCTCTTCTTTGTTGTCTCCCGCCACCGATTCCTGCGAGCTGGTCTCCGGGCTCGAAGCTGCCTGGAAGCTGGGCTCAACCCCGAGGGGCTCGTTGATCTGCAGGGGAAGCAGTGCCCGGTGCCGCATCAGGCTGTCGTCGCTGTTCTGGGCCTCCAGCGAGTTCCGGCGCTTGGCGTTCCTGTTGGCCATGGCGTTCTTCTGCGGCTCCTCGAAGCTCAGCGACAGGGTCACCGTGCCACTCCCGAAGCTGACTTTCTGCTTGCACCCGCGCTGCTGCTGGCGCTGCCGCTCGGCGCAGGCTGGTAGAGGAAAAGGGTCCTCGTGGTTGCTCTTGCTGCTGATGGAGGAGGAAGGGGTGGAGCCGGTGGAGCCCCCCAGGCTGTTGGAGCGCTTGCGGGACACGTTGCTCCGTCTCAGTGTGGCCCTGGCAGCCACTTTGAAAGCGTGGGCAGCTGTGCTGCAGCGCACCTCCTCGATTGTGTTGCGGGAGGGCTTGAAGAGGATGATGTAGACTTTGTTGAAGAAGATGCAGGCCAGAAGCCCAAAGCTGGCAGCCAGTATTGCAATCACCTCCACAGCAGACACGAACTTGCCGTACGTGCTGGCGTAAGCAGGGATGAAGGAGATCCACACGATGAAGAATATCAGCATGCTGAAGGTGATGAACTTGGCCTCGTTAAAATTCTCAGGCAGCTTTCGAGACTTGAAGGCGAAGAAGAAACAGATGGCCGCCAGTAGGCAGGTGTAGCCAATGAGGAAGCCGAGGGCCATCAGGGAGCCTTCGTGGCAGGTGATGAAGATGATCTCATCCTCCAGTTCATGGTTTCGGTAACTGGATGGTGGGGCCGTATAGAGCCAAATCACACAGATGACAATCTGCACAAACGTGCACAAGAAGACCAGGAGGAACTGAAGGTTGAGGCCCCACCACTTTCGGTGGAGACTCGTGGGGATCTTTGCCTCGAAGACGAGCAGGACACGGTTGGTTTTCACCAGGATGCAGGAGATGCAGAGGACAAAGCTGATGCCAAAAGCTGGCTGCCGCAGACGGCAAGTCCAATTCTGGGGCTCGCCGATGAAGAACAATGAGCTGGAGAAGCAGCATAGCAAGGAAAAGAGGAGGAGGTAGGATAGCTCCCGGTTTGTGGCCTTGACGATGGGTGTGTTGCGAAATTTGGTGAAGACTCCCAGAACAAAGGAAGTCAGGAAAATTCCAAGCACAGCAAAGAGAGTCAGAGCAATCCCAAAGGGCTCAGTCCAGGCCAGAAACTCTATCTGCTTGGGGATGCAGGACGTGTGGTTCTCGTTGGACCAGTAATCCTCAGGGCACTTGTCACAGGCACTTGCATCTGAAAAAGAAGTGATAAGGGGAGGGAAGGTTTGTCAGAATGAGAGGCTGAAATGTGGGATGACATATATGGCAACTACACACCAGCCTTGATCTTAAACACACGGAGTGTTCCACTCCCATCTCTGCAGATCCCCAGAGTAATATATTGATGTCTCAGAGTTTACACTGAAACAACCAACCTCCCATGGGCTATATAGCAAAACACAAAGCACGCTTGGTTCCAGCTTGAAAAAAGTCCTGTCTTTGCACTCATGTTTTTTGTAATCTGTTTCTTGGTAAAACTTTGCAAACTTTGATTGATATCAGCTCTTACGCAGGCTCTATTTTTCCCCTCTTCCTTGTTCCTTCACTTTTATCTTCTACTTCTGTCTGTCTTCATACCTCTCACACTTTTATCATCATTTGAATATCCTGCCTTTTTCTATTACAGAGAAAATTAAAAACGTGCTTGCCTCCTTAAATGCTTTGAGAACCTATTTCATATTCCACAGAGGCAAGTCTTAGTGTTTAAATTGCTCTTCCCTGAAGGCAGGCAATGCCCTTGACTCCAGCACATTCTCATTTCATGTTGGAATGCCAGGGAAAGATGTGTCTAAATGATATCACTCTCCCTACACCCAGCAAATGTCCCACTAATACTTGCAAAGAGAAAATTGGTGCCTCCATCTCCTCCCTCTTCATGAAAGTAGCTGTGCCTGCTGTGATGGCAGGGTCGTGCCAATGGCTGGCATGATCAAAAAGCAAGGACCTGCTGCTTCTGCTCTTCTTCTTTGACTCAGATGGGTCTTGTGCTCCAGCAGGGAGGGTCATGACTCCTTTGATGGCAGTAGAAAGGGGTTGAGAGCAGAGAGCTGGAGGTCTCAACTTACCTCTGCTTTTGGGATCCCAGCAGGATAGCAAGGGGCTTCAGTGAGTTCACAAACTCTTTTAACAACAAGCACCCTCTGAGTTTTGCACCTGAGCACAGACACAGACTCTGACCATAGGTTCCAGAGCAGAGATTGATGCTAATGAGAAACTCAGGAATGCCCAGCTAAGGAGGGCAAAGGTTTTCAAAAGCTTTTCTCTTGTTCTTGAGGTGTGGTTGGAGAGAGCATCCATGACCTGACATGACACTGCTTTCCTGAGGACTTTTTGCCTCACCTAAGGCGCTTATTTGAAAATTTGGCACTAGATGCAAAAGCTCAGTCAGAAGCTGTCATCACCAGGTCATTCTATTTACATCCATTCAGCCAATAATTCTTATTTTTCTTGTGCCTTTTACCTGGAAGCTCATTGCAAACTGAAAGCTGCAGACAAAGCAAAGCTAATTTCGTGTAGCAGGGAATCCAGCAGCCTCTGCCAGAGACAGGGGCAGCTATTCAGCACTGCACCCTAAAGACACGCTTTCACTGCTGTCTTGTGGTGGCTTAGAGACCGTGCTGCCACTGAAGGGAGTAAACCAGGTCTCCCTCCTCCTGCAAGGCTGCTCATTCTTGCCCCCTCCGTTGTGCTGTTAACACTAGAGGGCACGCAGCTTCTCATTCTAGTTGGAAACAGCCTCCCAAGAGCTTGTTTTCAGGAAGACCAAAGACCTGATCCAACTCGCTCCATGGTCGCACAAGTACCAGCACTGCTCCCGGATAAAGGGTGGGAGCAAGCAGCTGGGAAAGGACAGATTGTTTCCTCCGGTAGCATCGCTGTCTCAGCTGGATGAAACTGGTCGTAAAACTGCTCTCTATGCCTATAAAACTGGCAAGCACAGGAAATAAAGACCATTACTGTCAGCTGAAAATGCAGTAGGAAACTGTATGGTCAGAAGACAGTCGCCACCTTAGCCTCGTAAATTTCACCTCCGCACCAGAGCTAGCTCCCAAAATTATGTGAAAAACACCAGAAGACTCCTACTGCACATGACCAGAATTGCTTCTATTCAATCTGAAAATGCTGCTTCCAAGCATCCTGTAGTGCTAAAAAAAAGTCACTCCTGTCTGATAGGACACAAATTATGTTCTCCCAAAGAACACTTGTTCATTTTTGCAAGCAGTTTACTGAACTGTTCATCTCAGGCAAGGTCTGCAGCGTTTGCTGGGACCAGTGCGCTGGAGAGGGTGTGAGGAGGTTCCGAGTGCCCTACAGTGTGGAGAAGACTGATATCCTGAAAGAATTTACTTGCCTTTGTTACCCTGGGGATGCCCAACACTGTGGGAACACTAGTGCTGTTGGAAATTCAGAATTTTTCAACCATTTCTAAACCTGAGGTTACCTTTTCTATCTCCTGCAGAACCTGAGTGGCTTGATCCAAGCTCCCAATGAAACAAACAAAAAGCATGTCCATGGGTGCTCGGTAGGATCCACAGATTCTGATCTTTTGCAGTGCCAGTGATCAACAGAACTTGTAGTTGGTGAGTCCATAAAGGGAAGCATTCCTCTCTGCTTGTGAAATCTGGGATGTAATGGATTGTATTTCTTTGTAAAGCATGAAATAAAACCCTGACAATATGAGGAAAAGATGGAGGCAGACAGATAATTACAAAATTTAGGATGGGGAATCTCTCCCTTCATCCAGGTTTTTGGATGGAGAAAAGCTACTGCTACAGTGCAATAGAGTTTGCTTGTGGCTGCCTGAGAAGCTTTCTATATGCAAATTGTTTTTCAAATTCTCTGCCTTAATTCTCCTAATGCAGAGCAGAAGGGACAAGCAGGCTTAGCAGTAGACAGGACCTGAGGACCACAGGACTCAGCTCCTGTAAGCTTTTCACAAGTCCCTCAGACTTTCAGTGAAGCCTCCTGGCAAGGCAGGCACCAGCCCAGCACCGCAGGGAGGCTATTTCAGCTCAGCTGCGGGCAATGCCCGGAGGGCACCGCCCTCGGCACGGCCCAGAGCAGCTCTGTGGGCGTTACCTGTCTCGTCGCTGTACTCCCCGTCGGGGCAGTCCACGCACTCGAAGCAGCAGGTGGGCTCCCCCTCAATGATGCCCTTCCTGGTGCCCGGCAGGCAGTCCCTGCTGCAGTTGGAGAAAGGCACCTGCAAGAAAAGAGCCCGAGCAGGTCAGTGGTGCCAGTGCCTTTCTACGGCAAGACCTTGGGCTTCCTCCAAGGGTGTTACTGCTTGGTTGGCATGCTGGATGAAGAACCTCAAATGCTCACCTCTTCCCCGTAAAGAACAGACGTATTTTGCACAATAGTCCATCCCCAACCCACTGCAGTGAGATTTCTTTGAAGGAACACACCAAAGGATGGTCAGGAAGATCAGCAGATCTTTATAATCTCTACTGTGTTGTGGGCATTGCAAACTGGAATGTGACCATGATATACATACCCCAAAACAGACATTAGATGGTTAAAAGAAAAGACAATCAATCTCTACTGGCAGGAATTTGAGTCAGCCTTGGAGATGATGGGCCCTCACTTCTGGCCCCCATATATTGCATACTGTCTGCTAATAATTTATGGGAATTAAAATGGTTTTCTGAAACTCACTTCTTTAAGAACACTGAGCATCTAAAGATGCAAATCAGTCGGGCTGCACAGATCCAAAGGTTTCCAGACCTCTGCTGCTGTAAATGATGTCACCTGCTGTCTCTGCATTTATGCTGTGCCTGAGCCCACCTGAGCATTGTCGTGTCCCAGCAGCAAGTGGTTGCATGGGCACGCTCGCTGCATGCCTGAAGTACCCTGACACAAGGACTTCAGCATGATAAATGGAAGCCTGGGCCTTTGTCACACAGTCATGACCCGAGGCTGAGCTCACCTTTTCCCAACTAAATTGAGGAAAGAGAGTTGACACAGAACATGGCTTTCTCAGCTCAGGAGAGTTAAACCTACAATTTCCACTGCTAGCAAAGTACCGTGACCCGTACATACTTAATGGGTGTTCTGTTTGGAAGCCTCCATTCACCTTTTTGGAAGTTTGATGTTAGTTTACCCAAGTGCTGCCAACCTGCTGATCTTCAGGAGCCTCCTGTGCTGATGCACTTATGCAATGAGTCCTAGGTATGGTTTGGAAGTTGCCTGTGTGCAGGCATCGACCTCAGCCCTAGGGAAAGCAAAGCTCTCAGTAATGACAACTCCTATGCAGAGATGACCACTCCATGGCTCAGCTGAGGGCAGTCTCTGTTGCCTATCACTCTGAAGTATAGCTGTAGCTCAGTTTGGGAATGCTGTTCCCAAGCTGTTCATCAGGATTACATCACTGATGGGACAGATACACCATCAGGGCAAATCCCTGCAGCTCCTCGCTTGAAGCACTCTTTGCTGCTAGTGCCTATTGCTATAAACACTGTGTTCCTACTCCTTGGGACAGTCTTTGAGCAGGCAGTGCATCCATCAAGAGGACTTCATCAGTCTAGGCTGTCTTTCTCTAGGCTGCCACCAGTGATTTTGAACAGGGCTGAATCACAGGCCTGGCTGAAGTGACACACTGCTTTCCCATTATCTGCTATGCTGATTGAGCTTCCAAGGAGGAAAATTAAATTGGTTTGGCATGATTTTATATTGACAAATACATGTTGGCTTGTTCTTATCAGTTTATTATCCTCTAAGTGTTTATAAACTGTTGGATTTTTTAATCAAGTCTTTTTGGGTTACTGAAGCTCAACTCAATTGTGTGTAATTCCCTTGGCTCTCCTATAACTGCTTTAAAAACAGGTATTAGAATTACTCACTAATCCTTTGAGACATCATGCATCCTCCACATTTCTCAAAGATGAATTGCTAGTACTTTTGTGATTGCTTTGGCTGAATTCTTAAGTATTCTGTGGGGAATTTCATCACGTTCTGCCAAAATGAATCTATCTATCTTACCTACTCTTTAACTCATTCTTTTGCAAGTCTGCCCACTGCTGAAGTTCCTGAATGTTAAAATTACCTACATTTAAACTTTCGTTGGGCGTGACAAGAGGCACAGTGAGTGAAGTACTGGCTACTCTTTTTGGACAGAGCCTTTTATCTGAAAGAAATTAGAAGTCTATAAACTGAAAAAAAAGGCTGCAGCAGACATAGAGATCACAAATCCCTCCACTGCACAATGTTTACATGCCCTGGCATAACACTCAGCAATATCCTATCACATTTTTAACAGTTTTGGACAGAGAATGAATTTAAATATTGTACCGCTGGAGAAATTTAGACCAAGAGAACACAATTACTCAGTTTAAGTAAAAAACAATAAATCTTAACTGTTGGGAAAATTGTAACATGCATTTGCAACAATCAGAAGGAGAGATTATAATATCAGGGTTTTTAAAATTCCACTTGTAGTTTGTACTTAGAGACTCCAGCTGGGCTTAGAAAAGCTCTGAGCTCAGTATTTCTGTGGTAATAGGCTCTGTTCAATTCGTGTCTCCTTTGGAGTGCTCTGGACTTGAACCAGAAATGAAGCTGGAGTAAAGGCAAGGCTGAACTGGTGCTGTGTTTTGGGCAAGTGTAGCTAAGGCAGAAGCATTACCTGATCTGCCAGCCAATGTGAATAATCACCTGGAAGTGAATTGCCTTCTTCATTAATCAGGTGCTGGTTTAACATATCTAAACATTGCAGCAGGGCCTGGCAGTGACATTTCTGAGCTAAATCTCTACTCCCTGTGTCAATTCCCAGACCACAAACCATATGCCCGCTCAGTATTTCCTCTGAGAGCTGGAGTTTCTGCCTAGCTGGCTGCTTCCAGCTATGACAGCAGTTCATCTGGCTCTTGTCTGGAGATGTCTGCACCATGTTTTCAGCGTATGGGTCGGACACAGCCTGGCTGCTAATGACAATAATGATGCTGAAAAGATTTAACATATGCAGGATGGTGGAGAAGGACTTAGGCCTGACTGAAGTCGATTGGTACATCTTGAGACCACTGCAGAAGCACCCTCAAGGAGAACACAAAGAAAGGTAGCAGGTGCTGGCATCCTCCATTATTTGAGCACCATGTCCAGGTTAACCCAGGCAGATTGACAGGGCTCGTTCTGTTGGTTTGCAAGGCAAGGGTGTGAGGAAGGCTCTGGGACTTGGTGGGTGAAGCCAGCAGAAAGAGTCGCAAATATAACTAAGAGCAAGAAGAGGCACTTCTCAATACAGAGGTACTGGGAGTGAAAGAGATGGCTCTTTTCAGCAATGAAACTGCTGAGCTCCAGAAAACTTGATTTATTCAACAACCAGACTTGGGTAATGAATTTCTCATCCCTGTTGAAGCAGTACTATAAAATTCTACTCTATCTGCTTGGGACAGCAAAAAAGACATAATTTAAAACATTAATACCCAGGGTCAACAAATGTACAGAAGGGGAGGAGACATTGTCTGTTATTTCAGTGTATAAGGGTATGAAAGACTATGGTGGAGACCAGGTATACAGTAAGGTGAATGGATCCTTTAATGAGCCATGGAGCCACAATATGAGGAGTGTGCAGGGCTAGTTCAAATTCCAGCTTGTGGAAACCTGGAAAACATTGCTGTGAGGATTTAAGCACTTACCTCCTTAGAGAATCCACCCCATAGGATCTTGTTTTCATTGATAAAAAGCCTCTCCCCTTTCTTGGCATAAACGTTGTAGTGCCCAACCTCTTCAAAGACGACTGAGCCATCCTCCGGAGAGAGATGCCAATTGATTATTGAGTAATTTCCTACCAGGTCACCAAACTCATCGAAATCCACTTGCTCCCCCATGTTATTGGTGAAATTTAAGTGTCGCAGATGCTTGAGAACCTAGAGAGAGACAGAGAGACACTGTGAATGCCAGTGTGTTACAACCCTACCGCAGCACACGTCTGCTACGGGGACAGATCTGGGTAGAATCACTTTACTACAAACCTTAATCTCTTCAAATCTTTAAATCACAGCAGTAAGAGGCTATCACATGAACACACAGAGCCTGTACAAACCTTGTAGACAACACCAGGTTGTCTTCAGGGTGGTTGGCAACCCATCTGTAGCACTGATGCTACCCCATTACCCTTTCAGCATTCCTCTTTGGTCCTGAGTCACCTCTCCAAGCCCAGAGCTCTTTGTTAGGGTCAGGGAAGTGGCAGCAGCCTCTGATGTGTTTCAGTCACACACGCATCACTCTCACCCTGGTCTTGCAACTACTGCATAAATGCTCTCAGTTGGTATCTCTAGTCTCTGAATGATCAATCACTCAGAAACAGGAGTGCTTGAGAAACAACTCAGACTTGACTCTGATTGAAAAAACCCAAGCCCAATGCACTTCAGTAAGAAAACTCCAACAAATCAAGCTCATTTGCCATATGGCAGACCTGGAGAATTCCTACCACTTTTTTTTGGCTTCTGTCTCATGGTTGCATACGTGAAAGTAATCACATTCTGCCTGCTCCCAGGAGTTCTTCCCTGTAATTTTCACCTGATGCCTTAAAGTGTCAAACAGAATCATAAAATCATTGAGGCTGAAGATTACCTCCAAGATCATCAACCATTAACCCAGTACTGCTGTATTCACCACCAAACCATGTCCCCAGGTGCCATCTCCACACATTTTTTGAACACTTCCAGGAATGGTGATTTCACCACTTTCCATGACAGCCTATTCCAATGCCTGACCACCCTTTCATGGAAGAAATTTTTCCTAATATTCAATCTAAGCCTTCTCTGGCACAACTTAAGGCCTTTTCCTCTCATCATGTCATTTGTTACCTGTGAGAAAAGACCAACCCCCTTCTTGCCACAACCTCCTTTTAGGGAGTTACAAAGAGTGATAAGGTCCCCCTAAGCCTCCTTTTCTCCAGCTAAACAGGCCCCCCTTCCCTCAGCCGCTCCTCATCAGACTTGTTTTCCAGACCCTTCACCGGCTCTGTTGCCCTTCTCTGGATGTGCTCCAGCACCTCAATGTCTGTCTTGTAGTGAAGGGCCCAGAACTGAACACAGCACTCGAGGTGTGGCCTCAGCAGTGCCGCGTACGGGGGGACAATCACTGTCCTGGTCCTGCTGGCCACACTATTGCTGATATGGGCCAGGTGCCATTGGCCTTCTTGGCCACCTGGGCACAGCTGGCTCATCTTCAGCTGGCTCTCAACCAGTATGCTGCATGTCTCTAATCCCAGCGACAACTGCAGTTGTAAAGATCATGATCTAGATTGCCTGACAAGTAGGCCTAAGAAACTGCAGCATGAAAGAAACCCTGTACTGGCAACTGTGATACAGTTCATGCACATCATATTTCTGTTCAAAAGTTAGTTGCTGGCTTATGCACTTATCAGATTTCTCCCCAGGCTCATCTATGGGAAGATGAGGTGACTCTGAGGGCACCTGGCTGCCAGCTGCCCCTGGACCAGAGAGGCATAGTTGCTGCTGTGGTTCTACTGCCTGTGACAGCTTGTAAGCCCGGTCTCTCTCTCTCTCTTACCTGTGAATCCCCAAACTTACAACTCTGGATGGCAAAATGTAAGAGAAACCAAAACTAAATCAATTTATCTGGGCGGGCAGAGCCCTCTTCACCCCACAGACAGAACAGACAATATTGTTTTGATGAATCCTTTTCACCTGGAAACACAGGGACAGGGGAACAGAATCACTTCATTAATTCCTGTCAGTTTTGCTAAATTGTCTCATTTTTCACTGTTTCCTTTTGCGATCCTCCTATCTCAAGCTAAAATCCCCAGAGCCACAGATACCCTCCTCTCACTGCCTATATCACTGCCAGCCTGAGAGAGTCTGGAAAAATCATTGTAGTACTACACAGGATGTGGCCAACAATACCTTTTCAGCTTGTGTGATGTTGATGGAAGGCTATCAAAATATTGCCACAGTATTCAATCTTTGAATAACAGGGGAGACAGAGAAGGCAGGATTTTTTTCTGTCTTTCTCATCCCTGCTGCTCCTCCTCTGGAGACCATCTCACCTATAAGGTATGCAGCTGGAATGATCTCACCGAAGAGCCAGGGCCTGTCCCTGGAAGATCTCACCCTCTGATGGACACAGCAAAAGAAGGTGCTCTGCACTGGCACTTTGCTATGGAGAGCCGGGGCACTGCCTGCTGTGGGTAAGGAAAGAGAAGACTGCTCCCCTCTCATTCCCCTCATTCCTGAGGGGTGCCCAGGAAGATGCTGCTTGCCCAGCTCCATCAGGGGACAATGAGAAGAGAGCAGAAGCAACTCTGAGGTCAGAACAGCTGACAGGGTCTGCAGATCCACAGTGATGTTTTGTCCTGCCTCGCCTTGCTTAGGCCTCATCTGCACAGGGGCTTCAGTCTTGGTCTGGTTGTTACCAAAAACTTTGTCCATCAGCAGTGCAGGTGCTCAGCAGGGCAGCTCACATTCCTCTGCAGGCTCTGGCACCTACCTCAGGGTGACAGCTGCAGCTTTGATGTCCAGATCAGGTTTGTCCTTATGCTGAGCCTCAGGCCATGTTTCTCCTCCCTCCCACTCAGTATGGCACTCCTACGCAGCACTATTTCATCCTTCTGAACAACACCAGGATATCCTGACTGGATATCACTGCTGAGTTGACTGTTACCTGTATAGACAGGAGACCTTGCCCTTGTTTTGACTGCAGTTGCTACACACACCAGGAGACAATCTTGCAAGAGCCATATTGAAGATTCTTCAGTTGAAGTCCTGCCTCCCCAGGTCAGCTGCAGCAGCAGGAGGCTCACTGCTATTAGGGTCAGCAAGATGGATGGTGGAGAAACTTCTGGATTCCCCGAATGCAATTTTTTGTTTGTTTAATTTCATAACATTCATATCAATTAGTCTGTTCCTTTGCCTTCCCTCCTGTCATTAGGTTTCTTAAAAAGTAATACATACCCTTGGCTTTTAGTGGGGTTTTGTAGGATTAGTTTGACCATATCTTTCCCTTGGTCACACACACACTACACCTGAGGATTCAGGTTATAAATGATTTCATGTATGACCTGATATGTCTGTCTGACTGTTAATTCATATAAAAGCACTGATCTGCAATTAATGTTGTCTTTCCCCAGGCAGAGTATAGAAACTTCAGCTCTGCAACTGTAGCTAGAGGGTACAAGAATGTGTATCGGTTCATGCACAAAAGGCACATGACCTGATTAAAATCCCAAATGGAGAGGCAACAGGAACAACAGAAATAACAAAGCCTGTTTTTCTTCTGGCCAGAAAACATCGAAGTTTTTCTTTAAGTCTAAATTCTGAGGGGCAGCTTGTAAAATGAACTACCAGAACATGTTCCTTTTTTAGAGAGCAAGAAAATCTCAGGATCATATCTCTATATCTCACAAGTTCTGCTCTTTACAGGGTGAAAATACAGTTTAAACAGACAAGGAATATATAAGCACTAAATGCTGAAAGAGGAAGTTGTAGGCTCTGAATAACCACAACACTATTTTATAGTCACCAGTCTATCAATGATTAGCTAAGTGCTTTACAGTTAAAAATGTGTCACTATGTTTCGTAACTAAAGATAGAAACATACATAACCAGGACTCAATCCACAAAGACCTAAAAGACCCTGCTTCAGCCAGGCCAAGAGCATGTGTCAGGGGTATGTGTATCAGACCCCGGAACCAAGAGTTTATGAAAGAATTGTTGACCTTGTGGCTTGGATATACCATCAGCAGCTGGTGGAAACCTGCAGGGAGAGCACTGTGCAAGCTGCTGTCTTCAGATATTTCTTTCTGTAATTTTTCCCTCTTTTCTCTCTGTCACAGACATCATGTTGAATTGCAATGTCTTTTAATTAAAACACCTGTTGTTAGAAAGGACTTGCGAGCTGCCCTTTAGTTCACCCTCCCATCGTTCCTGGTAAGGCCATTCCCAGCCAGGCAGCATCCCATGCTTTATCCAGGCTAGATATTCTGGGTCATATGGTTTCCATTTTTATAGGAGGATCATAAAGCTGTACCATAAATACAGTTGTATTAGACCAGGCTGGCAGCTCACCTGCCCAGGACCTGTTTCGGACCGTGGCCGACAGCAAATACCTAAACAGGAGCACAGGGGCTGTGATACTTCCCCTGAACAGTCTCATCCATTTTGCAGCTCAGTGACTTTCTGGGCCAAAGGCTTTGTACCTGATAACCTTTGGGTGAGTTTTTCTTCCGTGACGTTGCACATTCGTGTTCTGCACCTGTGCGAACTTTCCACATCCACAGCCCCCTACAGCACAGAGACCTACATTTGATGAGACAAGCACCTCTTCATCCCTTTTGGAACAGAGCAGCTACAAATCTCTTTTGATGACCTTCATGCTCATATTGGCAAAGAACTGCCACTTGCCAGTCATCTGTTCCATGCCTGTCAAGATTTTACAATCACCTCTCTTCAGACACCTCTTTCTCAGGCTGATGAGCCCCATCTGATGTTGCTACATCTTGTACAGACGCTGTTCCACTGACCCTTCTCTAAACATTCCCAGTCTTCTTCATCAGTTCTGAGCCTTGCATACGATACCGAAGTGAGATGCACCAAAGGGTTGAGAAAGTGGCCCCAGGACACTTTGTTCACCTCTCTGTCCCTTGTCCAGGGTGACTGTTCTTAGAAGTGCATTTGCTTTTTTTGACTACTATTCAGACAGGCCTGAGGAGTCCACCATAGACTTGATCAACTTCATTTGTGATAAGTCAGGTCTCATAATTTATTTTCATCCTCTGCTGACTATCTTTCAACCAACATACACGTAAGTTCTGTATTTGCTGACAGATGACCAGAAGATGCCTTCAGGAAGCCTGAGCATCCTCTGTGAATAGAAGTTCCTTTATCCATTCACATCCCAAAGCCTTCAATGCACTTCAGGAGTTTTGTGAGGTAGGACTTCTCTTTAGAGAAGTCATGGTCACTCTTCCTCAGTATATTCTATTTTTCCTTCCTGATTTTTTTTAAACCCAGATTTATAATAATGGGCTCAATCAGGCTCTGCTAGTTCCTCAGATCTCCTCCAGAACCCTTTCAGAAAATTGATGTCACATCTATCAGCTTTCTAGGCCTCAGGGGTTAAGGCTTTTCAAGTGAGGAGTTGGACACCACAGCCAGCTCTTCAGCTATTTCATCTGTGAGCTCTGTCAGATCCCTTGGCTGAATATTGTTCCCTTGTCCTGAAGTATCAAGGTTCATTTTGCTCTTGTGTTCCATAGTTTCTTCTATAGTCAGTTCAATTAGACAGATCCTCTAAAAGTCCCATAAATAAATAAACCTTCTTAAGTTGGTCCTTTGTCCATGAAGAGCACACTTTTCTTCTGTCATGGCCTTACCTTGTCTTTTGCAGTGATAATCTATGGCTCAACAGACAATCCTACTCCTGAAATGTTTAAAATAGGATTTATGAGCTTTTACCCCATTTCAGGATGTTGCTTATTCGTTTTTCTGGCCTGCCTTATTTTATTTTTACATTTAATCTGACAGAGTTTATGAATCTTCCAATTTTACTCACTGGACATAACTCAGTTATTTGAAGGATGCTGTCTCACTTTTAACAAACACCACCTAATACCTTTGTTTTGCCTTGCCAGCTTCCTTTCTCCACCTTTTCTTGATCTGCAGTATACATTCGCTTTCTGTCACTAGCATTGAGGCTGGTGGCAGGCAAAAACATCCATTTTTCATTTTGAATGCTGTCAGATAGCAGAGAATTTTGTGTGTGCATGCGTGCCCAAAGCTGAACTTTGAGCTGTCCTCTGAAGCACAAGCCAGACTAGTTGTGCATTTTGATAGCAGCTGGACTAAACAATAGTGGCATGTCCTAAATACTTCAATTAGTAACAAGATAGGAGACAGATCCACCAGTTAGGAGGCTGATTGCAACCAAAACCTAGGGCTCAGGGCTAGAAACAAGAAAGGGAAGATCACGTCTGATTGAAAAACACTGGTAGTAGGGAAAGATACTGGAGATGAAGGAGATGTGTGGAGACAAATGTTGGGGGATGCTCAGTAACCTTGGCCAATAATGCTTGAGAAAGACAGCTGAGAGGAGCTGCACAGCATAAACTGACAACTTCCACCTTGACCGACCTCCACCATGTCCATGCCAGGAAGGGAAGGTGAGAACTGGTGACGTAACACTGTGGGGAAAGCAAGAGTGCCTGAGATACCAAGCAGTAACAAGTTGTAGTCGTGTTAATTCTTAAAAAAATGTAAATAAACATCAGTATCCAGGTGCGTTATGAGCTGTCCTTTACTCTTGTCTCAACTGTGACAGGTCCTTAACTAGTCTCCATCAGCTGTCAAGGGTTTAATATCCTTGGCTTCCTTCTGCAATTTTGTTCTGACATGTTTCCTGCCTAGGTCAAATGGTCCTGCAATGGAAGAGAACCTGGGCACATTATAGGTGTCTGTCACCATAAAAGACAAACAATTCTCCCTCCTAACACACAGCTGCAAGCAATCCTGTCTTGACAACTAACATACATTTTCCCACACTTAAGTTTTAATTTCTGTCTACCAATCTGTCTGCAGGCCTTTAAAACAGTTCTGGACTGATAGGTGCCAAATGTTTTTCTCTTTGGTTTGGTAGAATGCCCATGCTGAGAGCAGCCAACAATACCACGTCATGACTCAGTGTGAATGAAGATGAAAAGCTGGCAACTGTCCTCAAGATGGCAAGTCCCGACTGCCACTTTGAATTGAAGAGGGCCCAATCTCCTCCCTTGTTTTGGATCTCTCATCAAGCAGATGGAGAAGATGCCTTCATAATGCTATAACAGGCGTAAGGACTTGAAAGATCAGCTATTGCATTAGGCCAGGGCTCATGGCATACAGGACTTGGGTTTTGCCAGTGGTCAAGTATCATGAGGAAATATGCCCAAGCCAGTTCTGAAAGAGCCACTCATAAAATACTTTAAGAGAAACGTTGTCTGAAGCAATAGCTTTTTGGTGTTTTTTGTTTCGTCCTTTCACTTTCAACTACCTATGTGTCAATCTTCGTTTACAGGCTGGCAAAACTCAAGTTTTTACTTTCTGTATCAAATCCTTAATTCCTGCTGCATTCTCTACTTTGGAATATCTTGTTCTGCCCATTTTTTTATGTAGAGCCAACTCTTGGGCTCTCCCAAAGGCAGTTCTGTTATCACAGCATCAACCAGTTCTGACACACAGGAACCGAGCAGGCAGGAAGGTGCTGGCCCTGGCCCCTTGTGTCAGTAATACCTGTTTCCAGAAGCCTGAGGCAGGGCAAGATGAATTTCACCCTTCTGTCCAAAGCATTCTTCTTGCCAGCAGGAGCTGAACTTTCCTTCCCCTCTAGAACCTCTCCTCCTTCCCTGCTGCCCTTTGTACACCAAGAGGAACAGCATGTAGTGCTGATGTTGTTTTTAAAACTGAGATGCCAGAATATGCCAATACCATTAATCTCACCTTTTTCCAAAGGCCATCCGGAAAATAACAGAATTCTTCAGCCAGTGAAGGATGTGATTCATTGCCTCACACCACTTGCTACGTTCACAGAATCATAGAATATTCTGAGTTGGAAGAGATCCACAAGGATCATCAAGTCCAACTCCTGGCCCTGCACAGGACACATCAAGAGTCACACCATGTGCCTGAGAGCGTTTTTCAAATGCTTCTTGAGCTCTGTCAGGGTTGGTGCTGTGACGACTTCCCTGGGGAGCCTGTTCCAGTGCCCAACCACCCTCTGGGTGAAGAACTTTTTCTTAATATCCAACCTAAACCTCCCCTGACACAACTTCAAGCCATTCACTGAGGTCCTATCTCTGGTGACCAGATTTCACCTAAGCTGCCTGGTTTCTATTGGTTTTCTGCTCTGAAGAAGCGACTGTTAATACTTTTTATCACTGTAAGGGTAACTCAGGTGGAGAAGCTGAAAGGGACCCAGGAACAGAGCTGTGATTTTTACTGTAAATACCTCACAAAAAAATTGGATGTCTTCCTGTTACGCACGTCCAGCTTCATGCACAAGAGGTGCCTGCTGTGTAGTTGGGATACCGAGCACTTCATGCCAAAATAATGAAAACCAGTCAGCACCTACTGTACAAGGCCTGGGCTGTACTCTAGGATTGAAACTGTCAGGTCGGTAACAGGGCAGATGAACAAAAGGAGATAGACTCTGGAGGAAGGGCTGGTGTCGAAGAGAGACGAATTGATGGTCAGCCTGAGATACACTGACAATACTCCAAGGGAAATTTGGCAAGATGGGATGGACATCCCAGCTCTGGTGAAAAGCTAGATCTACACTGTCTTGAACGACAGAGTAGAAGCAGGAGTTCATTCAATACTCAAGAATAGCTGTGTGAAGCCTGAGAATAATTCAAGAACATTCAATGTTGTTATGTTTTGATAAGAACCAAATGACTTCCTTGTAAAGCTAGGAAGGTCATTGGATAACACAATTAAATGTATGTGACAGAAACAATGTGCCATATGTTAGAAGTAATAATTTAAGCTATTCATGATCTTTATTGAAAAAATTAACTAACTGCTCAAGACAAAGACCTGTTCATTATTGTAGGCAGCTCAGTAAAAACACTCTGTGAGTTATGCAGCGGAAAGAGCAAACAAAATATTAGGATATGAAAGCAAGAAGAAAAATGATACTGAAAATATAGTGCCAAGAGTACAAGTGTCCTCTGGAAAAAACTGTTAGTTCCAGTCATTTGATCAGAAAAGAAGAATAAAATTAAAAGAAGATCAGAGAGGTCCAGAGGTGGTGATGATAGCTCTTGGACTTCCATTCAGTCTTCCATTTCAAGAGAAATGAAAGCATGGAATTATTTAATTGTTTATGACACATGTAGTGATTTGTGGGAAAGAGGTGATATATTCTCACAGAAGCAGAGACCCCTGTCCCTGCAAAGGCAGCTGACCTTATTCAGGTCTCCAGAGAAGTATAGGACATCAAGCTGACATGACAAGATGTGCTGATTGCCATATTGTAACTGATAATTGGTTCCGTTCTGCTTCTGTCAAGGGTATGATCCCTAGGCAGATGGGGGCTGGATCTCTCTCTGCCTCTTCCATTGACCAGTGCCCTGTCCCTGAGGAGGGGCTGCACTGGTGCTGACGTGGGGACCCATGCATACATTATGTCCTTTTGTTGTGGGAGTGAAGCAGGGTCTCCAATAGAAACTTGCAGAAATTGGGAGAGGAAGGAACTCACTGCTCAAAGGAAGGTGCTTGGTGCTTCCCTTGTGAGCACTTAGTCTGCTTGGAAACTGGTGAAGCCTAGAGTTTCCTAAGACAAGGACCAGTTTTACTGCCTGAAACTGGGCTTGATGTGTCAGCTTATGTGGTGCTCTCACCCTGCTCTGCTGATTAAAAATTGCAGCAGCTTTGATGCTTTCTTGACAATGAAAGGTGATAAAATGAACAAATTAATAGCTACTACTACAGCAGTAGAAGCAAGTAACTTAAACCAAAAATGTCAAAGGCAAGCATTTCTAAATGGGATTTGATATAAAATGGGACTAATCTGATTTAGGATCAGATTTACTACAGCACCATATTTACAAGGATGTCCAGAGAGAAATCAAAAGCTCAAGCCTAGTGGATTTCACAACGGAGGCTACACAAGTCAGGTCCAACTGAGATACTTCAGAAAAACCCATTAGGTATTTACTGGTGGTTGCAGATGCCTCAATTCCACTGTGAATCTGGGTCTGAAATGCTTCTGAAAGACCTGTCTGATGGGTCACAGAGGTTCCCAAAGGAATCAAGAGATGATCTTGCAACATTTTGGCACTGCATGGCTGCTTTTCCAGACTGATTTAACCATCAGTTAGGAGGTTGCAGGACACGGTAAGGATGGGACCAGGAGATTTTGTTTCCCTAAGGTCCTCCACAACTCCTGTTGGCCCTGTGCACACTTACAGTTCTAAATGCAATTGTCCACAGAACACCAGTCCTGAGCCTGTACTGTGTAATGCTTAGCTGGTAGTAAACAGCACCTCACGTAGGTGTGCTATAATAATGAATAATGATTTTGCCCAGTGTGACCAAAGACTTACATAGGAAAACATCATATGAAATCCTGTCAAATGAAATTCAGTACAAACATATTTTTTAAAGTCAAACTCAAAAGTGTGACCTTCAAGTGATAGTTCCATTTTTAACTGTAATTACTTTTTTTTTAGTGGGAAAAAGGGGAAACAATCCATTTTGAGTCTGTCAAAATGCTGGTTTGGACAGTGATGTTTCCATTAATTGCAATTAGAGAGTTTGACTAGCTCTAGAGTAGAAAAGAGATGACAAAATACTTTTTACCTCTAACATTTTCCCTTTTTCTGTTTTAAATTAAGATCCAGCTGTATGATGGTACTCCAACCTATTTGTATGGCCCAAAGCATGATATTGTAATATTAGTTCCCTAGAGTGCAAAAATGCCCTTCCTAGGAGCAACTTCAGGAGTTAGGGCATCTGGAGTAGCCTCAGTCCCAGCTCAGTGCCATCCCAAACAGACTTAATCTGATCCACTGACTGCAGTAGGTTTCTTCTGGGGAGAAATGGCTGCAGTGACACACCTCTCCCCTCCTTACAAATTCTGTGAGCATTAATTCAGTTCCTAGGAATCAGGACAAAAATTACGGTAGCAAAATGGAAAATAATGTCTGTGGAAAACCCCTAGATGCAGGATATAATGCTATATAAAACCAAGGAGGCTTCTGACTACTCTCTGCTGTGGTGCTGTACAAGCATAGGACAGTGATGATGGAGGCCTCTAACTCCACAGAATGGAAAAAATCCATGGACAAGCTAGAGGAAAGGACTGACTGACTGTACCGTATGCATGATAAACCCATTATCAGTTCAGAATTTTGCCTGTGTTCATTAAAATAAAAGCTCATTAACTAGTGAGTAATGGTATGTTGCCATCCTCATCATACAAACAGAGCTCAAACAGCAGTATTTATTATGGTGGGCTCTAAAAGCACTAATCCAACACAGAACATCCAAATAAGACTGAAAAACACTGGTGCTGTATTGACAGAAAGTAGAACATAAAAATCCTGGAGAACAAAAAAGAAAAAAATCACCAGGCAATGTATTAAGAAGTTCCTTGAACATATTAAAATTGAAAGGTGTCATGTATGCCGGATCCTCACGACATTAAGGCTGTAAGAGACAGCTAAAGAGGATGGAAAGCTAAAGAGAGAGCTGAGGAGGAGCAGGAAAGCTAAATGAATGATGTGTTAGTACCCTTGCTATCAGAAAAAATCACAGACATTCTTATCTCAAGGGCAGTTGTTTCGGAGCCATAATGTGACATTAACTGAGGTAGAAAGTCCTTAAAGAGAGATTAGAGGGCAGCCTGAGCAATTTAAATCTGATCTAAAAGGCTGACAGAACCAGACAGTTCATCACAGCAGTCCATGAGCAATAAAGAGAGCACTAATACGGTAGGTTTATGATATACACATAAAAATGCCACTGGCTTTGAAAGACAAAGTCAATATGCTATCTAATCTTATTCCACAGCGACCCCAATCCACCTTTCTGCTACACCTGCAAGTGCAGTGCATTCCCAACCTGGTGTCCAAAGTTCTGCTCGGCGTCAACCTCTGGTGGGCTGCAACAGCTGCCAAGAAAAGACAAAACTGTAAAAGGCAGAGGGTGTCCTCTGTAGCCAAAGGCTGGTTAGCCTTACATCAATCACAGGACAAACAATGGAAAACAAGAGTTTAGGGCTGAGGAGCAATTAATACAAAACTATAGGACTAAAACATAATTGCTGCCACCTAATAACATTTGAGGAATACAGATCTTAAATTCAAGTTGGGTTGACAGACATACCCCTTCAGAAGTGAGGTAACTGAGCTCTATACTTCACATAACGTGGATCAAGAATTGCCCAACAGATATCAACAGAGGCAGATCATCAGTTCATGGGGAATTCCTCCAGCCTCAGTAAACAGCTCACTGTTTCCCAATATGTTCATCAGTACTCTGGCAGCAGCTACAAAAGCACTGCTGGGAAAATTTGCAGAAAATTCATGGATTAAGGTAATGGTAAATAATATTCAGGAAAAAGCATTTCCAGTCAGATTGCTTTCAAACATCTGTGTTTAATACAGTGAAATTCAGGCTTGTGCATCAAGGCATAAGGAATTCACACCAAGCACAGAAAGGGTACCACCTGCTGCAAAGTATTACTGGCAACTAAATGTGACCTTTCCATTGCACGCGGTGGCACGGAAGGCTCAGGTACCTTGTGCTCCTACAAATGAGGAAGTAATAGGAGTATGCAAATGTGGGATTTTTTTCACTGTCTGGCTGTGCTGAGTCTGTTGAAGGAATACTGAATACACGCCAAAAAGAAGGATGAGTGAATGGACAAGGTACAGAACTAAATCAGAAAACATACTTTATGACTAAAAGTCCACTCTGTTTAAATTATCAAGGTAAGACTGAGGAATAATTTGATCAATGTGCATAAATATTGTATGGAGAAAAATGATGCATACTTCATCTAGACTTTTAAATCTAATAAAGCAAGCCTAAGTAAGGACCAATGAAACTAAAGGTCAGTAAATCCCAACTGAAAATCAGACATGATCTGTGACAAGAGACGTGGCCTGTCATGGATCATACTAATTAAAAAAAAAGGTCTACTAGTCAGCATATCTTTGGGGAAAATAAATCTTGCTAAACACAAGTTTGGCTGTCAAACACAGGCCTTCAGAAGTGAAATACCTAGGTTTTACATCCAATGTGAAGCAGCCTTTAGCTGGATCAAGATTACTTACTTTCCTGAACGTGGCATAAATTTACATAGTTAATTATACAAAGGATTTCAAGCTGCATGATCATTTGGAAAGTGACTCCATTTGAACGTTTTTTGAAGCTTTGTGGAGAGAGATGGTCTCTGGTAATTGTACAGGTACAGTGAAAACTAATTGTCAGTGGTATTTTGTGCTGTATGCTCCTGTGTTTACCTACAGCCGTGACATGAAAAAAAATCAGAGCCACTTAGTCTAGACTTATTGCCATAATTGCTTTGGTTTTAATTTGCAGAAAATATAATCTGGAGAAATCCATTGGGTGCAATAGCCCAGGTTGCTGTGTACTAAGGGTGAAGGATCTATTGGCAGGAGTCCTAGCTGAGTAGATGATGCTTTAATGCTCTTGGGACATCACCATACTGCACAATAACTGTTCTGGTGAAGTATCTAACAGCTTAAGATAGGGCTCTTTTTATTAATTTAAGTTTAATATTCAGTAATTCATAAAACATTGTCCTATTATTAAAGCTACTAACAGATCCAAAGGTTCAAGTGCTCAGTGTGTTCAAGTAGTATAATGCACATATGTTGTCTTGTGTAATCAAAGTCTGATTGAAATGTTCTTTCTGGGAGGTGTTTAATGCCATCCCTACCCAGCTGTGCAGAGAACAATTGTGTAGATGTGTCCCTTTACACCCCTTTGCTGTTGCTTTCTTCAACCAGCCCTTTATGGATCAGTCTCTTCAAAGTCCCAGCGAGGTCTGAAACTGCATCCTGCACAGAGCACTGCTGATGCTGCTTTGAAGAACTGTTCTGCTCTCCAGGCCAGGAGAAAGTCAGAGCTTTTGACTGTAAATTCGTTCCTATTTGGAGCTATAGAATGAATTACTTCAATGCTTGGGTAAGCTCTTTGTTAGAATGAGAACCAAGAGATTCTGCACTCTAGGTGTCATTTCTTTTAACAAAACCATGGTAATTCATGAAACCTGAGTTCCATGCTTATTTATAATCTATTCAAGGAAGTACTATCCATGAAAAAAAAAATGAGTCCCAAAGTTTCCTATGTTGTTCACTGAACTCATGCAAGTGTTTCAGACATTCTGAGTGGGAAAGCATAGGTACCATCAATGGTCAACTAATGTTCCAGGGGAATTCTGTTCCTGTGTCTGGGCACATGTTCCACTTGGCTACTGGCTTAAATCTGTTTTTTTCTATTTCCTCTACCAATGGAAGTCTTGGCCAACAAAGAAATCTCATGTCAAGACTTTGATTTCTTCAGTCTTTCATGTCATTCTTCCTACAGACACTGGTAAAAGTCCTGTCAGAGCAAAGTATCGCTTCTAGTCCAATTGGAAGATCACTCTTAAAATTCTACAAAGCAAAAGGGTCACCATAAAAAGTAATTTGTTCTCATTTCTCCGAACTTCTGTGTGGAGCAACACCAGTCCTTCATAGTGCATGAAAGTTCACTTTGGGGATTAAACTCTGTGACTGGTTAGTAAAGTGTTTGTGAAGATGGCTGACTACTCAGAAAGAAATGAAATAATAAACTATACTATGATTATCATGCCTTTGAAGTTAGCTTCAACCCTACCTCGGGATAAATGGAAATCTTTTGTATATCTGCTTGTTTCCTCATCCCACTTTGTGAGTGCCTTTAGGAAGCTCTCAAGGCGCCCACAGTCATCAGCTCCATTTTTGAGTAGTATCAGGAAAGGTCAGTTCTGGAAGAAACTTTACATCTTTTTGCATAACAAAGACATGCTGTGTCTTTGTAACAGATACTGGTGTCTGATGTCTTGGTAATTCAAGGGATAATTGTTACCTGAAGTTGCTGCAGAGAAACATTATATGAGTATTTCATGGAGCCTTCCCTAAAATTCCCACTATAGGCTGCAAAACTGACTTTTCCCCAACTGACAGAAGTACTTCCTGAATGACCTTCATAAATACAAAAAAGTTCTTTTCAAATACAGCTTTTGTTGCAAAGCAGCGCATAACTGACTATATTAAAAGTGACTTTTATGAAAAATTCAACATGTTTGGGGGCAGACAAGAATACTGTGGGTTTGGTGATCAGGCAGTGTGTACTACTCCAATTCAGAAGAATCTCAGCCATTCTTTACTTAGTAATTAATAACCATAATGCCTTTGTTGTATTTGCTGCATGCAGTTCATCCACCCTTCTCCTAGCAGCCTTGTCAGGGCAATAGTTTCCCAGCACATTTTCTAATGGTGGGTCCAGTTAAGTCTTTCTCCTTTTAGCTGTAGAGACATCTAAATAATACTCCATCTATCGTCTGCTTAGTTGAAGGTCTCACTGGTGATGCTCTCAGCTGATGGCAAGTTGTCATTTTCAAATTGATGAATAAGCAATTGTCTGTTATTGCCCTGGTGGGGTAATAGCTGTGTTTGCTCTATTGACCCCCATGTTTCTGTGCGTGGCTCAAGTTGTGTCCCTCTCAATTCTGTCTCCCACAACAAAGGCACACCTCTTGTCTTCTGTTCACAACAAATACATCTCCAGTGCATTTATAATGCAGAGTAGGCCAGGTTTTGCAGTTGCCTGACCTTCAACAGCTCCCTCTGTTTTCCTTGCAATTCTTCCCAAATCACTAATTTTCCCACCAGCTGTAGTTAATAGCTGTTCTGATATTGTCTAATTCTGTATACTGCAAAGCAGCTGGTTTTGAATTGTTCAGATAGGTCTGTATAGTTTAATAGACACGAAAATTGATTAAATAAGCCATTAGGCTCAAAGGTCTGTGTCATCTAAGGCATTATTTACTTCTTTAAAGCCTTGCACAATCAATTTCCAGCCAGGCAGACGCGCCTAAATGTAAAGCTGGAGAAGGCACCAGTCCATTTTTACCTCTTCGCAATGTGCATCACCAGCACTGAGGAAGGAACTGTTGGCTGGGAGGTGCACAAGTGTAATAAAAGACTTCAGGTGCTGCTAGGTGAAGCCAATTTGTATTGTTTTTATTTTGTGCAACAGCATTATTATTTATTATTATTATATTGTGGCAGCTTTTCACTAAGTCTGAGGTCAGTCAGATTTCCAGGCATAGAATAATGCACATGAGCATGTCTAACCTGTGAATCGCCAGCACAACACATTTTTCAGCCCTTGCACTGTGCTTTGCCTTGGTGCCTAGAAGAGTTCTCATTTTTCACTCATGCCAAAGTTCACAGCCTCCAGTGTAACGGCAACCTGCAGATTGCCTGGGAGTAAACCCAAAGATGCGCTGCTCAATAACCCTGTGACTGCATACCTTTGCCTTCTCAGATCCTTGGGAGCCTGCCTTCCCCATTTAATCACAATGCTTTTATTGCAAGACACAAAGAGAGGCCCAGCAGCTGCTCATCAAGAATCAAAATGAATGGGCAGAAATGGAGTGAACTCAGTC
Source organism: Melanocharis versteri (assembly GCA_013397845.1). NCBI lineage: Eukaryota > Metazoa > Chordata > Aves > Passeriformes > Melanocharitidae > Melanocharis > Melanocharis versteri. Next base: position 1,037,024 of record VZTG01006172.1, on the reverse strand, counting down.
CGAAGAAAAGACAGGTCTTTCATCTTCTCACACATTAATAATATGAAGTGGTAAATATTTGCCCTGAAGGACAGCTTAGGATTCCCTATTAGTTTTCTCCCTATTTTTTGCAGGACCACACAGTGTTTGAAGTGAGAGAGAGACACCTGAGAGGCTCCTGTAAATGCTCAGAGGGGAACTGAGAAAGAATAGATGGACTTTTTCCTAAAAGTGACCACAGAAATACCCTCATAAGCAGAGACTAAGAAAATGAAGGAACTTGAGTGACTTGAGAAATTTTATCAGGGAAGATGTTAAGAAAAAAGGGCTTCAAAACCAGCCTTTTAAAGCCATTATGGAGAAATAGGCCATAAATGCAGAATTTTGACAAAGAGGCAGCATCAGTATGGCAGTTCTGAGCCCATATCCCACCTCTTGCCATAACTTCCCGCTTCCATTCTGTAGCTTATGGGATAGTCTGTGTTTGGGGCAGGCAAGTCCATAAACCAGAGCAGCACACAGAATTAGCTCTACTTGATACAGTCTCCTAAAAAGTCACAACCCCCCAGCAGAAGAGAGTGGTCTTCTGACAGCCAGAGGTATTGGAAACCCTTAGGAGGATTTTTTCTGTTGTACTATTTTCACCCCTGCCCTTTAATTTTTAGTGCTTTTTGTAAAATTTTGCCTTGCCCCAGAGCGACAGAATTTATACATTTTGTTCTGGATTGCCCTGCACCTTTTTGTTACCTGAACAAAACAGTGCAAAAAGAAGTAATTGATCTGGTCTTATTCAATATTGTGCAGGACACAACAATGGCACATGCAGACAATACTGTCTGCCTTTTGCAGGCATCTTGCAAAGGTATGCACCTCGATTATCTTCTGCCTTGCAGCAGCATAGATTCTTAGAACGAGACAGCTCAGATCGCTCAGAGTAAGGGCAGCACAGACATCCTAATAAAATCTGTGATTTACTGCAGACTTCTGCCCCATTTTCAGATAAAGGATTCTGAATTCCTTGGCCAGCTCTGCATGAGGAATGAGTGGCACAGGTTCCTCTGGGCACAGCCTGGAAGCTGTCCTGCCTGCTCACCAGCTCTGCCCATGCCTGCATCTCTGCACAGGCTGGGGCAGCTGGACACCTTGGGCTGGCCAGTCCCATCTGCAGTGGGAATGCCCACAGCCAGCTTCAGAGGCACTGGTAAAACAAGGAAGCACGACTGGGTTTATGGACAGGATCTGTCACAGATCACTGACCCAGGGGGAGAAAATGAGCAAACAGTTTCTTAAACAAGTAGCTATAAATAAGTAAACATGAAAGTTGGTAGTGTTTGATATTTCACCTTAGAAGACAAAAATCCTGTGCTCCCCATGCTAAAACATATGTAGAGCCTTCTTAAACTATAAATAGTAAATTCTTAATAGGAGAACTTCACTCAGTTTAACCAACTCAAAGTCCTTTGTGCTAGGCTGTCCATTTCAAATGAACTGATCATAAGGTAAAAATGCTGGGTTTATATATGGACCCACACAAGCACACTCCACAAATGATACAGAGCACATCACCCAGAAGATTTGTATCATAAGTACGTAAAATTAGCAATTAGCAGACAACAACAAAAACTCATATGTGTTAATAGGATAATGCCATTGAAAGGCAACAAAATTAAATGGTACATAATTAAATTGTGGAATGTACCATTTTTGCTCCCCAGCCACCGACCCTGCTGGCAAGGGCTGCTCCAGACAGGAACTCAGGCTAATGGAGCCTCAAGTTCAGCAGGTTCACCTTATCTGTACCACACAGCACCTGGCCAGTAATTGCACATACTGTGAGCAGCTGCCCTCCAGTCACAGCAATGGGGGCCTCCTAACACTGTTGTTGCCCTCTCAGGCCACTTCCCATCAAGAAAACCCTGACCTGACAGTGAGAAAGGGAGCAGGCAGAGAACACTGGCAGAAACACAACTGCAAATAAGATTGACTTTACTAGAAAGATTTTCTTCTGTGTGATTGTCAGAAAACCACTCTCCGTAGATGCTGGAGGCTGCACATTTGTGAGGTGAACTCATTACTCCCAGGGCTGAGGAAAGCTTCCCGAGGGTAATGAGCTGTGATGCCTGGTATGAAGTAGGTGTGCACACAAATTTGGCATTTACCTGCTATTCATATGTTTGATTTTGAAACAAAATGAAAGAAATGCACAAGTAGACTTGAAAGCCAACACCACGTGATGGGGGTCATTGTAAGTATAGCCTGTTCCTTTGTAGCACTCCCTATTCCTGCCCAGTCAGGTTATTCTCTATGTACTCCTTCTTGGTGCTGATTCCCTCCTCTCAGGCAGGTATGTATATCCAAATGCCTGCATCAGCAGGATGCTTTACATTTTGATGCATATATCCTTCAGCAACCGGCAAGCAACACAGAAATGAGAGGTCATTCTTTCCAACTGTGGAATCTTCAACAAACACATTATTTTACCTAGCGATGGCATGAATATCCAGCTTTACTTTCCAAGTTGACAAAGCATAAAGGAATGAATTAAACCACATTTATTCTGGATCATTTTTACTGACAACAGTGAAAGCTAAATCTATCTGCAACTTGCCCATTTCTGCCAGTATTTTCCTGAAAAGCGGAATAGCTTTGAAAGACAGAAACTTCGGAGACAGCCAGAAATCGCAGCATTCCTCTAAATCAAGGTCAAACCCTGCACTCATCAACTCCAAGTATAGCGGTTTTGGTAAACCCAGTCAGGCACCTAGAGCAGTGCAGGTTTCCCATAAATGCCAAGACAAAGCCTTTTACTTCAATCTGACTGATGTTTTTGAGTTGACTGAGACTAGACAGGAACCAAACTGCAGTTCCCACATGTGAATGTGACCTGACATCTGCAGCTTGTGGCAAGGACAAACTTTGTTTTGGTAAGGCTATCCCAAAGAGAGGAAAATACCCATGCAAAAGGGGAGGTGATCATCCATTCACTCACCTGTGTTGTTCTGATTTCAGGCATGTTTGGGCTCAAGCGTTTTGTGACAACTAGAATGAGGCAGACAGAATTTGCTACATATTTGACAAATCATCATTTGATAGTCCATGCTAATTGTGTTATTTAAGAATGCAGTAGATATTAACACCACAAAGTGAATACCACATTGGCTAGCATGATCAAACTCATAGTAAGGTATAGAGTATTCATAATGGATCAGAAGACAAAATGCCAGAATGTGATCTGTGTGCCAGTGGGCAGAATGCATTGAATGAATGGGTAAATGGGACTAAGTCATTAGTATAATTTCATCAGTTCACAAATACCACTGCCAAATCAAAGCAGCTATCTATTTTCTGCCCAAGAGCCACACATTATTTCCTTCATTACCCAATCTTCTTTAGTTTGATCCTATATAAGTTTAAAACTCTGAGGAAAAAAATACAGCCTGTATGGAAAATTGCTGTGGGATTGCAAAAGATGTAAAGCTTGCCAAAGAAAATGAACTCTAAAAACTGTTTTCCTTGTTTATGTGTTCTCTCCAGGCCCTTTTGTTTATGTAAGGCTCAATATATGATCAAGTTACCTTGCGTCAGCCAGGCTGTGGTAATTGTCTGTGTGTGCACTTTTGGTCCGCAGCAAATGCAAGAAGATTTAACCTGGTTTAAGCCCCTTTCACTGCAGGCCTAACCCAACTTACCTTACATTCCCTGTGGGATGGGAGCGTGCACCTACCTCACACACAGTCACACACTGCATCCCAGGAGCCTTACGCTGTGTCTGAGACCCAGGATTATGAAAGGCACCCTAAAGGCCATTTGGGACAGCATGTCTTTCCTTCTGCAGGTATATTGTGCAGGCACGTGAACGAAGGGCTTACCTGCCATGCCTCCACCTTCTTTATGTCCGCACAGGACCCGTTGGTGAAGAGTCCCTTCCCAGGGGTACAGGTATAAATATCCTGCAAGGCATGGGCGATGGAATACACTGCCAAGTACACGTTATAGGATATCCGCAAGTGTGTGTAGTCCATGTACGGCGTCTCCACGCTAGTGATGTTCTCATCCCCCGTGCATGGAGGTCGGAAGGCTGACGTTCCATTTCCAGCTCCCAGCCCCTCTTCATGGCCCTTGTGGAAGGAAGTTGAAGCAGGAGAATTTTTGGACCCATCAGGGAGATAGCAGTTAAATGTCTCCTCCCAAAACTCCTTGGCAAAGCCGTTGTTGGTGGACTTCTTGGGATGCACCTTCTGCAGGAACTCACGAAAGCCTGGGATCTGTCCTGCTTTCAGTGCAAACCCGATGGTGCTGCCGATGACACGGAAGAACTCCGGCATGGCTATTAGGGAAGAGCTGGCCCAGGCCTCGCTTGCCAGCCAGATCTTGCCAGTGATGTTTCGCCTGACAATCTCTTTGATGAGAGGCTCCAGGTCTGGGCCACTGGAGAAAACAACAATCACTCTTGCTGTGGAGTTCTGGATGACCTCTACCACCTGCTGGATCTCCTCTTCATCCGAGTACTGGGAGATGAGCTCGCTAAAATCAATGCAGATATCTCTCTCCTCCGCCTCTTCCCGAAACTTTTCAATCCCTGGCCGGCCATAGTCATCATCAGCTGCGATTGTTCCCACCCAGTTCCAGCGGAAGTACTCGATGATGTCTGCCATGGCTGTGGCCTGATGCTCATCGTTGGGGATTGTGCGCAGGAAGGACTTGAACTGGTTCTTATTGCTCAGGAGACGACTGGATGAGGCATAGCTGACCTGTCAGAGCACAGCAAACAAGCAAAACACACCATAAAGTGAAATGCCTAGAAAAAAATTGCCTCCATTTCCCCAGCATCACTGTCAGCCTGTGTAACCACAGATGGGGCAGGGAGGGAGCTGAGCACCACACTGGCAGCCCCATTTTCTTAGCCTGTGTTTGCAGGTGACCCACTCCGAGGGCCTGCACGTTCTTGTAGCTGTGCCTGTCCTACAGAGGCACACATAGAGGAGCAGCTGCTCTGGCCTGAGAGGCTGGAACCAGCTTGTGCCCAGCTGCAAGGTCAAGGATCTGAGGGAGAGAGAAATGGACACTAGATTGGAGGAATGGCAAAGATTTCTGTCAAATCCAGAAATAAAAAAAATGTGCCATCTTGATAAATGAGGGCAGTGAACCGAATTAAGACAAAACACAGGCTTTCTCTGTCCTGAACCAGACATGAGACAGCAGGATGGTATTGTTATCTTGAATCTATTTCGTCTGTCTCTCCTTGGCTTTGACATCCATCCCCATCCTTAGACAGGCTCCATCAGGCACCATGTCCCTTTTATAAACAATCTCTGTCAGTTGACAGAAGAAGAATGTGATGTATATCAGCTCCCTTGATCCTGCAGTGTTATTGTAATGCTACTTTAGCAGTGCTCCCTGATTGCTGGCCAGAATCAGCAAAGAAGCCAGTGGACAGTCCATGCTTCATAGGCCACCATGTTTTATGGTTAAAATTGGATTTTATTTCCTCTTCTAAAACTATCAAGAATATTTTATTTTCCTAATCAGAACAAGTGCCACATGCTCTTAAGATATAATTTGAATTATCTACAAGTAGGAAGAAAACCATAAATGCCAGATAATAACAGTTTAAAGATCTGGAGAACTTCTAAAACACATTTTGAGATTGGTATCTGAATTCTTTAGGACTGACTCTCATTTGGAAAAGTCTTCTATAAACAGTTTGTTTTGTACAAAGTGGAAATTTACAGAAAACCTTATCTCCTCCTTAAACTCTGTTATTTAATGTTTCTGCAAGTGTGGACGTACAGTCCGAAGAAAGTTTCTCCTTCTCACAAACTCTGTAAGAAAACAAGATAAACTGGGACATTCTTTTCTCTTTCTAATCTTATGTTTTGCTAACTGAAGCTCCAAGGCTTCGACCAATCCCCCTGAGGGGTGGAATGACACTGTCCAATCACTATTATATAGATATCTCTCTATAAAAGTTAGAATCAAAATAAAGACACTTCACTTCTGCTTTCTACAGCTCAGTGTGAGTTTGCTCTTTCTATTGCTGCCAGCAGCGACATGCAAGAATAAAGGAAAGGAGGTCTCCCAGTGCAGTTTCAAGGGCCACGGGACTAAATCCTCCTTTCACAGAGCTGTACTCTCCCCTGGACAGGCTCTTGCCCAGTGCTACTCTCACCCCCTTCAACCTTTTGCCAGGAGGTACAGGCAACGTGTCCCACTGCCACATGTGCTGTAAGGGGACACTGAGGTGAGGTACTGAGAAACAGTAGAAGTCGTAACATTTTCAGTGTCTACGTCAACAGAATGAGTAATGAGCCACACATTGATTGTAAAATATACCTCCAACTCCTACTGAAACCCAGGGACTAATAAACCTGGATTTGCTAATGGCCTTGCCATAAATGGCTGTGACAATTCTATCCAACAACTGCCAGTCTACAAGCCTGCTTTCAGTTGTCGTGCTTCAACCACCTGGCTGAGACTTCGTTCCAGAACTGAACCTCCTGACATCTACCCTTTTCTGCAGCCTCTAGATAAGGCTAGATAAGGCCTCATAGGACAAATGCCATTCTCTGTTTAAAGGGAAAGTCTGAGAACTGCAAACATCTCTTACGTTCAGTTGAACTCACCAACCCTTCTCGGCTGCCCTTGTTCACCTGGTAATGTGATGTGTAAATCAACAATGCCCCGTAAGATGTCATCAGGGTGTTTATTACACGCCAACTTCCAATGCCACTCTGGGCCATACCCAGATAGCACAGCTTAAACCCTTCTGGCCCTGCTCAGAGACCAAATGTCCAGTTTTTCAGACTCCTGCAAAGGAGTCAGACTGTTAAGACTCAACAGACAAGATGTATTACTGCGCACAGGGCAATCAAGAATCCTTCCTTCTTCATTCATGGTGCAGACGGGAATTGAAGCCCTGGCTGAAGCAAAGATATATCTCTCAGGACAGACTGAGAGCACATTCTGACACAATCTTGTTACAAGGGCTCTTGTGAGCTCTGGCACCTGTATTAATTTTGGAAGAGGGATTGGAAGTGTTAGGCTGTACAAGGTAACACTTAAATAGATAAAACCAAGCACTTTTTCCAAAGCTGACTTCAGTGTAGAAATCTAAAATCAAGAGCAAACATATTAAGCCAGCCTTGTACCTTGCTTATGGTCTTGTCAGAGCAACAAGCCTCTTAAACAAAAGGATGGGACCATGGATGCTGGCACTGGCCCCAGCAGAGTCAGAATGCAGCCCAAAGGCTGCTGCGACACAGGAATTGGCACAACCACATCACCACTCAGATGACATTGGGACAAGGGGACATATCCACATGATTTCACAAACCTTTTTGGATGCCCTAGGGCAAAAGAAAGGCAGGTCAGCTCAGAAGAAACCTCCACAGCACCTGATCAGCATAAGCAACAACTTTACAGGTCATCTACTTGAATGATCAGAGCTGCTGAGAGACCTAAAGAGCAGCTGGCAATGACTGAGCTCTGCCTTAAGTGGGCTCCATGGGAGCTGGGCGGGACCAGAGAGCCATCACTGTGAAGAAATGACACAACTAAGCTTTCAGGGCTGGCAACTGTCATTGACTGACCTAAAACACCTATATTCATAGACTAAACCACTCTAGAGGACTCCAAGGATTCCAGTCCTCCTAGGCTAGGCTGCTGTTAGCCAAATGTTGTTACTGGCTGCTCGGTAACCTTTATATTTGGGGACTGCAAAGTGCCAGCAAGACACATTTCTATAGTAACAACAACACCCACCTGCTCCCACCCCCCATTTTATTGTTTCTCTCCCTAAAGTTCTATTGGAAATGGCAAAGATTAAGCAATCTTTGCTTAATCTCTGCGGAGTAGAGAAGCAGGCCACTTCTGTAACCTAAACAAGCGAGGTGGAAGCGTACCTGAGGTATGTAAAAGAGTCCCAGCAGATTGGCCACAGCAGTGGAGATGCCAGAGCCAGTTGCTCCCACGACTGCAATGGTGGAAGGGATATGTTCTGAGCAGTTACAGAATTCGTCCAGGTTCAAGGAGTCTATCTTGTTCTGGGCCACAAAACTCAGTGTGGCCTCCAGGGCTTTCGAGACCGTATTGCAAGTGTCAAATATCCTGTATCCCAGGGTCATGTTGGGAAGGAGAGTTGGGCTACTGTTTATTTCTTCTATGGCAAAGATCATTGCCTGGAGCCAGCGGAAGCCTCGGAAATTATACCTGGGGGAGCAAAAATAAAAACAAAATAGAGTGAGAAGAGGAAAACAGAGGAGAGGAGACCAGGAATGAGGCAAAGACAGAGTGAAAAATTCCAGATACAATAGGCAAAATCAGCTTATGCTATTTCTTGCATCCTGCTAAATTTGGAAAGTTTTGCTTTTGTCTCCAGTGGTTACAGAAGAGGCACGCTTATGTTACGAGGTTTAGTTCTGGCTTTCAACTTCTCAATTTGGGAGCTCACTCCAGAGGTGAACTTTTCTAAGTCCCCTGAAATCTGGGAAAGTTGAAAGACAGCATGTCTGGAGTGATGACTGGCCTGTCGCTTGTGCTCAGGACCCTAAACCTGATCTCGTGATCCCTGAGGAAACGGATGTTGTGATCCTCTGACTGAAAACTACACCTACCAGGTTTGCTTCCAGGCTCCTCTGACATGTTTCTGAATGCAGATGGCAGTGTCTGCTCAGCCTGTGCTGATGCTGCCTGGGACTTAGGCTCGGGGATACTCCCGGAGTGTGTCAGCTCCTCCTGGCTTTGGTCAGGTGGAGCAGGCTGAGCCACAGCACTGGCATGCTGCTGGATGCAGAGGTGACTGTGAGCTCTGCTCAGGAAAATTCAGCCTCACATGACACAGACCACTTTGTGAGAGAGAGCACAGTCAGACTGTTCATACCAGAGAACAAAGACATGCTATAAATATAAATCCTAGTGCAAACTGATAACTTGTTAATTAGACGCCTCAGTGCCTTCCCTGAAGGAGCAACTTCTCTCATTATTATGGTGCTCTCACACATTTGCTTTAGACACGAACTCAGAAGATGCCCTCAGAGCTGGCCTGTGAAACTGAAACCATTTTTTGAATCCTCCTCTCTTCTCTAAGATGGAGAAGCTGAGTTTTCTGATTATCTCACACCTGTGCATGGAGCTAACCCAGAGCTGTGGATTGGTGGCAAATGTCCTGCAGGAGCTGGGAGTCCCTGTTTATGGCATCAGTAGCCTGGCAGTGGAAGAAGCTGAAGCAGAGTGATTGCTTACCCAAAAAGGAGAGAAACTTCATGGAAAGCAGGAGGAAGAAAGTACCTTTGATACACATTATTCTGAAGTTTTACAGTGTTTTCTTCTGTAAAGCTGCCCTGGAAACCAGTTGTGTGCCTGTGAGGCTGCTGTGTTTTAGGGAAATGCAGCTGGAGTGGCAGAATCTTTCATGAACAGAAACCTGTCCTTCCTTGGAATGCACGATGGGTCAGGCTACCAGTTAGTTTGCAGTCTTGTGCTGAGTTGCAGGTGAAAACAGGAAAGTGTCAATGCTGTTATGCTTGAGATCCACTGGGAAAAGTGATGGGCCCCAAAACTGGAAAAGCCTGGGGAAATAGCCTGCCCAGATTCTATATGAAGCAGTAAATTCTAGGTTTCACATGAGTTACATTTTGAAATGCTTAGAGAAATGTTTCCATTACTAAGGGGAAGATTTCTAAAGACAAGCTTCGTGAAATCTCAACCTTTCAATCTCTGAGATATATGACCTGAACATTTTTAATTGCTGGATTAAATTTATTGCTTCCAAAGTTGATGTTAGCTATGTCTAACTTTTTCAAAGCTGAATGAACAAAGCCACATTACTTCCATTCCAGGAGTTTTATCTGATTCATCTGGGATCAGAATTTCTAAAGATATCACATCTAAGGTTTATCTTTAAGTCTTAAAAACTTCATTTATTCAACTCGACTTCATCTCTCCAGACATCTTTGGCCAAATTCCAAATGAGGTTCAGCTCTGAGGTTGTACCTCAAGCCCAGACAGCATCATTTTAGTACAGATCTCTTCAGGTCAAAAAGTTTGAGTCCTTAGTTATAACTTATTACCAAAGGGACAGTTAGCTTTATTAAGATTAGTCTTCAGAAGCACAGGAGTGTGGGTTACTGATAGCAGTAATTTGGTAATTTAGAATATTTTTTGCTCTAGTTCCAAACCATTAAGCGATGAGAAGCAACAAGAGAGCTCTGAAATAAAAGGGCAAGTCTCAGAGGGATTGAGTCAGTGAGTGCTGTGTATGGGAAGAAGATGTGTTGGGCACACCATGTTGCCTCACATGGTCAGTAATGCACACTGGGATAAATGGAAACAAGGAAGGGTTTTGTGACACTTCTTTTTAAAAAGCTACATGTGTTTACAGGTATTTTTAATGTGAATAGGGTTTGAAGCAAGGAGCCACATTCAGACTCCTCATGTAAAAGAGAAAACTCTGATCACATGTTCTATATTTAAAGGGAAGACTACTGAGAAGCTGGGAAGTTCAAAGATACCACTATACTACTGGGAAAAGCTTCACACATTTGAGTATATGTAAAAGCAAATTTAAACCTGCTCACTTTAAATTGTACAGGTGAAGTATGACACAAAATTATTTTGCCTGCTTGAAAGGAATTTGGCTTTATTTTTTTAAAATGCCACATGGTGGTTTCTTCAGATGGTATCTTCAAAAACAGTGAACTGGATTGTCCTACCCTTCACTCCAAAGAAGTATTTGGCATTTAATTCAGTAAGTGCAGACTAAGGCCCATGATACACAGTTGCTTTTATTTTCCTTTCTGACATGTGCTCCTGATTAGTGTATATTTACAGTATAAGGCCTCTAGTTCAGGTACTTGCATTTGGATTAATTTTATTTTGGAGGGGAAGGAGAGTAGGGGCTGTTTTCTGGGAGCTAGACTCCAAAATATTTTTGAAATGCTTTCAATAATTTATCTTAAACTAACCTAGGCAGGAGACCTGCAGTTCTCTTCACTTGGACCTCTGCTGATAGCAGCATCATCAGCTCAGGAGAAGAGGATCAGATGGGATGAAGACAGCACTCCTCACTCTGTCTTCTCTGACACCTGATAGATCTTCAGATAAGCTCTCATTTTGTCAACTGAGACAGCGTTGTTTCAGCTTCATAACTCAGATATGGCCAGACAAAGGCCGTGCTGCCAGACTGCTCTAAAAGAAGCAAGATCCTTTCAATTTCTACGAATGAATATTTTGTGGACAATTTCTCTCCCACTGTACTGCCAGATCCCAGCAAGGGGCTGCAGATAGGTTCCTCTTGGCTTGGTGTGTATGAGGGATTGCTAAGAGCAGCCTTTGAACCTGGCAGTAGGTCCCATTGATGCAGCTGACCTCCTGTGCTGTGCTGCTGCTGTGATTAATATGATCAGTCACTGGAATGCTCTGTCAGCCATGCAGAGATTTAACTGGTAATTTCCATAAAGAAACTGTACAGGATTTACTATTAGAAGCAAGCTTTCATTAGATTTCCAGAATATTTAAATAGCCACTGCTATTTTCTTGGTTGAAAAGAAGCAGCCTCTAAAGCTCATTTTCTGCCGTTTTACTTTACAGGTATGTTCACAGAGTCTTGCATTTTAACATTTCTGAGATGTGGTGCTATGAAAAGTGGCCATTAAGCTCTAAATGAGAGTGTAATGTAAATAATTCAGAGCCCACAGGTGCAGATGGGAATTTTTATTTACACTCCTTCCTTGAAGGTTTCCCTTCTGATGCTTGTTCTCTCACCCCTCAGAGTATTCAGCCTACTGATCTTTCTATTCCCAGGGAGGGGCACAAACTGATCTTTCTATCTCCCAGGGAGAGAGAATTCGGAGACAATACCTCAATGTAACTGTCACATCTGCAGAGGACAGCTGTGCAGCAGACCAGTCCGCTAGAAACTAAACATGTCTGTCAAACGGTGCTCAGGATGGCTTAAATGTCTCAGCCAATGTTTCAAAGCAAGGCTATGCAAATTAAGGGACACAAGCTGTCTGCGTGGTTTAAGCTCCCCATAGCTCCATCCCCTGTTTGTTTGTATGGTTTGGTTTTAACAGCTCTTACTGTCTGGATCCAGCAGGGAAATTGGTCCTGATCCTTGCTAGTCTCCATAAAGAAATAATTCACAGCCTCATGTGTATTCATGACCTTCATTTATCACACTTGCAAGGCACTTGCAATGGAATATGAAGGAAAAAAAGGAGAAAGTGATGCGAAAGCTCTGAATACAGCTTTCACTTACCCTCAAAATGGTGGCAAACTCTGCATATACCTTTGATCACACCAGCATTCCTCTTTCTCTAGTGGTTGCATGCACATACTAATTTCTCTGTCCTCTCTAGATTTCCAGAACATTAATTGCATGTTATTGCTGCTACTACCACTGTTACTTCTAAGCTATGCAAAGGGGAGACCTTCAGTCACTTGTTGGATTCCTGCAGTCATAGGTATAATGAGTTGCTCACCACTCTTACAATCAAGGACTGTGGGTGAGGGGAATTATGCAGAACAAAGAAAATAAAAAATTAAAAAATTACAGTTCAGAAGGTGAATGGAAGAGAGAGAAAATGATATAATTACATCTTAGGGAAGAAATTCTGAATATCTTGTTATACATTCAGGTCTGCAATGGGATTAGCAAATACATCTGCAAGGGCTAGAATTAGAATTCTGTTCTCTCAGATGGACAGAGAAACTCAGTGGGCTAAAGAGTCCTGGAGCCATACTCTGTGAAATCTTGCACTCTGACATGCGGACAATGTCTCACCACAGTTTCACAGCTTGAAAGCTTTGTGTCACAGTGTGGGACCTTGGCTAGGCTGATGATCAGAATACAGGAAAACTGCTAATCTCCCTGAAATCAAGAAAGGGCAGAGAAATCAGATTTTGAATAGGCCTCTGGGGGTGCTGACAGGGAATGGAATGGGGGCCAGGGCTTGCTTTTGCTGTGCTCAGTCTCTGCCTCCACTGCACACATCAGATATGCATCAGCAAATGTTGTAAGGAAAGTTGCTGCAGCAGCACATGAGGCATACAAAGACAGGAGGTGTATTTATTTCAAATGCAGGATCCTTGATTGCTGACACAACAAACAGGAAACAAAACTGCTCTCACTTTGTGTATTCCTATCTAACATTTAGTGTGGCAAAATCATGAGTATGTTTTCACTTTGGACTCTAAAACTCAGGGTTTAGAGCACAAGGATGCATTTTCAGTAGCAACAGCACAAAAAGAATGGAGAACAGATTGTTACTGTTCCCCTTTCCTTTCACTTCTGAGTTATGTATATAGTTTTTGAATAATCATGTGCCAGGTATGCACAGTAGGTTCAGGCCAGTATGTTTGCTGAGCTGGAGAGAAAGGTGCTGAGCCACAAGAGCATGAAGAACATAAAAATGGAAAAAGTGGAGAGAAAACTGTCCTATCCATTGGGAAGCCCAGTTTGGGAGAACAGGTATGGCACTGAACACAGCTAAATGTGTGGGAAAATGTCCAAACAGCACAGATCAGATTGAAGAGTCCTCAAAAGAGAGGAAAACCATGTTATCTAAAGTTGTTTGATACAGAACTCTAAAATAGACCACCCACAGGGTTCAGTGGGACCCTTAGGTCTTGTCGTGGAGCTTTTCATATGGTCTGATAACTTGCTGCTGCAAGAGAGCATGAGCAGAGAGAGAGGATGCTCATACTCCCAGAGTGACCTGGGTCTCATTTTCTTACGTGACATGAGACACATTTTTCTATGTACTAAAGAGATTGAAAGCTGTATGCAGCCATCTGAAAAGGGGGCAGGTATAAAACTTATTAGCCGCAGCTTTGAAAAGATACAGCAGTGCTGGAGAAGGCTCAGAGAAGGACAACAAAGTCAGTCAAAGGTATGGGACAGATTTAACACCTTTGGTTAGACCATGTACAGTCACATTTATGCTTCTGTAGTGGATTTCCCACCCTACAGAAGTTTTTGACACTACAAGATTGAGGAGATTTACTTTGTGAAAAAATAAGAACCTATTTTTCTTTTCTCCCCCTAGAAATATAAGTCTGATAATTCCGGACCAGTCAGTTGCCTGGAACTTAGGAAACTCACATGTGATAATGTAAGATTCTAGCAAATGACTTGAAGAATGTATTGGACTCCTAGAGCCAGCATGCACAACCCTGCCACGGGCTAATGCCTGATCACAGGGTCCAAAACCAAAAAGGACCACCATGGTTGTGTTGAGAGATTTCTGTACAACTCCAGCAAGAGGAATTTTCTGACCTCAGTACTGCTTAAAATAGAAAATCCTTTCAGGAAAAATATCTGCTCTCAGTTTGACATGTACCAATAACAAGGAACACACACAAACATTCCCATGCATTTATTGTCTCCGTCATTAAAACCTGATGACCAATCTCAAAAAGTCTTCTCAATCTGACCTCTTTTGAATTAAACATTTCCTGCAAACGGACACTCTCTGGTAAAGATGTGTGCAATGAAGTAACTTCCAATCACTTCTGGTCCAATCATCCCCTTGTTATTTTTGTAGTTTCTACTGCCTCTGCAGCTAGATCTCTGACCTTCATTCTTTCTCCAACTGCATTATGCTATCAACTCACAATTTATCCAACTCCCTGAAGGATATATGCCACAAACACCTGCCTCTGCAGCCACCCTTTTTCTCTTTTGCACCTGCATCTTCTTGGTGCAAGGGTAAGAAGAACAGGGATTTTATCCAGGCGAATTTCAGCTGGAGGACACCTTTTAGCAGACTGAATGCCACCCAGAAGGATCTTCCATTGTGTCCTCAAAACAGCTAGTCTGGCTTTTCAGGATTTGCCTGTTGTTGGCAGTGCTACCTCATTAACACGCCTTTTGGCAACCACAGACTTGTAGTACTCGTGGCGGAACATTTTCCAGCGACCTCTTCCAATAATGTGACCATGTCAAGACAGTCACTGAGGCTGTCCCAGAGTTGACAGAAATGAAAGCTGTTTAGTTTGCAAATATCTGTATTGTCCTGCCTGCCAGCTGGAGCAAGAGAAGAAGACAATGGAGCTGAAAACATGCATTGCTTTCCAGCACTCCACTTTTAAAATGATGCATCTGGGAGAAAAAAAAAAAGTGCTGAAAAGCTGGCAGAGATTCTTGCTCCATGAAGTAGATGTTGCACATACATTTAGTTCATGACTTTCCTCCGCACACGCAGAAGAAGCCAAAATAATCCCTGCTTAATTACACTTGTGTGTGCTCCCTATGACGGGTTCTGGGGATTATCTCATAACCTAGCTGGATGTGTCTTGCTCAGCGTTTCAGTGGGAAACCACACCTGAAATCTGTGAGTGTACCAGGAATGCTCTCAGCCGTCCTTCATTGCCATCTGCAATAAAACTGTACTAGACCCCCAGCCTAGGACGAGAGGTCCAAATAATTCCAGATACACAGTGTTTCACGTATGATAACAGAACAAGTCCCGTAACACTGAAGTGTTTTCCCATGCACTGTCATGACAGAATTCCACATGAATTTCTTATATTTTGTTTATATAATGCTCCAGTTGCAATCAGTTTCTGTCACACTTTCCACTTGTTCTGGTGTATTATTTGCAGGCTTGTAAGGTTAAAAATTCCTCACGTTTCATCATAAAAATGTCCACACTTGAATAATAAGAGAAATTGCTTTCATGTGCATTTCTGCCTCCAAGGTTAACTGCCAAATGCTTAAGACAGAACAGATATGTGTTGTTTACACAAAAGAGAAGAACTCTGGGTGAGGAAAGCCTGGGCTCAAGTTCGGGACTGGGTAAAAAGTCCTGAAGAGACATTTATGTGTTCAGTGGGGTTTTTCAAAAGCCATGACCTATCTCACTTTCACATATTCACTTGTTTAGGCAACTTAACAGTTTGTAAAGACTTAGAAGGTGACAGGCAGAACTGGACAAAAAATTGATTTCTAAACTATTTTGCCATGCATTACTTTAATCAAATGAACTAAAGGGAACCATTGGTAATTTTCTGTTGCTAGGGAAGTTAATTTTCAGACACTATTCAAATGTTCCCTGTGAATGGCCAGATAGATCAGTATATTAATGTTTTGGCAGCTTCAGGTAGTACAAAGATTGCCCTATTTTAGTGTCCAAATATTACTTATGTTACTGTTTAACATACACGCTCATTTTTTCTATTATTTACATCATACCTTTCAATTGCAAGCATCAGATTACAGACCGTATTTACACAATTTTAAGTGAAGACTTTGCCACCACAACTTTTTATTTTCCCTTTTACTAGCTTACCTTATACACTCCACTGATTCTGGCCTTGATTTTAGATCCTGGTCTTTAGCAGCCACTCCAAAATGAATGGGGAACAATCCTCCAAGAATAATGTCTCCCTTCTTCTGTGCCCGTTGGTTTGGCCCATAGGCAGCGGTGTTCCAGGTAAACAGCAAAAGAATCAAGCAGCAGCTATATGAAGTCATTGTTCCTCTTTTCACCAAGGGGTTATAGGATGCAGAATTGGAAAAGATGATGTGAGAAAGCAGATGTCAAAGCTTTTCCTTTCCTTAATACAGCACAGAGAGGATTTGGGGCACATGTTTGCAGGGAGATAAGCAACAAGGTAGGAGCCACAGTGCTGGTGTTTCTCCCTCTGTCTTCTCCATTGCAAAACAACAATTTAGCTGCCCTTCTTCCTTCATAACCGAAGCATCATGGAGAGCCCATCTCCGAGAACTGTAAGAGAAAGATTTGAAAAGTGATTCCAGCTGTACACCAGGACCCCACACTGCCATGATGGTTCTGTTTTGTCAAACCAAGCCCCCAATACGCCCCTGAAGCTGCCCCCACTCAACAACCCACCTTGGACATATCACAACCTTGGCAAATCATCCAGGCACCCTGGTGACACCAGCCACACCTCCTCAAACAATGTCAGGTGCCTGCTTTTCTGCCACATACCTAAGGTGGGTTGCTAAATCTTCCTATGGTTCTGTGTGACTCTGGTCATAGCAGATGCTGTAAAAGCTGTGATCAGTGTCCATGAACAGAGCACTCCGTGAGACCTGGGTGGGCAGGTGGGGAATAAGGAAGCATCAAACGCAGTAAGAATCAAGCCTTTCTCTTAAGCAAATAACCATAATAATCTTTTGGTGTTGGTCCACCACCTCCTGTCCATTGATCATTCTTAACCCTCTGGTTTGAACTTATCCTTGCTAAAAATAAAACAAGGTCACCAGAAAGAGTTCTTTTGCATTGAAAAGGAGAATGAATTCCAGGGAAGTGCTTGGAACCAAGATACTTCTCCATAATGAATCATGAAGGCTTGAAAGGTTTGGTAATCATGCCATTGAAAGCTTAGCTGTAGCAGCCTTTGAAGCCTATTTCATGGGATGAAAAATACTGCAGCTTCTCCAGGCTCAATACATTTTCCCTGCAGCACGTCTACAGGCCTCCTAAATGAAGAACTAACTTAATTACGGCATATGAAAACAGCTATGGCTACTGGACAGGAGATAGCACAGAAAATTCACAATGAAAAGCTCTTCAGCCTATTTGAAACAGGCCTAAAAGCTAGTAGTAAAAATCTGAAGTTAGTCAAATTGAGAGTAGAAGCTAGGCATACATTGCTAATCCTGAGGACAATTAATTTCTGAAACAAGTCATCAAGAGTTTTGAAATGCTGAGAACCTTTTTATGAGGATGACTTACTATCACTAAATGCACCTATATGGATTTGATCTTCACCTAGGTCAAAAAAAGAGCTACTGCAGGGAAAAACTGTGATCATGAGGCTTCTTCTGGTAGCCAGTCTGGATGATCATGCATGCTGTTTGACCATCAAGCACATGGGACTATTTCATACATTTTCATTACATTGGAAGTTTGGATGCAGGAGAAAATCAGAGAGGAGAGACAAAGCTCCTGTTGTTCTCATGCCTCTGTGGTCACTGCACTTAGACAGCTGGGCAGACACTACAATTCTCTGTGATGGGTTGACTCTAAGCTATTCCTTGGCCCTGGCTTGAAAAAGTGCATTTTTATTGGCAAAGGCAATCAAATCTTTGGCTAGAGATCAAAATATGTCTAGGTATTGGCATGTGGCCCTTTGACAGCTGGATGATAGAATTTAAACCAGAACCAGGATGAGAAGGGGACAGAGCAGTGCAACAAGTGAGTGTCATGGAGTGTTTGTGTTTTCATCTTTTCTGGCACATGGATGGTGGTTTTGGCTTCTTCAGTGCCCAACAGAATAAAGCACAAAACACTTTTCCATATTTCAGTTAGAGAAATTTCATCTTCCTCCCATCACCTGTGGTTTCAGGAAAGATACAAACACTAGTGAAGTGCTGATACAGTGTCCTGAGGTGAGGACCGGCACAGTCAGGGCCAGCACTTGGAGGTGAGACATTTGAAACACGGAGAGTAATTTCTGAAGAGACCCTGCAGAGGCATGGGATGGTCTGACTAATGCTATTTAGCTCAGCTCATCCGCTCCCCCAGCTGCCTCCGGGATGGCAGGGGCCTGGGGGACTGAACAGGTGCAGGGATGGGGTCCCTGGAGCCTGGGCAAGGAACCATGCATGGGACTTAATAGAGGTGGGATGGGGTCAGTGGCTTCCCCACCTGCTGAGGGAAGACTGCAGCCTGATGATTTACTACTCTCTTTTTCTGCTTTTACTTTAATAAGGCTTTCTTTTGCCTTTGGGTTATTTGCTTATGAAAAAGGGAACCGTTTCCATCAGCAGCAGACAGACAATATAATTTAGTTTGCTGGGATGCTGTGGAGGGGTTTGGGCTGATGCTACTGAATATTTAGGAACTCTTCACCACCAGACAGTACATGGCTCAAGTATGAAACGCATAAAAAGTAAATTCACATTCTTATTTCTCTTTTCTCACAGCAGACAAAGTAAAAAGATCTAAACTGGTAAAATACAGCAAATTTTAAAACAGCATTTCCAGGAATTAGTAGTCTAAGATGTCATTCAAGAGCATGACAATGGAATAGACAATGAAAACAAAACTATTAATTCATGGTATAGGGCAATAGTCGGTATCCCCCTGAATAATTTGGAACTAGTAGTTCTCAGGGACAGGACACAGAACTGAAATAACATCAGAGCTGATATCTGGGAACAAGATGGGCTGTGTATACATAAAGCACATCCCTGAGGCAGCAAAATGAAGGATAAATGTCCAAAGATGCACTGGCACAAAAAAGCAAAACTAAGAGTATGCTCAGCTCCTCATAAATCTCAGTGTGCAAATTTACAACTCTCCATATCGAAATGCCAACTATAGCTGGAAAACCAAACTCATTTAATGGGAGATACAAGACTCCCAGCTGCTTTCAAGTGCTCTCCACACCTAAAGATGAAAATATTTGAAGATACTGATTTCCTGATTAACAGTTGTGAGCTTGCTGCCAGTGCCCCAGATAATATCCTCTAGTATCAACTTCCGTTGTGGCAAATTTTCCTTCAGTTCTCTTTTTTTTTTTTTTTAATTAGATTAAGTTTATGAGCCTCTTCCTTATTAAAGGAGAGCATTACACAGCCAATGATTGAATTACCTGCTGATGTATGCTTCCAGATATAAAACTTAGCATACTACAGGTGGAAATTGGACTACTAATAGAACAAATTACTGTGGTCCTGCAGTTCTCAGATAATAAATAAAAAAAATATTAAATTAACAAGCAACTGAATTAAGATGGAATCTATTGCTATTTTTTTCCTTTGCAAATGTTTTTACATGTAAAACATTATTTAGTATTAGCACATAAATTCTTTGATTATGAGCTCTTCAATGCAGAACACCTTTTCCCTGTACATACATTCAGCAAATACAATTCCATAAGATTTCTTTTGCAAGAAAAATATAAAAAATAATAAATAGTAATTTTTGCTTTTTTTTTCACATGACCTGATTTTTAATCCCTCTCCCCTTTTAAAAATAATCCTCCATGGTTTTTCCACTCTATTTCGTTAACTATCAGACATTTTGATTCTGAACTGTCTTGGAAGAGAGCTTCTAAGCTTCTGTGGAGGAATTTGAAATGGTTCCAGGAACAGGATGAGCTATCAGGCAACTATTGCCACGGCAGGAACTGTAGCTGAGGTGGGGAGGGATGATACCCAGGGTACAGTTGTGGGTATTTGAAAAGATTGCAGCAATTGGCACTGTTTTGCCAGTTGAATGAAAGTTTTAGTTGTCAGACTAAATCAGGCAGAAAAGCCAGAAATGTTCAATAAATCTTTGGAGTTTTGAGTGAAAAGAAGCTGAATGGCACACTCATGGCATGCATTAGTTATGAAGTACTTATTAATCAAACAGTAACTAACCACAACTCTCAACAGCTGCTGCTCAGGGACATCTAAAAGCTGGCACGGGAAGGATCTCAAGGGACCATGAAGCTGCCTCTCAGCCCAAGAAGGGCTCAGCAATAGTAGTGCAGTTCCTGGCATATTTTTTCTGAAACCTTGTCAGGAAGAAAACCTATCAGACACTGAGGGCAGCCTGCTTCAATACCTCTCTGCTCTTACCAAAGAAAATGTTTTCTCACGTCTTACTTTAGTGTTTTTTGTTACAATTTAAGCCTGTCTTCTTCTCCTATCTACCACATGCAGGCCAGTGCCTCCCTGCTCATAATCACCTTATTTGGGATTTGATTCGCCTCTCCTTTTACTCTTTTATTTTAGACCAAGCAAATTAATTTTTTTTTTCATAAAGATGCTTTCCTGAGCTCAGATTATCCTTGTTTCATTCCTCTGGCCTCTCTCCAGCATGTCTCCACATTTAGTGCAGACCAGTGCCCAGAAATGGACACAGTGTCCTTGTTTGGCCCTTACAAGCACTGAGCAAAGTAGTAGAATTACTTCGTGTGTCTTGCAGGCTACAGCCCTGTTTGTACATCTCAGCATGGCATTTGTCTTTTTTGGAACAGCATGATATTGTTAACTTATGGTAGATCATCAGCTGAACACAAAGCAAAGTTCAGCATATTTATATTCACAAGGCCATGAAACCTCACAAGAAATTATCAGTTTCCAAAAGCTTTTCCCTCACATTCAGTTCAAAGATAGAACCTGCTAAATTTCACATGATCATCCTGGACACCAACAAGGAACCAGCATGGACAAGCTCAGCCAAGTCTCCTGAGCTTCCAGGACCTATTTACAACAGAGAGCTGGGGAAGATTCCTGATTATGGCCATGGAAAAAAGGCTGTCCCAGGCCAAAGAAGACCCTGGCCTCCCACACAGCAGGTGTATTCTGCTTCTGGGAGTCCTGGATGCCCCAAGGAAGCTAGAGAATGACACTTCAGTGGACAATGGACATAGGATATAAGTCTCCATACTTCTAAGACCAGACCAGACTTCTAGTGCTGAGGTACCTCGACAAGATGAGAAAAAGTAAATTGTTCACAATTGTCACCAGAGCAAGCATTACCTCAACCTTCCCGCACCTCTTTGGTCAAAATGAGGAACAAGTGCACCAAAGATGCAACCAAAACCAGAGTGCTGGTATGCTCAAATGGAGGAGCTGTGCTTGCATTTTGTGGAATTAAACTGCTCCATCTTCTAATAAGGCAAGCGTTAACTGAAAATTTACTACAAAGAACTTTTTGCCAGTGCAGAAAAAGAAAATTCTTACACAACACACTGCCTAAAATAAGGACATTTTTATCAGACAAATCGCATGATTGGGAGATGGAATCTCAGCCTTGGAAAAATTTGGAGAGTTCAGATGAGCGTAGAGAAAAATTCAGATCTAGAATAATGATTCTGTTCTAAAAACACTACCCACACACTTGGTTTTGAACTAAATACAAAACATGAATTCAAGAACTTTAACCAATAAAAAGATTTCACTAAATCATCAAGACCATCAGGGTGACCAGGACAGTATTTCCATGCCCTGCTATGAGCTTAAGGGCATGTTATCTGTTATAGATGGAATTTTTCTGGCAGAAATCAAGATGGTAATATACTATTACACTAGAGAAAATGTATGTTAAAAAATCATACATTACCATCTCACCTGGCATTGCAAGAGCCAAGAGGAGGCCAAAACCACAGCATACAAATCAGCCGCAGTACTGCAGAAGTTGCTGAAGCTCACAAATAACAAGACTGGGCCAGTTCAAATGAAGAAAGCCATATATTTAGCACTGGGAGGAAGAGACTGCAGGAGGAAAGGCAGGCCTAAGAACATAGTTTGGTCATGAAAAATCTGACCATTTGTTCTAGAGTGTCATTATCAATTCTCCAGGATAAGCTAAATATTAAAAACAATGTAGTAAACCTGGCAATTGTAACAGATTTAATTGTGCTACACCTGATATACACAACATTGCCAAGTTTCTCTGAGAGTTACCATTTAGGTTTCCAGAATTTTCGTATCTATAACATTATTTTTATGTAGCGGCCAGATCTTTAGCTTTCCTTTTCTCCTAAGGTCATACGCTGGTGTCCAAATAATACAGAGCCTACTATGAAAGTGTGGAGTCACACCCTGATCTGTTTAGCACTACAAAATACCTGAGTGACAGAAATATGCCTAGGATATCACTGCTGATACTCTGCTCAACACAGAAACTTGAGATCAAGGAAGCCTAAATTGTTAGAGGCTGATGTCGCAGACTCTTGGGAACTGCAGATATGGAAAATGGAACCAGGAATAAGCAGAACCAGGAATAAGCAGAACATTTTGTTTCAAGGACAAACAAACAAATCTGGTTGTAGTACCAGCAGTTAAAAGAGCATCCGCTCCTGGCTGTTGCATAACCAGGTAAAAATCCAAACCTGCCCACAGGCAGCATTTACCGTGTGTGGATTTAAGGTGGGATTACAAGGCCTCTGATCCCCCTCCCACTTCAGCACAGGCTCACGAAGTGCACACAATCCCATGCCAAGCCACGTAGCTGTGATTGCACAGCTTTGTAGCAACCACCTTTCCATCAGGACTGTACCTGGCTTTGGGATTTGCGTAACATTTCTCAAGTAACTTGCATCAGTATCGTGTTCGATATCCCTGACCAGTGCAATTCGGGATGTGATATCCCTTTGTGGAAATAATTCTGTTATCAGCATCCTGTTGATGGCAGGAAGCAAAAAACCAGAAGTGGCAATAGAAAATACCTTAGAGACTCATTGGAAGCACTCAGCAAACACCATTAGCAAACACAGATCTGCAAGTGATTTTTGAGTGGTGAGTGCTTGGTGGAAATCCGTGCAGAGGGTGACTTATGTCTTTGGAGTCATTTCTTCACAGGCGTGGCTGTAAGTTAGGCTGAGAAGCAGCTCCAGGGACCTCACAGACATGACCAGTTTTGTTCCTCTGAAGGGTTTAAGTGTTTTCTGCAATAAGAGCTAAGGCTCATTTCTGCAAGATATATCACAAGCCTCTGAAACAAACACTGGAAGGGAATAAGAAAATTCTACAATTTCTCATCTTTCCACTCTGGTGCCTTCTTTGGTACAAGTGTGAAAAGTGCATGTGTGTACACATCCAAGGGAGCACTGAAATGCATGAGTTTATCAAGGCATCTTGGACAAGAAACCACCTGTGACAAATTCAGTAGAACTGCAAAGACATGCTAAGGAGCTACAGCACCAAACAGGACCTGTGCAGAACAGGTGGGCTTGGAGGGATTTCCAGGTCCTAGGGAGTTCCAGAGCCACAGCAGCCCATCTGCAGCCTTTTTGGAAATTGCCATAAACCCACCGATTATTGATTACTCTAATTTATGCTGGGAGCTGCATCGGACCCTTGAGCAATCTCAGATTTATAGACTGCAGGTACCAGGGAATCCATCTTACCTACACCTTAAAGATGTCCAGTTTTGCCTCTCTGTGTTCCAGATTCTTCTGTTGCTGTGCCATGGTTTGCTAACTTGATTGTTTCCTACTCATTTTGTTAAAAGTCCATCATTTTATCAGTTGTTGAAAGCAGATGGAAAGAAGCTTTGGATATAATACCAGTCTAAAGGATTCTTGGTAGTTTCAATGATTTTTGTCTTTATGTATGGAGGAGATTAAGGGAGACCCTTAAAAGTTGCAATAAAATAAGATGTGAAACACTTTGCTAAGGTGACATTTTTTATTAAATTGATTTCTCTGACTTCCCTTGCTCCTAAAGAAAGTCTCAACGACCATGCTAAGGAATGTGCATTTCAGGGAGAGATGTTTTACCCCATCCCATAGTTTTGGGATGTGACTAGACCCTCCTGAACAGATGGAGAAAGAACACCTGGGGGATACTCTGGAGAATGAAGACAATCTACATCCTTGTGGCATGGTGCATATGGCACTGGGATGTGGTTTGTGAAATTTGAGTTGTTCAGACTTTTGCCTGCAGGTGAAACAGCCATGCACTCACCCTGTGTGCCTTTCAGGGCACCTCACATTCCTGCACATCTTATGTACATTCCTGCATCTCAAGCAAGCCTTTCCTCGACATCCAGTGCAGGAGCTGTGCCAGCAAGTGTCACCCAGCCGAATTGCTCTTAGTTCCTATTTTCAGAATTTATCTTTTCTGTGTGTCTGGCCTTAGGACACACAGAAGTGTTAACAGGTGCTGTGTTCACAGCCCACAGAAGTGAAGTCAACCACTGTGGAATGACCTTGCACAGGTATCTGGGAAGTTTCTTCATCTTTCCCAGCTCCTAATCTATCTTCTTCCTCTCTTACAAGAAACATCTCTGAGGCTGACAAAAGAACTGAATCCTCTTAGCAAAGTCCTTTTTCCTTGCTCAGCATGCCCATAAAACAGTATGATTTTGTTATGCTCTTCGCAAAAGGCCACTTTCTTTAAGATGAGCTTTTCTACAAGAAAATGAAAAGAGTCTTCAGCTCAATTCTTTAATATCAAAAAATGCCAGTCAAAGAACACAGTTTATGAAACTGTGTTGCTGTGGTCTGTCTGGAAAGAATAAGGAGGAACTATCGTTGTTATCAACAGCTGGATGCTCTATACCTTACATTTCTCTCTAATTTTTGTCTCTCTTCTCTTTAGAAAATAATAGGTTATAAGGACTGGTCATCAGGATAGGACGTCTTGAGCTGCCTTTTTTTCCGTGCTGCATTGTGAGGCAGAAAAGAAGAGAGGAGGGGTCAGGGAGGTGCCAAAGTAGTCAGTCATTTGTAAGTAGTTAAAATTACATAATTTAGTGGAGTGTTATTCAAAAGAGATGTCACACTTTTTGATTGACCAGCATTAGATCTGCTAGTTAGCAAGCTGAAAGGTCATGGAACACAAAATAACAGAAAAAGAATACTCAAATAAAGCAGCGCATAATTATCTTTCTGTATTTCTCTCAGTTAATCAACCAATTTTTGGTCATTCCTCTACAAAATGGCAAGAGCAAATAAGCTCAGATCATGTAAATAAAAATGAGAAGAATCTGATTTGTATCAACAAAATTCTTATTTCCAAAACCTTCTATGATGAATCAGGATTAGGTGCAAGCCCCTAGAAAAGCCAATCTGCCTGTTAAGCTCAGCTTTTAAATAAACAGGGATAACATATTTCTGATTACAGTTTGGTATGGGTTTGTGGGAAGTGGTGTCCTCCCCCAGCGGGTATGGGGAAGGACCCTTGACACGATACCTGCTTCTTTCTCCTGCCTGGCTGGGCAGCCACATGCCAATTGCTTTGTCTGAGACTTCGCTTCCCAGCTCGTAGTAGTGTCCAGAAATAATTTTAGAAACGTATTGCAACTATGCTTCGCCCATTTCAGCAAATGTCAAAGTGAGTATCAGCTGACTCAAAACTGATTCAGGCTTTTCTCTAGCAAAAAAATAAAATACAGATCTGAGAGCTGAACACTTTTTCAAATCCAGCTTTGTCAAATTGCTTAAAAGGGGAAAACATATTTTACTTAGTAATTTCTTTTCATTTTACTTGATTTTATTTTTAAAAAAAGTCTGCGCTTGAAGTAAAATGCTTTATTTGATCACTTTTTTTCCCTGCAGAATCCTCAGTGAACCAAACAATAAGGACAACTGTAATTCTGAGCCAGTTTCAACATAAATCCAATTCAGAAAAAACACCTAAGTATGTGCCCAACATTAGTGAGACTTATCTTTAATGAAATTTAGTAGATTCTAAAAGCTTAGCATGTACTTTAGTGGTTTGCTGAATCAGAGACTAAAGTAGCCTCTGGCTGGTTGCTCCTTTCTCATTTATTCTATTATTAAAAACAAATAAACACTTTCTTTGTGTTGGATAATTTCTTTTTATACTGAGTCCAGCATGATTTATTAATAAATTCTTATGGATTTTTGGTGGCCTTCTTTCCTAATCCTTTCTCTTATATTTCTAGTTCTCCACCGTCACAGGCTGCCTTTTCTTTTTCTTTTTCTTTTTTTTAACATTTTCCCTCTGCTTATTTTCTCTTCGTTATGATTTTCTGAACGGAATAATTATTGTTCCTTCTCCAGTTTTCTTCTCTCTCCTTCTTTCATTCTAATACCAAAACATTCTTTTCTATTTTTATGTTTCTTTTGCCTGTACACTACGTGTAACCTCTTCCTGTTAAAGAAGGCAGGAGTGAATGGGGTCCCCAGGAGAAGAAAACAGATTCAATGTAAAGGGAGTCTTGGAAAGGTCATCAGAAATATTGAACTCTAGCAAGGACAGAAGTTCTGTTAAACCTATAAAATCATTAAAATAGATCAGCGAAAGGCACAGAAGAATTCGAGAGTAGAACTGCAAGAGTGAGGGGAGGTCAGTTATGGGCACAGAAAGGCACACTCTAGTCCTACAGTGAGAGAAGGCAAGTTTTGCTGAGTTTTCTTTGCAGAGCTGGCTTGTGCTAGCATGTCCCATGGAATGGGGCACAGGGAGGAATACAATGCTGTATGCTGTACACTGACCCCTGGAATAGGAACAGTGACCCTCATCTGCCTATGCAGCATGCTGGAAGATCAATGTGATACGCAAGAACTTGTTTATCAGTTATGATTATTTACTTTATTCATCCAAGAAATGCTGGCCGGGCCTGTGGGGCTGCACTTTGCGGCTGCAGATGTCAGTAAGACAATACCACAGACCCATGATGTGCAGCCAGTACTGGCGAGTAGCAACACCAATGCAAGCAGCCAGCGTTGCTCTCCCCTATTGCTCCACCTGCCCGCTTCAGGGATGCATCATATTGTTTACAAGTTCGTAGGAAGCAAACTTTCCACGATGAATTGTAAAAGATGGAGTGGACAAGTGCAAACACTTTTCTCCATTTTTCACAGAATCCATCTTGAACCCTACGATGCCTATTTTCTGCCCTATAAGAGGATGCTGGAAACCGCCATCCAGATTCAAATCACAGTCCATTTGGTGTAAGAACCAGCCTCCAGCAGTATCCGGTGATGCCTGCTTCAAAAATGTTGTGTTAGACAATTATAGGGCTAGTGTCTTATAAAGGGCATATCTAGCTCCACTGGCTAGCAGTCGATTAACTCCTAAGCTAATAGGACAAAGTTTTGTGAAAACCAGACTTAATTTTATAAAAGAAAAAAAAAATCAAACACTCCCGTGAACAAAATATTCCCCTATTGGAAATTCCCTGTCACTCTCCTCAGCTGATACAATCACCACAGATATCACAATGTCACCTGTGATTTTTTTATTGCATCACCATTGGAGGTCATCAGGCCCTCCAAAGACTCATCAACTTAAACCCTCGCCTTAGCTTTCTCCTGCAAATTCTGGCAGTTTAGGTTAAACCACTGTAATGACACAATTAGCCAAATCAGCTGGATTTGGCACTGGGGGAGACCAGGAGCATGGCACTTGCTGGGGAGACTGCCCAGGTGAAGAGCATGCTCTTTTTAGACCAGCACCTCAAATAACTAAATCCAAAGGAACCTGTCTAATAATGCTCAATTGTGGGCCTCTTTTGACTACATCTATCTCAACAGGTCCACTATCATGCTTTTAAACCAGAAAAAGGCTAGGAACTGTATCTTTCTCACTTCTAGATTTATTTAGTTGGTGAATTTAGTATTACTACTACCATATACTTCAGGAATTTTCCTATGATTTAGCTGATAACTAAGGTATTGCTCAGTGAGCGTAAAGACAGCACAATCCAAGTGAAGGTAGGCACAAGCAAAGATATTTAGCTTCCAAAAAAATCTGTATTCACAGCAAAGGACTTCATCCATTATCTTCATAGTACAAAAAAAAAATTCATAAAAGTGCATGTGTTACTTTTCTATCAGCACATAACACCTTATGTTCTTGAAACAACATATGATGGAAAATTATCATCGTTTCTTGGCAAAGCTCCTCTCTAAAATAAAGCAGGTGATCCCAGGCTTTAATGAATTGAATTGATAGGCTTTGTGTCCTCTGCCTTCCTAAATAGAGCCTGTTACCATTGTGTTAGACATTACAACATAATTTTTTCCAGTTCATAGTTTATGCATGATTGTTGAGGAATACCAGAGCTTCAGGGCAGGAGAGATGACCTCCTCCTCTGCATCATTTCCATATGCAACACAGAGTTGCCAGCAGCTTGGGAATAGAAGCAAATACAGGGTTTATGCCATGGAAAGAATTGAAGAGCACCCTGCTTTATGCACAAACTGACATGATATGGATGATTGAAAGCTCTCACCTGGATAGGGAGCCTAGATGCTGGAATACCAGCTGTCTGGCAGGAGAGTGGAATAGCCCACTACAGACCTAAGGGCAGGGAGGGAGTTCTTGACCAGCAAGCAAAAAACTAATGTCAGAACCACTGGAAGATACGTGAAAGCTTTCACAGTCTTCATGGCCCTTTCTGCCACACTGTCCAGAAATCAGAAGACACCGTGGCTACCTGCTTCCTTGGTGCATCCCTGAGAAACACAACTGTGTTATTGACCACAATGTGGCCACCTCTCACTAACACAGCACTTTAAAAAATAATATTATTTTATTGACTTCCCCCTCACTCCTTTTTGAAGGTGATCTTTCTGGAGCAGAAAAACACCTGGGGTCACACTCTGGTGAGCCCCAGCCACCTTGCCTTCCTGCCAGCTCTGCAGCTCTACGCGCTTCATCTCCGGGACGACGGTGTGACTTTTGGAGGCTCTATGCCTCATTTAGCCCTGGTAATGGCCTAATTGGGTTGGAAAAATGCAGGAGCAGGAGCATGACAAAGAAACAGCTCCGCTGTGCTTATTTCAGTGGGTGGAAGAAGAGAGAAGAGAGAAGAGAGAAGGGAGAAGGGAGAAGGGAGAAGGGAGAAGGGAAGGGAAGAGAAGAGAAGAGAAGAGAAGAGAAGAGAAGAGAAGAGAAGAGAAGAGAAGAGAAGAGAAGAGAAGAGAAGAGAAGAGAAGAGAAGAGAAGAGAAGAGGCAAAGCAAGGCTAGGCAAGGCAAGGAAAAGCAAGGCAAACCCACCAAACCCACATTTTCTACCTTGACTAGATATTTATGTGTGTAGTTTTATTTATAATGGGGCATTATGCTGACTAGTTGTGCTGGTGGCAGGATTAATATGTCAAATGAAGGAGTACCAGGAGAGGGCCAGATTTGGATAAGCATTCCCACTTCCAGTAATTTTCTACAGCAGTCAGCCCCCTACCCATAGGGCTTCACTCCATCCCCACTTAGTTCTGAGTAAGGGCCGAGATAATGGGTGCTTTCATTATCTAAGTGGGAGGGGAAAGGTGAGTGGGAGAAAAGGTGAGAGAAAAGGCAGGTGACAAGAGTGACTATTTCAGGAACAGCAAAGGAAGCAGCTCATACCACTAGCCTCATTCATCATTTCTCAGCCATACCTTCTCCTCTCCTGGGAGGAATCTTGCTACCTACCCAAAAAACCATCCTATCCTCTTTTGAATTACTCCAATATTTTTTATTGGCATCCCATAAACCACTCAAAGAATGAAATGCTACCCCTTGCCTCAGAAAATCTCAGAAAAAGAGAATGAAATATAGACCCTTTTAGAAGTTTCAAAAGGTGAGGAACCACTTCCTTTAGGGGTCTGTTCTTCAGCAACAAGAAGAGTGCAAGACCAGGGCACAAACTAGATTCCCCTTCATCTAAAATGATAAAGATAAACCAAAAAATTTATTTCACAGTGGAAAGGACAGCCTTCCCTTTGGATGGTCTTTTTTCATGAGCTCTCACCATCCTCAACAAAATCCCAACTATTTACCTGATTTTGTTTCCTCCCTTTCCTCTCTGAATGGGAGACCTACATTATCTCAGAGTAGAGTCTCCTTAAGCTGGAGCCAAAATTGCTCATACAGCATTGAAGTCACAGAAGCGCTCTGTACTTGCCACCGTGTAAAGGACAACCTATATCCATTTGAGTTCTCTGCCTTGGGGACGGGTACAAAATATCCTGTGTTTTATTCATGTCTAGAATTAAAACATCCAAGAATAGATATTTGACTGATAGAAGCTCCAGAGGATCCTGCTGTAAATCAGAACACATCCTCACTGGTAACATTTTAAAAATCTGATTGGGTCTTGATGCTCCTGTTTACAGCGCAGCCCTATAAACATTTCCACAAACACAACAGCAGGGGCAGCAAACAGCGTGGAGCAAGCATGGGCAGCCAGTGGGAGGAAAAAAATTCAAGGATTTTCAGCAACCTCTCATGCTTCCTTTGGGAAACTCACTGGAATTGCTCCTAATAACTTTTTACTCACGTTTCCTGCCTGCTTCTTATTACAATTTCCTTGCAAACTTGAAAAAACTGTGTTGAGGGGGAATTGCTCTCCCTGTCAAGTGGCCAGCAACAAGATGATTTTTAAGTTTCCCAGGGCTCTAGTGGAAACATAAAATTTCCCTGTGGGAGCTCAATCAGCTCAGCCACAGAATGGTTTTTGATGGACTAGAGATTTTAAGTACTTGCCTTCATCTGGTAATTGCCTGGGTACCAGTACTGGTGATGTGGTTACAATTACGATATTCAAGCAGAATGTGGCATCAACCAGTAAGAGGGGGCTGGTTTCAGCCAGGCTTGGAGCTTTAAAGAGGACAAACTTTAACAATCATCACTCCCACTGACTGATAACGTAAAATCAAATGGGAAATGTAAATTAAAGTGTTAAGCCTATCCAATCATGGAGCAAAAATGCACTTCTAGGCACAAAAATATTTACACTGAACCAGAAGCTGTCTGGAATAAAAGCTGGCAATAAAAATACTAAAACCCACTTATTGGTAGCATGGAAGAAAGGGGAAAGTAAAAACCATTAACAAATTCTAAGATTCTAAATATGCAGGGAATTTATGAGGGAGGTTTATAAGATCAAGGAAGTACTAAATAGTTAACAGAGGTAAAGAGGCAAAAATGGTATTTTTATAAATATAAAATGTGCCTGAGACTGGCCATGAGCCCATTGCTAGATGCGGGTGATAAAACTGTAAATGACAATCCAAAGAAGGCGGAAATATCGAGTAAACATTTTGTCCTTCGCACATTGTTTTGTCCTTGGAATGAAGCTGTAGAACGTATCATCCCATATTACGTCAGCCCAACAAAATTCACCGTAGGTAATAAAAGGAGATGTGAGACGAGATCTGCTAAAATTAAATGTTTTCAAATCAACAGGCCTGGAGTCTTACATAAACTAAATGAGGAGTTCTCCGAATCACTAGTGTTGATACTGAACAACTCATGGAAAAATGGGAAACTTTCAAAGGGTCAGAGAACTGCAAGTGTATGCAGTTATTAAATAACTACTAAAGAAGGAAGGCCCAGGAAATTATAGGCATCATACCCCAATATCAATCTGTATACAGTAATGAAATGAGTTAATGAGTCACTCTTTCTAAAAATCAATGAGGATAAAATATTATTAATTTGAACCATGTTTTTAAAAACCCCCACTGTTCTTTTTATGAAATGATGAACTAGATAAAGACAACTATATAGAGTACCACATGGACATGTCCAAGGCATGAGATTGACCAGATTAAAAGTTGCAATTAATAGATTCAAAACTAGTTTATGGATAGAACTTAAAGGTTTTTTTTAAGGGATGGTATCAATGAGAGGAGTATTTTCTAAAGACACCACTCAGAGATCAATCTCATTCTGAACCTATTCCATATTTTTGAATCAGTCCTCTAGATTGTAAAATGAAGCCACGTTTGTTAAAAGCTGATACAAAAGCTAACAGTGAAGAAGAAAATGTATGATTGATCACTAATGTTGGCATATACAAAACAAAACTCTCCCCTGGGCACCAGTGATTTTCTGTGCTGTACTCAACATACTCATATTCCTGGTGACTCTGCATTGAAATAACTCTATAACTCGATCTTGTGTTTCAAGGCTTCTGTGGACGGCCTGCAGGAGGGAGAGGACTGCTCTTTTTTCTGATGCCCAATTTACCCGCACGCTCTAGGATGCTTGAAGGAAGACAAAGCTTCACTGATTGGCAGCAGCTAGACTGAGACCCTGAAAAAGTTGCACCAGTGTCCTGCTAGGACACAAAGGATCTATTTTTTCTTAAGTGCGTATGTTGGTCTAACTTGCTCACACGCTGAGGGTCAAATTTAAAGTCAGATATGGAATTAGGAAGGAATTTTCCATCCCACAAAGACTGGCGAGAATCCCAAGTGCAGCTAACTCACTGTTTTCTCTTCTTATCTCCCTAGACTTGTGCAGGGAGATGCAAATAACAAACTTAAACCCAGAGATTTAATAGACTTACAAGATCTTAAAATAAAAAGGGATATATTTCTTCAGGGGATGCAATAACTGCATGACTCAGAGGCTTGATTCTCCTGAGTCAGTGTGGGGCAGAAGGCATGCATGTTTTGGTAAAGGAAGGGTCTATGTGATGTTGTATGTCTCACAACAGCTGTATTGAGAGCTCCTCAGGACACAACACAAGCCTCAGGCCATAAGGAGAGACAGTGTGTAAAGATGGTGCTGTAGATGTGCCATTGTCATAAAATGAGAACAACGTGATACTGAATTCTGCTGCAGATCAGCTAAACTTTGGTTGTTGAGGAATTCCTCCACTTGGATGTTTTGGCTGTTTAAGGCAATCCTCCTAGAGTCTATCTAACCAAAATGACCAGAAAACCAGCTAAAAAGTAGCCACTAGTTAGAACTACTTCTGGTGTTGACAGATCAGCTTACTGACAAGGAAAGTGTTTCCTATAGTGTCAGCACAGTAAAAGTTGAAGTCTAGGTCACATGTACACTTGCCTCAAGCATAAACAAAAAACCCTGATAAGTTCCAGATCTAGAGCCCTTTTCCTGTGGGTGCTACTGTAGTGAAGCAGAACAAGCCTGGCTTGATGTTCAGATAGCAGGCTAAACCTGCAGTGTTAGCAATGGTGTGATGCCTTGTTTTGACTTACACACTGAAGAGACCAAAGACAAGGCCTCAAAAGGAGAATAAATACAGATGAGCAAGAGGTTATTTCATTGATAACTCACTTTTCGGAGAGCTGCCCACACTTACAAGGGGAAAAGCAAACATGGAACCTGGAAATGCATTCTCAAACCCTTACTAAAGTGATGTCTGACTTTCTCTTGCTTCTGATTGTATGGATTTAATACTCAAAATGTGCCCTTGCTAATACCAAACTTAGCAGATCTGTAGCCATCTAAAAGAGCAATATGTTACAAAGTGAAAGGGAATACTCTTAATATCAACCTATCAATGAATCTCCCTTCCCACTATTGAAAAGACAGACATAAGGTGTACCGCAGGAATGCACTTGAGCAAATCTAGATTTCTGTAAACTAGAAAACTCTATTAAAACAGCAGACTGGCAGTAAAAAAGCACCACCACAACAGTCAAGGCAACAAACATTTACAAAGTGACTGGTATCAGCAAATTTTAATCAAATCATTCAACCCTTTTGTTGTTGCTTACCTTGATTATGTCAGACAATATTGTTAAAGAGTCTTGCTACAGACTCAATGATATTACCTTTCCAAATTACAGAATGTCAAGGCAGACTGCTCCTAAAATTTCAGAAGACAGCATAGTCACCTCTTTCGCTATCTGCGAAGCTGAAGGCAACAATTTCAAACAAAACAAAGCACCCCCTCTGGGTCCTTCTGCAAGGAATCGAGGAGAGCACAAAACTACCATTTAGCTCTTTCTGAGCTAAACCCATTAGCTACAGAAACACTGCTAAGAAGACAGTAATAGGAGGCACTTCAGTAAACAACTACATCAGCAGGATTTTGAGTGTTCACTGTATACGCCTAATTTCTTGTCGGCTTCATTTCTTGCTCAGTCATTTACTTCTTGTGCAACATTGAATGCAGCAAAAGAAATCTCTGCTTCCCTAGCCAATAAATAGATAACAATTAGCTGTGACCTCTTTTGTGGAGGATGGAGGATGTTGAGACTGAATAATTGCTGCTCAGCAAAATAAAAGAACACTATATTATTATATAGAAAATTATGATAATGATCTATGTACACCTCTCATAGCTTCTCTCCATGGATCTAAGACTGCCTAACAAACATTAAATTAATCCTTGCCACCACACTCTCGGCAGACAAATGATACTTTGCTACAATTTGTTTGCAAGTGGGAGAATGTAATGAAAGCTAATGCTTACACATCTAATTTAGAAAAATGCTTTCATGATTTTATTTCTAAATGTTTATTTAATTTCCCAAAAGTGAAACTGAGAAAAGTGTACTGTTTCATGCCAGTCTCTCTCCACCCCTTCGGCTCTTTGAAGCCTTACAACATCAAGCCTGTAAATTCAATTTCTCTGTCTGGAGGCTCAGATCTAATAGCTCTGTCTGGAACATCAGTATCAAGGGATCTTGTCTTCAGAGTTTAGAGGAAAACAGCAAAGAGCTTTCTAAAGACAGAGAAAGAAAAATTCTATGGTTTATTTAAGAGAAAGATTATTAAGGGGTGACAACTACAAGAGCGTATTACTTTTATTAGTAGCTTCCCAGTATTA
The DNA here is from genome assembly GCA_013397845.1 of Melanocharis versteri. NCBI lineage: Eukaryota > Metazoa > Chordata > Aves > Passeriformes > Melanocharitidae > Melanocharis > Melanocharis versteri. The sequence continues at coordinate 1,002,146 of VZTG01006172.1, read as the reverse complement.
CAGTGTACACCAAAATTTATGTACAGACACAGAAAAAAAAGAATGTATTCTCACCTATCTGTAACTCGCCCAGTTCTCTCTCCAGCAGAAATCATCACTGTTCATTTCAGAACGAGACATGATGACCTGGGATAGTTAACTTCCCACCTCAGGTCCCACCATCATCTCCAGCAATTTTAAGTTCTTTAAGCACTGAGACAAAAGGACTTCATGTTTCTATCAGAAAGTGTCATCATTAGCAATGAATATTCTTACTGCTATGACTAAGCATCATCACTTTTTAAAAACCCATTTTTGCAAGCCTGCTGTATTCTTGGGCCAGTAAATTTTCACTGGTGTCTAAATTTTCTGACACACTTACTGACATATATATCCAGGGTGTTTTTAAAAACCCACACTGATTTTCTGTCTTCAGCCTGTCCTGACTGAAGGATGCAGCTGGGTAAGTTTCCCAACCATATTACTGTGCACGTGTTAGTACCATCAGGAGGAGTCAACACTCAAACTGTACTCAGGAGACAAAAAATGAGGACTGCTCTGCTGAAATCCAGGAACCCAAGTTCAACTCCTCCTTTTCCTTTTTCAATGGTGAGCAATTTTTCAGCCAACTGTCCTTACCATGGGTGTTTGTCATCATACCTTCTATTGAGAAATATGAACCAGACACCACCATTGCTCATATTTTTGTATTTGGGTGATTAATATTGCTGAATTTATAAACATATGTTTATATTCAGGTATTTAATGTATTTATCTATTTAGAAACACATAAACCCATCGGTATGTCTTTGTGTGTTTATCAGCCTGCTGTTCCTATCAGCTTTGCTGCATCCTCTGGGATCTAGCCATGTTGAATAAAGCTTATACTATGTCAGCCCAGCAAAACTCACAGCTTTAAAACGACACAGTTTTTATGGAAAAAACCCCAATGTCTCATCCACAAGGGCAGAGATCCCAAACCCATATGGTTACACAGGTTCATCACCTTGAGACAGGTCTCTGTGTAAGCACCATTTACTGTTAATGCATTTGACACATGCTGAAGTGGATAAATCAGTGCAGTTAGATCAGCTTTCCCCAAGCCAGAGTGTCTTATATAGACCTATAAATATGTAGACCTTTTAATATAGATCTCTTTCCAACAGAGCTCCAGCAAAACACATTGCTGAATAAAGACAGCTACAATGACTGACAACATGAGATGAAGAAATTACCTGAAAGTAAGAAATTCCCTATATAACTTCTATATGCTTCCACGATTTGATTTACATAATTTCACTTTCTCTGTCAAATCCTATCCTCACTTCTTTTTCGGAGCAGCATAATCCACAACGTCCTCAGTCTCCCTCTTCCCTATTCACAGAGAACCACAAGCATCTGCTGTTTTGTTTGTGAACATGCTGGCAGGCTGCTCAGATGCCTGGCTAAGGTCTCAAAAACTCGTGTTTTAACCTGGGCTGAAGAACACTTCTCTCACCTGCAGAGCATGAGCCTCCAAACATGCTTTGCCAATGGTCAGACCACACAGCAAGAGGACTGAATCAAACTTGCAGTGTGGGGAAGGTGTGGCAACAGGAAATGTAGGGGCAGCGTTTGAAAAATGCACAGTCCTAGAAGCCAGGAGCTGGATTAAAAGAGGACATAGCTTGGAACAAAGGTTCAAACTCTGCTCTAATTTGTGAGTGCAAAAGAAATGTCCAGACAAAAAACACTTGACAAGCTTCCTTTCTCTTGATATTGTGTGATCTTAAAAGGATTCAATAGTCATGCACATGCTTTCTGATTTCCAAGCTAATAACAATTTAACACCATGGAATACCTAATATTACTTGAAGAACTGCAAACTAAATTGATCCCCGATACAAATTTCTAAACAAATATTAAAATCTGTGTAAAGCTAATTAAAATTTCAGAACCTGCTTTTAATTTTACCGGTATTTCTTTTGTAATTACCTGATTACTTATGCATCATTAAATCACCCTGTAGCCAGGGAGCAGGAGTTTTTCCTCAAATCACAATTGAATCTGAATGATTATTTTGGTATTTTATATAAATGAGTTGAAATAACTTCTGCCATGGAAGCACATGACCTAGGACTGAGCTGAAGAAATAACTAGCTCAACTTCACAACATGAGCTCAAGTCTGTACTGCTCTATTCATTCATTTTTTTCATTTTTTCATCTCAGTATAGAATGAACAAGAATGACCTTTTTTCAATTGAGATTCACTTTATCACACAATCTGTGTTTACACAGTCATAGAGTATTCCTAGAATAATACCATGTCAAGCAGCTGTTACTGTGGTATTATATGTATCGATGTAGTCTTGGAACATGCAGAATATTTCTGAGGAAATGGTCCAAGAAGATAGTGTAAGAAGGACAGCTCAGTTATCAATCTGCAGAGGAACCACAAGATCCTCTTTCTTTAGGCATTTAGGAAAAGCAGAGGTATAGTGAGTAAGAATTGGGATAAGGTTTGCAATTTGATATAGTTAAGAATTTTGTTCAAAATGAGGACATCCGTATGTTTTTAAATATAATTATTACTCTTAACCATTTAAGTTGTACTGTAAACGTGCACCATGTTAAACAGATGTCAGGCCTGCAGAGGGCTTTACAAACTAAATAAACTGTGGAAGAGAGGTTTATTTTTTGCCTCTTTATGATTTACACAATCCATGCAGATAAGGATTTTATTGCTTCATTAATAAAAATTAAAGACAGCAGAAAGCAATGAATCTAAGCATCTGTTACCACCCATAGTTTACACAGTTGACTGAGAAGAGACTAGGTGCTACAGCAAACAATTACACAGAAGTAAACGTTGCTGTACAAGTCATGCCAAGGTTCTCCAAGCTGTTCTTGGCATAAGACCAGCAAAGGTGAAACAAAAATAGCTTTCTGTCATCCTCGCAGTTGCCCAAATCTAGTAACACACAGAGAGGCCAGTCCCAGCCCTGCATGCCACAGTGTAGCTACAGGACTGCTCTGTTCACCCACCTGCCTGTGGTTCCAGCAGGGTATTTGATAACTGAGGACCACGAGGAGTAGGTGAACTTTAATTCTCACAGGTGTTTTCCCAAGGCACAGGAAACATTTTGTGAGCTGGCTGGTACTAAGGAAATAGGTCTCTGGATTTCAGAAACAGCTCAACTGAAAAACTCTCCTCCATGAACTTTTTGGATGAACAATGGCATAATACTAACTTAGAGCACTTTAATTTAAGCTGGGCTAAGTATACAGGCAAGACAGGCAGAGTGTACAGGCAAGGCAACTGAGAGGAGCACAAGGAGGCCTTGGTGGTGTTGGTGGATGGGAAGGCTGATGTGACCCAGCAATGGGCACTTCCAGCCCAGAAAATCAACCACATCCTGGCTGCCCACCAGATCAAGGGAGGTGATTCTCCCTCTCTACTCCACTTTCATGAGACCCCACCTGGAGTGCTGCATCCAGCTCTGGGGCCTCTGACATAAGAAGCCTAGAAAAGAGAAATCTGAGGGACACCATATGGCAGCCTTACAGTGAAAAAGGGCTACAATACAGCTGGAGAGGGACTTTTTACAAGGGGATGTAGTGACCATATGAGAAGACATGGTCTTAAACTGGAAGAGGTTTAGATTAGATATTAGGGAAAAATTCTTCCCTGTGAGGGTGGTGAGGCACTGGAACAGGTTGCCCAGAAAAGCTGTGGATGCCCCATCACTGGAAGTGTTCAAGGCCAGGCTGGATGGGGCTCTGAGCAACCTGGTCTGATGGAAGGTGTGCCTGTCCATGGCAGAGAGGTTGGAACGGAATGATTTTTAAGGCTGCCTCCTACCCAAACCATTCTATGAATCCAAAGGTCACTGTGTTCAATTTCTATCAGCCCACAGCATTGAAAGGAAAAGATGAGAGCCATGAGTTATCTAACTCTACTGCCAGCATTTTAGTGAAATCATGTTCTCTTAATTAAGAGGTGTAGGTCTCATAATCCCTTTCCCCAACAGGATGTGAGCTCTTGCTCACCTGAAATACTTAATTTAGGAAGGAAATGTGCATTGTTAGGCGCACAGCAGCACTGCTGTGTTACATGTTTAACTAAATTATGAAATCTCTTTCCTTCCTAGTTGTAAGGTTATTAGATACCTGAATAATTTTTATAGTTGCTTTGCTTCTGAAGAAGGTGGTGTAATATTAGTGTGAGCATCACAGAGATACATTAACTGGCAATTACTGTCTAAAGCCAGAGACAAATCATCAAAAGAAAAGAAGAAAAAAGGACGAATCCCAGGGACAAACAAAATATTTAGGCTTTTACATGTTTCATATGCTTATCAAAAATTCCTCCTTTCAATCTCTGGGCCTGGAAATCAGATCATTTTTCAAAATTGAATGTAAGTTGCCATCTAAACCTATATTTAGATCAATGACATGAATATGAACGTAAGTACCCAACAATAGAAATCTGAACCTGAAAATTATACTTGTGCATTTTTTCTACTTCGATAATCCTTGATACAAAATGGGAACTCGTTACACTGCAATTAGACATTTTTAAAAGCTCTTTCAGATCTTTGGATGAAACACAGTATGCGGATGCCAAGCTGTTGTCAACTTTTTTACTGTCTGGAATTGTATGTTTAAATCCTAGCTCTATCCAGCCAACCTTTCTTATTTCTGAGACAGCTATTTCAATGTGTTTTGGTTTACTACAAGAGACCTTTCAAACAAGGCCATACAATGTAGGGTTGTTTCAAACACTGCCTATAATAACAAAACTGTAATAGTCCACATGTGTTGCGTGCAAGCGCATTCCTTATAATTTACAAGATGTTATTGTTTTTAATGGCCATCGGTCCAAACCTACCTGCCAGTTTGCAAATTGCTAACAGCAACAGGAAATTGGGAGGACAAACTGCACCCTCGGTGTCACCTACAGTCTTCTGCATCCCCCAGGCTGTCGGCACAACTGTCAACAATTCTCAGTCACACGTCAGTAATTCTTTGGGCAAGGTACACAAAGAGAGGGGATACAAATTATTGTGTCAGCTCCGCCCGTTTTGCGAAGTTAATAGAAATTACAGCACCAAGATTTGTTTTAGACTTTAGTAACTGCAGCTATTGCCCTGATATACATCGCAACAGACGTATTGAGTGAGAAAATGAGACCGCTAAAAATCCCCTCCCAGAATAAGATTTTCACTTTAAAAATTGGGAATATTAACAATGTCATGGCATTGCTTGTAGGAAAGACATTTTGGCAAAACTCTAAAACCTTCAGGAAAAATCAGTAATTTTGGAGTAAGTAATTTACACTGTTTTGATACAGTGGCATTAAAATAATCTGTTCCTCAATAATAATCTTTGTCAATGGTCTCTTCTCGCAGGATGTCATGGGGATCTTCAGTGTCATCTGTCAGGCACTGTCACCAACCTAAATGTTCTTAGAAATACAATCATCTGCAGCTATAACTAGCAATAGTCCTCACCCAGAATCAAGGAAAATTAAGTGCTATGCCTCAGTGTCACTAGCAGGCAATAAGTCTATTTCTACAAATACAGTTTGATGTACTATGCAAGAAATAAGTTATTAGGGGAGAAAGAAAACAAGCATTATATAGGGAAAGCATCTCATCCTCATAAAAACAACACATGGGGAGCACAGCCTCACAAATCCCTTGCTTCACCTTGTTGACCCTGTTCACTCCAACAGGGACGATGTTCTTCCCACATTTCCCTTAGGCAGGTCTGTAAGACAGCAGACACTGCCAGCTCTCTGTCTGCCTCAATTCCCACCCCACCGCTGCCTCTTGTCAGGTCTCCCCATGCGCTCCAGACCCTCTCACTGCTGTTGGTTTCAGTGCTAACCCTGCAGCACCTCTCACTGCACTGCGCTGCCAGCTGTGGTGCTGATGATATAACATCAGACATGTCCTACTTCAGCTAGAGCAATTCCAGTTTGACAAGCAGGGGAAAATGGCTGGGTCCAGGCCCCTAACATTCGTACCTTCAGCTCTGTCACTGCACACAGGAAGTCCAACAGAATGGAGAATCACTGCGCTTCTCTCCATATTGTTCACCTATGACAACGACCAGAATGTATTGATATTCGTTTTGGTACTGAGTTCCTTCCTTCCTTCCCATTAAGAGTGTCCAATTTTTCTTCTCCTTCATAAAATGCCTCAGTTTACCAACTGAAAACTGAAATAGACTCTGTGGAAGCAATGAAAATAACTAAACCAAAACAACTACCAAATACTTAATCTACTTCATTCTGGCTATTTCCAGTATATGGTGACTGATCCTGCCTGTGTCAGATCCCAGCCACAGAGCTCCTGATGCACCCATGGTCACAGCACAATCTCAGCAAGAATGTACCTGTGACTTTGGTGATCGGACACCATGTGGTTTCATTTGAACCTCAGTTTTCAATTTAAACTAAACACCCCTGCCTTTCACGGCTGTGAACCAAAACTCCAGTGCTTAAGGAAAGTAAAACAAATAGAGCAAGTGTTGCAGAAGCTCCAGAAGAGGAAGGGGTTGCAGTTATTAACACTGAGGAACTAAAGCTCAGGTCCTTGAAAGTTCTTGAGGTACTCATCACCCACTTTAGGCACAAAGAATTTTTCACCCCCAGGAGTATCATCCAGCTGCTACTTAAGCCTGGAGGACTGGGATCTCATCTCTGCAAGCCAGTACACTGACACTGTGCATCCTGCACCACTTCTTGGAGACACTGCTCAAATCTCTCAGCTGAAAGCTCCCAGGCAGAGTATTCAAAGTATGTGATCTAACTGTGGAGGAGGGAGTGTAAAGGCCTGTTTAAGACTAAGCTCGGCTTTCTGATTGACTAATGCTTTCAAAGGCTTCGGTATGAAAATGGACACGACACATGAGAGACCATTAACTATGTAAACACTGCTGCCTAAGAAATGAAAGCAGCAGTAATAGTACCCTAGCTAGCTGCTGAAATTACTCAGCTCAGGACTATCCTGGGAAGTAAAAGAAGCACAATATGCTTTCAATGTGTTTGTTAAAGACAGAAGTCTAAATGATATGAAGAATTCATGTTTATACACTCATATATATATTCACACATCACGGATGATATTTACGTTTGTAACCTCTTTACAATGCTTTAGACAAGGATATCATATGGAGTAATGTACCGAAAAGACATCATGGCACAAAAAGTGGAACCTATTTCTCTTGTTTAGAAACCAGACTTTTCTACTCAGTTTGTCATTCACTAACCAGATCCAGCCCCTTACATAAACAGCAGAATACATACATAAACCAGGAGAATTACAGTTGCCTCCCTAAGGTGAGATAAGGACTGTAGGCAGGTTCTCTGAAATAATAAACACAGGCAGCAGAAGATTTAGTATTACAGCTTGGTTTATAAATCTATGTGTTTTTCCTATGCTGAAGGCCACTAAATGGAGGAAATTCATCAGCAGGGTATGACATTTTATAATTTGTGCAAGAATATGACAGTCCTACAAAATATATGGCTATGCAGAAGGCATAAAATATCTGTGGGACTTATATGTGGCATAGATTAGTTGTCCTTTGAGCAGATTGTTGTCTTTCCAACACAAAGTTCCTATAAGGAACTACATCCACAATTCAAAATACTTACAGAACACTCATATAGAAAGAATGGCATCTGGTGTAGAGCATACTGCTTGGTGTTGACTGGGTAGAGCTTAGTTAAATTTCTCCTCAAAGGCTAAATGTAGAACATGTTCTAAAATGTAACAGAGAGATATGAAAACTGGACTTTTGTTGCAGGGCTTGGACAGCTGGCTTGCCCAGGGTTAGTCAAAAGGTCCCGGTGAGTACCAGTTATGATATGTTCAAAAAATATTTAAGAACATACAGAGCTAAATTGGTCATCTTGGAAGCAACTACCATAGCAGACTGAGTGTGGGACATGTGGACCCATTCAGTCATGGCTCCCCACAGTAGGGTTTCAAGCAGTGTCAAAGAACTTAGCAGAAATGTGCGTTGTGTGTGGCAAAGACAGCAGTGAGGTGAAAGGTGGAAGAAGATGGGAATAAGGAAGTAATCCTTGCCACAAACACCTATTATTGAGGCACTAGTCCAGACATTTGAACTTGCCTACACTGTGCCTTGCTAGAATATCAGAGATAACTGCAGCATCTGGCAGATGTGACCCAGGACCTGCAAAAGATCTACTCTGCGCACCTGAAATGGTACTCACTGAAAATTTTAAAGGTACCTGAATCCTTCTGGGAAGATGAAAGGGCACAAATAAAACTGTGACATCCAGGTCCCTAGTCTGTAAATTGACTGATGAACTCCACCACCACCAGACCTCATCTTCCCTTTTCCTCTGTCACTGTGGAGTTTCATGCACTGCCCCACGTGAACACAACCATGAGTGAACGGTTCCATGGAGCTCCTGAGTTTGGTGGACACTGACACTAACAGCGAGCATGAGAGACACTTATCTGTTGCATTCACTGGAACAATCAGTCTGCTCCCATCCCTTATTCTTCCACGTCTCGTTGTTACTAGAGGAGCCAGGAATAATAGGGCTAGAGGAAATCCCCTCACAGTATTACATTCATTCAACAGCTTGTCTTTAATAATGTTCTTTTACCCAGGCAGGTCTCAAACAAACTTCACAAGTAAATGCTTAATTAATGATGCCAGGCTATGGGTGAGCTGGAGGGTAATAAAACAGGAATGGGGAATCAATGTCTTCCTTTTCCGGAAGATTAGGGCTACAAGGTAACAAGAAAGCACAGAGTACAGAAAGCAGAAAATACAGGTTAGATAGTACTTCTTGGAGGAAAGGACAACGTCTGTTAAGTTCTGCCTTGAGGAGATGATATGAAATTGAAAGATGAAGAGTCTTTCATCTCCTTAACCTAATTTGCCGAAGACAACTTCAGCACTCTGTGGCAGGGACCAGCTCTCTGTTTGCAGAGCATACTGTAGACCACTATTCTAGTTTATAACATGTTCTCCTAAGCGAAGACAAGTATCAGGAGCCCCCTTGCTTGCAAAACCCAGCAGATTCTGAGCAATGTAGTTGTGCTGGAAGGACTTGCTGACTGAAGTCAGAATGTCAGAAGAGCTGCTTACAGCAGGAATGATTTATAGCAACACTTCAATACTAGATTTTACTTTGGGCTGCTCCTAAATGTTCCACTTCTCATGGTATGTATGTAAAGAACCCCCAAACCCCTAGTCTCTCAATGTTTTAATTCAAGATATCAAGTGTCCAAGAATATCAGCAGCCAAATAGGCAAAGACAAGCATCGAAGGTCAAATTCTTTCAAGTAAAAGTGGTCGTTGTGTAGATTAACAGACCTATATATATGTTGATTATTCATGTTAATCATCTGAAAAAAACCCTGAAATCAACTGTCTGAGGTTTAATGATTTCCTGTGTATTTGGTTTGCTCTGACAGGTTGGTGCATCTGTCATCTATCTTTTAAAGCTCCCAATTGCTAGATTCAAGTAGCAAGTTTAATTAGGAAAAATTATTAAAGGGATTCCATAATTTAAGAAATTGTTGTGAATTTATTGTTACTCATTAGAGGTCACGTCATGTGTTTCTAACTTACTAAGATGAAGTAACTGGTTTTAGATGCTGAATACTGTCACAAGTCTTAAAAAAGTGTATTTGTGCAACTATTACAGGAAAAAAAAGTCCATCAAGGAATTCCTGTAGCTACTTGCATGGACACCAAGATAACTTTTTTAAACATATGCCAACAGTTTAGCTGCAATGAACAGAGTATTCGCATAACTTATCTACTATTTTGGTTGTGAGATGTCTTTGTGTTGACTGACTTTTATCATTTATTTCAGAAACATGCCTGTACCTTCTGGCTGACTCACAGCTATGCAATCATTTCTTGAGAGGACTGAATTCCGTTTCATGACTGGCTACAGGCTGCATCATAAATTCAAGACTCCTCACTCTCCACTGATCTCCCACAGATGCCAAAAGGAAGCTTGTACAGAGATCAAAGGAAGAATTTGGGCTCTGTGTAGTAAAATAAAACTTTCAGTTGTTATTTTTTACATCACATTCAGAACTGCTTACTGGAAAATGTTCCCTTTGCTAGGATCATTGCCACCCTTGCCTCCTGCATCTTTTCCCTTCCCCATCCTTCTTTCTTTTCTCTGTCTTCCTTTTCTTCTCTTTGCATGTGTCATCACAGATTCCCACTCCCTGTGCACTGTGTTGGAATGGTCACTGTAAGATGTGCAGTGCCACCACTAACCACAAATACTTGAATTCTGACAGCCCCAGAGAAGCACTGCTTCAAATCTGTCTCCAAAGTGAGGACACAGCACAATGGCCCTCACTTTCTGCTCAAGAGAATATTACATATTTGTATCTGCAATGTCATCTGGGTTTAACCCTTCCTTCCCCCCCCAGTATTTTTCATGAATCAAAGATCACGACCCAGGCAGTTACTAACTGCTTTACTCATATGAGACCCTCACTCAGGCGTTCTGTATCTCATCCACCAAAGTATTCAACACCAAGTAGTCTCTATTCCAGGCAATAGGGGTATATGCAGGTTAATATGCCAGCCCCAAGTGCCCCAAACTAACTATTAATGAATAAAAGTGAAAAGTTCAGTAGGATAAAGTTTTCCCTCCAACTCCAAAATTGATTTAGACCACTAAATCTGGTTTGAGACACAGGGGTTCTAGTTATAAGGACCATCTGAAGGCTGCAGATCAGAGAAGTGGTCAACCAACCCTATGCACAACAGTCAGTTGAATCGTCATGAAAATGGAGGGGAAAAGGATCAGATACTTTTGAACCCCTCTGCTTTGCCTGTTCTCAAATGTCAACTGTACCATAAAATAATGCAAAGCTTTTTGCATGGAAATTCCAGCGTGCTTTAGAAACCCGTGTCTAACCAAGGTATTTCTAACAATACCCTATGAGGTACAGTTCTTATCCTCACTTTTGAAACCCGAAAACTGAAAGAAAATGGTTTGTCTGAGGTCAGTGTCCAAGCCCAGAACGGGTTCCGGAATGGTCTTTACAATTAAGTCACTAGATCGTGTTGCCTTCACCATTTCATGTGGGCATGAAGAGATTATAATCTCTCATGTTTTGTGAGCTGGGCAGTTCATCTCACCTAACTTTCTCAGCTGAACAAAAAAAGTGTGCTTACATGGAATTAGCCTTGAAACTTCAGCAGAGAAGAGTTTGGTACTAAAGCTACCACCTCTCTGTCAATATGTCCTCCCTCAGCCTACTTGGTGTCAATAATGTTCTTAAAATCGTTGGCACAAATTAGTGCAGCTAAAGAATTCTGAACTCTTGCAGTTAATAAGTGACTGAGAAAGGCTGTCAATTTATGCAAAAGAGGTTGTTTGCAACCAACAATAGATGCAACAGCTTGCAACCAACATGCAGATGGAATGAGAGTGAACCGAAAAGGTCCCCCTGTCTCACTTGACATTTTGGCTCATAATTCAGAAGATAATCCTAATAATCTTATCAAATATCAAGAAAATACTGAGGTTTGAGAATGGTGAAAAGGGTGTCAGGCTGACAGACCCGGGAGCTGAATTCTTCCATTAAGCCACAAAGTTTAACACAGAAGGTTGCTGTTCAACCTTTTCTGTCAATATCACTCTATTGATACTTTGAGAATGATGTTGAAATTTTGCCTGTCACCCCTCCATCACTGGCCTTTCTGAGAGGTTAAGGGTAGGACTGTCTGGTGTCAAATTCTGTGATGAGATTTGACACACACTTGGGCATAGACCTAGGATCACCCTAATAATTTTATAGATGTCTCCAAACATCAGCCTTGTCATGTCCTACAATAAAAGAAATTACTTTGGGGTGCTTTGTATGGTTTCTAGTCACTAGCCTGCCATAATCAATCTTCTTTAAAAATAATTACTTTTCAACACCTTCAAATAAATCAATTAAATGCAAACTAGATTTTGGAATAGTATTTCATCTGGACAGCCATCACCACTGCTCAGTTAAACATATTCCTAATAATCATCTAACTAATTTTTCCACTCTCACAGCTAGAAGAGATGTAAGAATTCGGTCTTCACAACACAGGGATCAATGGCCAGCCCCCCGTGAATGCGCAGAGCACAGAAACGGATTTGGTTCTTGCGGCTGGACCTTCTATTTCTCATTGAAAAGAGAGGTTAGTCCTGCAGCGTGGTGAGGGGAGAAGCATGGAACAGTAAGTGAAAAGGGTGCACAACTGCCCAGCTTCAGGCTAAATGAAGAACAGGAGTTAAGGGCTCTAATTTCCACAATTAGCATAAACACTTTCAGGGGCACTACAGCGCCTGGGAAATAGCCTTAGCAACGCCTCACTGGTACTCCCCTGACCTTGCCCCTCCCAGCACATCCTCTCTGCGTTTACACCGCGGGGTGAAACTCGAGTAGGAGGCAAAAAAGTCCCGACTGTGATAGAGACGCTACTCAAAAGGGGAAATCGGGAGAAGCCTGCAAAGTCACTCTCCTCCATGATACATGACCAAACAGGAGAACTGCACTGGCCATGGCTGGGAGATGTAGGGCTACTTGCCCTGCTAACCTGCTCCTCTGAATCCAGCCCAGAGTGTCCAACAAGGTTAATCTAGTTTGCACCATGACTGCACAGAAAGGCCCAAAGAGGTGGTTTTGAGGCGCAAAGCCTGAGAGGGAGCAGGAGGGCGGTGCAAAATGGACCACCTGTTTCAAGTAGGGGAAAAAAACAATCAGTGAAAAGGGAAACACTTCAAACAAATACGAAAATAATTTTAAGTATCATATCCTATATCTACATAAGTGAAAATGAAGATTTTAAGGGCAGATTCAGGACTTCTCGAAAACTCTCTTCAGACATATGATGAATTTGTTTCGAATAGTGCTAAGGGCTTCAGAAACTCGTAATTGTGGTATAAATCGGCTTTCAAGATACTATTATTCAAGATATTATTATTCAAGATACTATTAGCCACTTTCTATCAGGATCAGTGAGGTGATTTTTTTTCCCAGCGCGTGTGATTTCAGTAAAACAACTTGTTGCTCTTTAAAGTTTTGTTATGAATTACTGTTCTTCTTCCCCTCAATATTATTTCTAGATAACTTCAGCCAGAGAAAACACCTCAGAGCTCTACGGAAATTTCTCCTTCAGCCTGATCCTACATATATCAGAAACCACCTTGCCCAAGATTTGGGGAGGGGAGGCGGAGGGGTCCCTCCGTGGAATTACGTCTGCGTCTGGCACGGCCGGCCGGGCTTAGCCTGAAGTGCCCCCGGCTCGCTCCGCACCCCGCCCGGCCCGGGGCTCTGCTGCTCCAAGTTTCCGCACCCCGAAGGCAGACCCAGCGCTGCGCAGCGCTCCCCGCCCGTCAGAGCCCGCGGGCTGCGCCCCGTCCGTCGCTCCCCCGAGTGCCCCCGGCGCGGGCGGGCTGGTCCCGGCGGGAGCGCTNCGGGGACCCGCCCGGGCGCTGCTCGCTCCGCGCCGCCCCGCGCTGCCCCGCAGGTAGCGGCGGCCCCGGGCAGGGCACGGCGCGTACCGCCCCGGAGGCGCGGGAAAGTCGGATACCTCTCCATGAGCCTCCCTGCAGCCAGGCTTCGGGGCGCTGACCCTGCGGTTCCCCGTGCAGCGGCACTCGCTCGACAGGTTGGCACACGGGTACTCAACGCTGCAGCAGGACGCTACTGCGGGGGAAGAGAAAATCATGATAAAAACCCCCATTGCTTGCTCAGTTTTCTTTTCAAGACTGGGGTCTTCTTACAGCTCACAACGAAAAAGTCTGACCTCCTGGTTTCTCCTGTTCCCTGGTATCTGAAGCTCACACAGTAAAGACACCAGAAACCCGTATTTCTTGAAGACGAAAATCTTCATCTTGCTGTGTACAGTTACATTGTGGTGTGGTTATGCAGATTTTTACAGCTACAGATCTGCTATCCCCGCCAGTTGATTCGGATCTTAAGAACTGAAATGCAGAGAACAAAATGTTTTCATTATTATATGGTAGCACTTACATTATTACACTGCTTTCCAAGTCCAAAAATCTTTCAACATTGTTTGAGAGCAACAGTCTTTTGGGATCATTATGCAGTTTGTGTTTGAAAACCCTTAACCTCATAAAATGCTTTTTTTAAGGAAGAAGTGGCATGTAGCCCTATACTCAGACGCTGGTGCTATCCTGCAGCCCAGCCTTAGAGATCTGGATCTGTCCTGAGCATAGAGTTTTCCTTTGCCGAATTAAAACAACAAAAATGTTGTTACAGTTGTAATATACTGGTGAGAGTGCACCTGGAATGTATTAAAAGTGTGTTGTATTTTCACCTTGGAGAGGTGATAGACACCTTTATTTCTGAAGGAGATCCATGAGAGCTAACTTTAGTAAATGTATAGTCTATGCATTAGTGCAGAATTACCCACAGACTTGAGGTCACTTAGGTACTCAAATAGGATTTCATGTATTAGGATGCAGCTAATTTTGATAAATAATTGGTTTTCCTTTCCGACTTCTACTGCAGTACACTAACTTTTCAAGAAATAGATCATCATCCTTGTGATAGTTAATACAGTATAATTGCACAGTCATAATAAAATGGCAGCAAATACTTTTCAGATTAAAAAAAAAATAAATTACTGATTCCAAAGGTGAAAGAACAGAATTCTTAATTTTTAGTCATGCTTAACTGGAGATGGTTCCACATACAAGGTCTACAAATGCAGAGAATTCCCTACTAATGTTATATTAAACTTTGATTTACAGCCCCAAGAAAACCTAACACTTCCCTGCAGCAGCCAAAAGTGTTAATGTTTCAAATCCTAAATCAAAATAAAATCTTATTTGAAGAAACAGTACAGATTTCTTTGTACACCAAGTATTTGGACTCAGGTTCTTCAGGGCTATGCTGTAGCATGGCAACGAAACTAAACTTTTTTTTTTAAGGCTGTTCTCTTGTTGTGAAGAAACTTGAGGAGAACAGGAAGTCGGTTATTTTAAGTAATCATGTAGTTGTGGGGCAGAGACAGAAAAGATGAAAGAAATCCTATAAAATGGCAAACTCCAAACTCCTTCCACAAAATCTGTAAATCAGCTACTGCTACACTCATTGCTGCACTACCCCCCCATAGCCAAACATGCAATCTATGCCACAGCGGGTTTTGTGGCCCAGTACTTCATGCATGGTTGTGACAGATAGAAAACAATGTAACAGAAAGTTTTATTTTTTAAATTTCTCTCAATATTAATTGTAGCTCCCCATTATCTCTGTCTTCATCACATTGTGATGGCTTCTTCCACTGTGACAATAGCAACATAACAAGAACTGTTTCCATCAATAAAAATTGGACAAGGAAGAGGCAGCAGGACAAGCCCACTGGAACAGTCTTTGATCTTGCTGGATACCTCTGTCTTCTAGAACCCAACAACACAAGCCCTGGATTACATCCATTCAGGGCCCTTGTATTTAAGTCTATGCAGCATGGCAGGCATTCTTCCTCTTTCTCACCTACAGAGTTCAAGCAGATCATACCAGAATGCGCCTTGTCAGGGCACCCTCAGATCCCAGTGTTTTGGGGAGCCCAGCCAGGTTGTAGAAGGCTTAGTTCTTTCTGTTTCTAAGCAGATTTGAACCCACATCTCTCACTTAGCAAGGAAATAGCCTAAACAGGTGGCCACGGAGCATTCCAGAGGAAGAATTACCTATGCTGCCATTTTCAAACCCATGCTATTCTTCATTTTGATTCACATGGCTTTATTTTATTTTGAATTAGGCAGGAGGAAAAAGAAAGAGTAAGCTACTTACACCAGGGAAATACTAACATTCTGAGTCCTGTGCTAATGGCAGTAATTGCGGGTTTGACTCTATTGCCCTTTGCAGATGAAGCTGACGTTTTTAGTAGAGACTCTGGACCCAAGCCAGTTTCAGTAGTGACTCGATTTGGGAGTCCTTACATCTCAGCTTCTCTCTGCCTTTGCCATATACAACAAACACTTAAAATACAGCATAAAAATAACAAGTAAAATCCAAATGTCTAATTTTTTTATTTAGTTCCTTCTCTATTGCAATACTAAACAGCATCAGTAGCTCAGTGATACAATGCCTGTGAAAGGGGGAAACCAACAAACACTGGGAATCACTTCTGCTTCAAAGGCACATGTGAGAGCAAAAGGAAAAGGAATACACAGAACTACTGAACCTTAGTTCCTTTGAAATTACAAGTCAGGTCTACCTTTGAATATTTCCTGGAAATACCACAAGTGGTTAAAGAAGGAAAAGCTGGGAAGGGCTGAGATGGAGTATCAGACCTAAGGATAAAGCAGAGAAAAGCTGAGGTGGCAAGAGACTTCTCTGGCTTCCATGATAGCGTGGTCACCTCTGCTGCACTGTGGCCTTCAGGGTTTGAGCTCAAAGGATCAAAGGCTGTGTTGTCAGGCCAGTCTGCCAAGTTGCAGCAGGTCCCTTGTGATGGAAAGACACCTGCAGTGTCAGTGGGCAGATTCTTCAGGGAGCTACAAGGGAGTCTCACAGAATAGGGACAGAGTTCAGAAAGACAGAAGGGTGCTCAGAAACAGCTACTTTCCTCTTGTAAGAGTTTTGTTCGATTGAAAGGCTGTCATGGTTTTCAGCTGCATCTCATCAGATGCCCAGTTGCAGTAGCAACTCAGTCCAAAGCAGGTTGGGGGTGGGGACAGCAGTTGCTGGAAAGGACTCTTGGAAGAGATCATTGATTGGAGTGGTATCTGTAATCATTTGGACCTACCAAGGATTTATGTGTATATTGAGCAGAACTTAGGCAGACAGGGTCTCATGGACTGTCTTTTAGGGCACAGTTGGGCAAGTTATGCTGGCTGATGATTCTTTTGATGATGTCTCTGATGATTCCTGGTCAGGAATAATGGCTCTGTTGGATGGCATTGCACAGACATCTCACACCAGCTGGGTGAAAATTAACTTATTCCAAGTTAATTTTCTAGTGAGTAGACAGAGTAGGAAATGTGTAGATGCCATGAGGCAATGGAGACTCACAAAGGTCAGGTGAGTGGTGAGGTCCTGTGCTGATGTGAGCGGAGCAGGCGACAGCTTGTAAGACAAAGTGCTGAAGGCTCCTCATTGCATACAGGCATTTTGTTCACCAATTGCCTCTAGCTGTGAAGGACAAACTAATCCCACAGAGGCATTTTCCTGCAGGAACTCTCCAGAGGGGCAATTCTTCCCATCATCTGGACAAAGATGTAGGCCACCTCCCAAACAGAACTCTTGCAACTGTCAGGTCAAGTCTCTCAAGTTGGGCAGCTCTCCAGAAGTGCTTGGAAAGCTGCTTGATTTGCCTAGTCCTTGTCAGGAGTATGAACAGGCGCTAGGACAGGCTTCCTGTTCTTGTAAGCTAGCCTCTTCCAGTTTACCTGTGTCCCTTGTCCAGGGTGTGCAAGTGGCTGGGGAAGATGAAAGAGTCAGGAAGGAGAAATAAAGGCTAGATGCCAAGGTGCAAAGTCCAATGGGATACCTGGAAAGTCTAATGTTTGTTCTGACAAAGCTTCCTGAGGATGCAGCTGGTGTTTGTCAGAGGTATACTTCATACAATGGATGTGGATATAAGTGCCTTGAGCCAGTTGCTGGGAAGCTGAAGCCCAAATCTGAGCCAAGTTACTCATGGCTGAGTCTTTTTCCCAAAGTCTGGCATGCTGAAGAGAATTGTACCAATGAGGCCTAAACCAGGCTCTCCATTGTTTTGTTTGGGAACATAAGTTCAGGGAAGTGTGCAACTGGGAGAATGACGATGTCTGCCTCAACTTCTTAAACTACTTTTATTGCAAATAAAACAAGCTAGACTGATAGTTTGAAGACTGACAGCCCAGAAGGCTGAGGTCTTCTTTCCATTGTACAAACTGAGCACCACAGGCAAGGCATATTCCTGTCTCCCTCTACCCTAGAATGTTCCTCAGCTTCAGCTTGTACTGGAGAAAAGGCTTTATTAAAGCCTTTGCCTCTGCTGAGACTGAACGGTGAGTATTCAGAAGAAATATGCAAGATGAGTTTTATAGGGATTCAGAGAAAATTTGAGCTGCTAAGCTGTGAAGGAAATGCTAGAGAGAGACCAGGGCTGCTAGAGGGGTGTGCTTTGACTGTGTAGATGTGGCTATATCACTGTCTAGTGGCTGTCCCACGGAACACAAGTCCCCTTGCTGCAGCTAGACTTTGTGGATACACCACGTGCTCAAATAATGAGTTCTATGTTTTTTAAGCCAAAAATTTTTCTCCCCCTGCTGAGGAACATGAAGTTTGTGTATCTGCAGCACATGGATCCCTTACAGAGGAGGAGATTTGCTCTTGAAGGGCAGTTTATGTTGTTTTGGTCAGTGCAGGAATGAAGAAAGGAATCGGCTTTTGGTTACGAAGTGCTTAAGGATTAGAGTGGTATTGCACTGCCCAAAATGAAATCTACTGGTCCAGCTAGGAGTGAAACATAAATAAGGCAAAATCTGAATTAAAAGCTGCTAGAGAGAGACAGCATCCAGTGTGCATTGGATAAAACCAGCAGCCCTGTGGACTGAGAACAATCCAACAACAACTCCAGCCCAGCTCCACAAATGTTATTGAACAAGTCTCATGAAGGTGTGTCCTATGTGAATTAGCCTTAAACAAAGAGGACTAAAAATCTCGAGCCTGTTCCTTCTTCCTCCCTGCTGTCTTGGTTTAAAAAGTTGAAAAGTCATGATTAAATTGGCTGCACTTGTTATTTAATATGTTTTATTTAGTTTGTATCTATGATTTTTTTAAATATTTATCATATTGCTAAAGAATGGTGACTGTTTTCATAGAAACTGGAGATGGAAGAGACCCAGTAAGTTCACATCCAGTCCATCCCCCCTGCTGCCACTGCAGAATTGTTCTGCATGTACATTTTCCAGGACCACCTCTAAACTCATTTTGAAATGTTCTACTTTCTTGGCGAGGGTCTGTGCTCCTCGTGTACAGATCTGCAAGTAGCTGGTGATGCCCATTCTCACATGTCCTTCACTGCTTCCCCCTTCATCTTCTTTATTCTTACACTTTCTTTACTCCTTCCCCTGTTCATCTTCTTTGTTCTCGTATTCCTTTTTCAGGCACAGGCATTTCTTATTTGGTTATCCTTAAATGTTTCTTCTCCCTCCTTAGATTTTTTAAAAGGATCTGCGCAGTTGGGCAGGGTTACTCTGGCAGATGCAAGCAGCCCAAGCAATATCATTTGAGCAGTTATTTGTTGAGCAACCCTACCCTGGAATATCCTGTCCTGGGGAGTATGAAAAACCAAAACAAAATCTCCAAGGTATTTGCTGAATATCAAAGCAGAAGCACACAGAGAACATTGTCTCTCTATTAAACACAGCCAAGCACACTCTTCTTAAAATCCTATTCTGCTATAATTCTTCGGCAAGGAATTTTCTGCTAAAGATATTATTTATAACTATTGCAGTTCCTTTGTTTATTACCCAGTCCCTGCGTTGGTTTGATCTGCAGGTCACACTTGGCCTGCTTGGGGCAGCTTAGTGAGCTGGCTGTTTTCCGTCATGACAGTCATCTTGTGCTTCAGGAGCTAGCCATGGATAAAATAACAGTTTTAGGTCCACATTTTATGATTGCAAAGAAAACCTTCCAGATGTGAGCCAGTCAAAATCGATGTGGTGATATCTGCACCAGAAAGCTGCCAGCTTCAAAAAATAATTCAAGAGGTAGAACTTGCTTTCCTCATTTCAGCTCCAGAGCCTGTTAACAACTATTTAAGAATCAGTGTGGTTAACAATGTCTCTGTTTGATCATAAATTAAGAAACAACTAGTGTGGAAAAACAGGCCACTGAAGATGAAGCTTTCCAGCATTAGCACAATAACTGAACTGAAGGCAAAATTTACTGGTGTCTGGCTGTCTGCTTTTCTCAATCAGGCTCCTCCTGTATTCTCTGATCTTTCATTGGTCAATTTTGTTTTGCTTGGGTTTTTTTGTTTTGTTTTGTTTTGTTTTATTTCTTCTGACGTTAGTTCTCTCACTGTCTTCCTTTATTTTCACATCTATATTTCTTCTCTACATTTCCATTGCTTGGTTCAGGTGAGCTACAGAGAAACTTGCACACATTGCCCTGTCTTTTTTACCTTAGGCTGAAGCACAAAAACAGCACAGTAGTGATTATTAAGTCTGCAGGTCTGTAAATGTTATTCCCTTTGTGTTAGTCTGCAGTTAGTGAAATGTTGGGTTGGAAAACCGTCAAATTTGACCTCAGAGGAGGCTTCCAAACATCTCTTCAGCACAGACAATCCAAGCAAAAGTTATACTATAGGATTAAAAACAAACACATACATAAGGAATACATTGAAATCAGAAGACTCTTTGAAGTTTCAGGAGTGTTTTCCCTCGTATATTTAGAAGGGCTTTTGGAGCACCTATATGTACATACTGAAAATTTTCAAGGTGAAAACTGAACCATAAGTGCTTATTTACTCTTGGGAAGCCTCCTGATCTTCTCTCATGTTTCCCACAGCTCTTTAGCTCCCATCCTTCCTATTCTGCTGCTCTTGTGTTAAGAGAATGTGTCACAGAAGTGCTGCATTTCAGCCAGATTTCTAGCCATATGTACATATGCTTGCATTTTTGGGTTCCTCTCCCAGCTCCTTTCTCTTGTAATTTCTATTCCATATTTGAGTTGCACATACTATCTGGCCCAAAATTGTAGCATTCCTAGAGAATTTGCACTTTGAATAATAAACAGCCTTCTAAGAATAGAAGAATCTTAATTAGCTCACACACTAACTATAATCTTAAAATGCGATTTATTCAAAGAGTCAGTTCTGTTTCATGTGATTGCAGATGTAAGCAGATTTTGACCGATTGGCTGGGTGTGGGTTTTGTGTTTGATTTTGGTCAGTTCAGGTATTATCTGCCTTGGCAAACATCAACTGAGATGAATCTTAAGTTCAGCTGCTGTCATGGTTAATTATTCTTGATGATGAAGGTGAATAGCTACTTTTCCCTGCAATCTTTGTAAGTGAAAGTTTTTACTCTAGTAAAGACTGAATGCTAATGCACTGTTCCACATAAATCACAAGGATCTGCCCTTCTACAAATTAGTTACTGTCTCCTATTGTTATCTAATAACAATAGACATGAAGAATTGGTGGAGTGAGCAGTGATGTAAAGCAGATCTTTTAGGATACTTACTGTATAACACATAACAGGAGGTAACTGAAAGTTTAAGGCTCCATCAAAAGATCTCAACAGCCCTCTGAAGGTACTCTATGGAGTAAAGAGTCAGCATGTGCCAATATTTGCTCCTAAACAAGATACTTCAGCCAGGACCTTAAAATCTGAATGAAAAAAAATGTTAAAACCAGGATGAACATAGTTCTCCACATCTTTCTAGATTCACACAAAATGCCACCAGTCTTCCCTCCACACTTCTACTCATTCACAACAATCTAATCACTTTATCTGATGTTGAGGGAGAAGTGAGATAATGAGAAATTCACACACATTGACATTTGTGCATGTATTCACTAAGGCTTAGGCTTCAACTGCAATGAAAACACTTGGACAGCTCAATGGACATGTAGAGGAACATCAGGTTCACCCAAACAATGCCTCACGGAAAAGTGTTAATTTGTAAACTGGGGATCTTCTGCCTCTCATTTGCACTACTGCAGCAACAGATGGAATGTTGTATCAAGTGCAAGTGTTCCTACTTTAAGACAGATGGCCTTAAAACTGGAGATGAGCAAGAAAAAGGACACAAAAATGATGAAAGATTTGGGAAAAAAAAGCCTCAGTGAAAATTTGAAAGAGACAGATTTGTTTAGTTTATGAAAAGGAAGATGGAGGTGTGAGTTTATCACAGCCATTCAGTACCAACATGGTGGTGGGCAAAGTGGTAAATAGAGTTGAGTTTCAAAGTCAAAGTCAGTTTTCTGGTAGTAAAAGGAAAAAAGTAAATAACCTTACCTATCTGGGGTTTCAAGCTAGGCAGAAAGAGATGGGTAAGCTCTCAACTCCTCAGATATGGAGAGATACCCATTTGCCTGTGTTTACACCCAGACACCTAGTCCAGCAAGAGGCACTCATTGGAATCTGAATTTATGCAAATTCAGACTTGAAATCAAGTAAATTTGGTAACATTGCTGAAAAATACTTGTCAGAACAATTACTCATGCAAAATATTTTCTATTAAAAACTAGGGTTTTTTTAGTAGTCAGAACATTAATATCAAATCCAACAGTCTCTATTAGAGAGGAAGTCAACCTATATGTTCACAATGCTTTCTCCTGTCTTTATAATATCACAGCCTCTGAATTTATGCTTTCATTACAATATTGTTTGATCATCAGTCTTAATGAAGCTCTCATTAAGCACCTCTGCTTTCCTGTGAAATGGTCACACATACTGTTCAGCCATTACTGGATAAATCTGCTCATTAAAGAAAGGAAGTAATTAATCTCCTCTTGTCTTCTGTGTCACAGTTGCTAATGGGATTATACGATATCTAAAATGCAGATTAGAAAGTACATTGTGTTTCTTTTTAAAAGCATAAAAAGTAATTTAAAATGTTGCTATTGTATTGTACCTACTTTTTGTCATTCCCTTTCCCACCCTTTTCATGCCTTAGAATGTGCTTCTTGGGTAGAGTGAGTCTTCAAGCTTTTACAGACAATGAGAAATTTCTGGCTGGATTTTAAATACTCATGTTTTGGTCAATATTGACATTATGTTTGAAGAGCAAGGGAAAAAGAGGTGATCATGTTTAGCTATATGTCCTACTACATTTTTTTTCTACATCAGTCTTAGTTTCCATGACAAGATGCCTCGACTAAGGAAGTATTTTGCTTCTTGGAAAGCTCTTTGCTCCAAAACCACACTTGTTTAAGTATTGCCTCTCCTTTGTAAATAGGAATCAACTCACTTGAATTAATATCCTCATTCAGTATTGCAGAGATAAGTTGCAGATAATTACAAAAATGAGTAACTCCTCAAACAGTCTCTGTCCTGTTGGGCATTGATTTATTCCATAGGCTTTTAGTGCTGGGCATTTGTAAACCTTTCCACCTTACCAGCTGTGACTTGGTCTAATTATCTGTAACAAATCTTGGTACAATCTTGTTTACCTCATTATCTGTCAGTGACTGGCCAGTTTAGCTGATTCCACAGCCACATCCACTCCTCTGCCTGGTGGCTGATTCAATAACTAAGTCACTGTTGAAATAAAACAAAAGGACCTAACCTCAATAGTTCTGTTTTCTTGTCAAAAAGAAAGAGCCTAACAAGATAATTAGATGAATATAATTTATCACCTTATTGTATCTGAAGCTATGGGTCCAAGAAAATCATCCTAGCAGAGTCACAAGGTTAAGGGATTTCTATTTGCCTCCCTCAGATCCCAAACACTCATTTACCCCTCTTTGTTGTGTGTGTTTGACTATGGAGGTGGACAGGAAATTGGGGAATAGATCTGATTAAAGAGTCAAAATGAAAAAATATGTATGTGTTTAATCTGGTCCTGTCCCCTATACAGACCCACAAACATTGGTATGGCCATGACTAAAGAGGCTGGATAGGAACAGAAAGGGAATCTGCCAGAATCAGGAGAAATAGCTATAAAAAGTGGCCTGAAAGCATCCCTCCATTCCTTGAGGTTTCCTGAAACTATTCTAAGTATTACAGAGTCAAAATATTAGTATTCTACCTTTTTCTTTATGTTGATTATTGCATAGTCCTCCATCAGTAGTTGTCACACTTACTGCTTTCACTGTTTTCCTTCTCTTTTAGTCTTTACGCTTGCTTTGAGTTGTTTGCTTTTCTAGTAGCACTTTCAGCCCTCAGAAAATATTGTAGTTATTAATTTTTTTCACTTTTCCCAGAATCCAATTTATTTTGCTTGGAGTTTGAAATAAACCAATCATCCATCATCTTGTAAGACAGGAGACAACACTTGGCACTGTAGCTTGGTGTTAGTAACATTTTTCAAACTTATTTTTCTACTGCTGGTTTGTTTTGGGTGATTGCAAAAATTTTGTAATTTGCATTGGCTTTTTTCTGCATTTTATTTTAATGCTAGTTGGTTTTATTTATTTTACTCTTTGATTTTAGAAGTACTTATGTAGTCCAAGAGGACTTACAGGGATTACAACTGCTTGCATCTCAGCTACCAGGTGTTTACCTTTCAGCTTCTTGTTGAATGTGGTAGGCTAGGAGATGCCATGTGAAGATTAAAAGCCTGTCATGCCCGCATCCTGAATGCTGTCCTCAGCTCTGGTCTTTCCCACTGAAAACAGGATATACTGGAACTAGAAGAGGTACAAAAGAGTAGGGATTGTCAGTGAACTGGAATAGCTTATGCACAGGCAGAGATCAAATATGCTGTTCATCTTGGAAATAAGGCAGCTGAGGTATGTTATGGTAGAGGTCTGAAAAATCATGAATGGGTTAGAAAAAGCAAAAGACAAATTTGCCATTTCAATGTCTCCCTCAGGACTGTTTCGGCTTTCAGGGAGGACTAGAACTGGTGGATTCTAGAACCTGGGAGACAGCTGAATTACATTGGGACTGTTCATTTACTCCCTCCCTCAGCATTTGTCACTGGTCTGTAGGGGCAGTATGCTGCCTTCTTAAGTGGACTTTTAGTACAACTGAGGATGGCTGCTCTCACCTGCTTAGGCAGCCTGGAACCAGGGAAGGAGAGATGGAGAGGAGGCCTGGATGCATTAGGCTGTGAGATCAAGTCATCAGTGAGACAGTGCTGAGTGATGTGATTGCTAGCTCACTGCTGGACAGGAAAGGCAGATATTAGGAGAGCAGGGAAAGAATCTGCCTTTTCCTCCCCTGCTCCTGCACTTTCAAGTGGCTTAGCTCACAATTTTCACTGCGAGGCTGCTGTCTTGTTTCCTACCTTCCCCATGTTAACATTCTCTTTGTGACCCTTTGGCTTCGGCAAGCAATTTCTTTTTTAAAAAACTCTTTCAGCATGGTCATCATATAAGTAAGGTGTTAATGGCCACATCTGTTTCTATTCCTGCCCCTTTCATGGACACACAACATTCCCTAAATCAAATATTAGAGGCAAGGTATCGGTTAAAAAATATCTGCCCTGAAATAAATCTTACACATTCCATACCATTTCCTTTGTCACCAGAAGCCCTGCAAAAACGGAATTTCTTCTGCAGGCTGCTGTTCCTCTCTTCTAGCCATCACATTTCTCATTCCAGACCAACTATTTCAATGTTGCTAATGGTTTCCCCTTGTTGTGCACCTGATGTATAAACAAAGGTCTTTTTGCACAAAACAAAGTCGAGTTATCATCTTTGATCAGATTGTTTGGATCAGGTTCAGCTGACAACTACGGAGCTGTTTTTCCACCCCTATGCATTTTCAACATGCTGCAAATCCCTTATGCTTGTGGGATTTCTGTTTGTTTGCTTGGGTTTCTTCAGAGGTTAATTTCTCCAAAGAGCAGTGTGGAAAAGAGAGGAATGCAGCAAATTTCCCAGATCCTGAGGAGCAAAGAATGTGTGTTGCTGGCAGAATATGATTGCTAAGAAACATCTTGGATGCCATCGAGCTAAAAGCATAAGGGCTGTGAAGTCAAAGAGTGCATCCACAGAAAAAAGGTGAAGCTGAAGCTGACAGGCCTTTGAGCATATGGTGCACACATGAAATAGGTCTTCAAGATCAAAGGTTAAAAGTTATTTTTTAACTCATGTAAACAGTTCTTTGTGCTTCCACAGTACCTCTCCTTTTGTCTAGGGATGCTAAAGGGTTTCGTAACTCTGGGGACCATTACCTTATCTAACAATCAGGGACACTAATGCACAGAGAGTTGAGGTGCAAAGTCAAGTCATGAAATCAGAAAGTAAAGGCTGGCCAAAGCAGAGACTGTGCCTTTCTCTGTGGACCTTGCTTTTACAACATCAAGGATTTAATTTTTATAAGGGCCAAATAATTTTCTAGGAGTGTGTTTATTACCAGGCTAGCCCTTCCTACAGGCAAAAGACTATCAAAAGATTACTTTGTACTGTGATTTACCAAACGGGAGACTGATGCCTACGCAGGTAATGAAATATTATTACTATTATTACTATTCCCACTATAGAGATGAGAAAGTCATCACTCAGTCTTGTGTTCTAATGGATGAAACGATACTTCCACCTCTACTCTGCCCACCTTTGTAAGAGCACACACACCAAAACACACACCTTTAGACAAAGCAGCAGCACTGTTGCTGAAATCTTAGCCTTCGGACAGGCTCTGATTTTGTCCCTGAGCCCTAAGTATCAAGCCTCCACCTGGGACACTGTACTTTGGGGTGCTGATGCCATCAGTACTAAATAAATTATTTTCTGGAGACAGAGCTTGACAACAGCAATGCTAAACATGTTTTTTCATGTTTCTACTAAACATCAGTGCTCCAAGTTCAAACTTGATTCATGCTTTTAAGTGCTTACATATCTCTTCACTTGCCCTCATCAACCAGGAATGAAACTAGAAATAGCACAGTACGGAACAGATAGACCAGGTTGTTCTTACAGTACTGTAGATCCTGGAATTGAAATATGAAGTGGTTGTTTCTTTGATCTAGAAAGTCTGAATAACACCTAGAGTACCAAAAGTGATCTATAGGAAAGGGCATGATGGAATGTATTCATGTTGCCAAATGTCTGTGATTTTAAATGAACCACACTAAACACAAGCAGATGCTCGGAAAATAGGCAAAGTTATTGGCAAAGGCCCTAGTAAGAACCACTTTATAAGAATGCCTGATTTGCAGTATCTGGGTAGGCAGCTTACAGAGAAGTCTGAAGCAGTTTTTGATTCTGTGAAGGTTTGATTTTGGAGTATCTCTTCTTCCTGAAGCGTCACAAAGACCCTAATCTTACCAAAAATAGTGAACGGAAACTCTGTAGGGGAAAAATGATAGGGAAGATTCGAAATATTGTTACACTGATTTTGAAAAACACTTTTTCCATTTGAACTTCTGAATCTTTTAAACCTTTGAAAACATAAATGTTGGAAACCAAAAGGATTTCCAATTGAAAAAGAACGCTTAATTTTGAAAATATTAAATTCAGATATCATAACCACATAATTTCTCCCCCAAATTTTACTGAGTCAATTCATAAAAAGCTGCACTTTCTCACCAGCAGGGCTGATTTCAAAGAATTGGCTTTTCCTAATAAACAATGTTACTTCAGAAAAGCCATAACCAGTTTTAAGAGGCACTGTGTTTAAAAGTAATGCAAAACTCCTCGCAGGGGGGCCTGGGAGCCCATGCTGCTTGTCAGTAACAAACATATCATCACCTGGTGGTAACCAGCTTTTTATCAACAGCTGTCGAAAGGTACAGGTCAGAAAGAGCAGCACAGAAAAAAAGGTGCTGATGCAGGTATTCTGAGCAGGAGGCCTGACCATGTAAGATGAGGAGATGATAACACAAAGGCTTTTTTTTTTTTTTTTAGCAGAGGCTGGAATTACTGGAGGCATCAGTTAGTCACGTGGATAAGCACACATGAAAGTTTGTTCTCTGTGGCCTGCAAATGAGACATGAAATCATTTGCAAGGAAAAGTGTCTATTGCTATATGGTCCCCAGCATGGTTAAGCTCAAAAATTCCTGATCAGCTTGGAAGTTGGTCCCAACTGCCTACTGCTTCCTGGCACTTCCCACTAGCTGTCTCTGCACTGTACTGCTGATGTGATGCATTTCCTTGGGTGTCTGGGAAGTGAGCAACTATAAAAGGATTATGATGGAAAAATCCATTAACAGTGCTGTGTACTGATTGCACATGAACAATATTTTAGAATTCAGGAGCCATGGAAATGCCAATGGCTGGTTTAAGAAACAAAGTTATTAACAAGAGATTAGGTGTACTGGATGAATGACAAGCAGGGATATTTGCTCTAGATAGTGCAAAAGCATATTCTGATAAGAACATGGGGTAATTAAACCAATAAACCAATGCTTCCTTTAGTCCACATTTGTCAAACTGCTACTTGCAAGCCTCTGTCTTGACTTGTTTCCTCCACTGTGCTCTTTTTCCCTTGCAGATCAAAGTCTGACCAGGTTCTAAACAAGCTTGTTATCCAATTGCCACTCAGAAACAAGCACATCCTTTTTTAACCCAGTTCAAGCAAAGCCCAGAATGTGGATTTCTTGTTGGAAAAGTGGTCTGCAGTGACTGGGATTAGTTGTTGAGCAGTTGGCTCAACGAGGAAGAATGGCCTTGAGGATCAGAGAGTGCAGTGATTCTCAGGAGATCAGATTCTGTACCTTGCTTTTTCACAACTTTCCTGAGTGACTTCTGTCAAATTGCTTAACTCTGTGCATTAGTTCTCTTGCAGTGTGACAGTACTTGTTTACTTCTCTTGGAAAATGCTTGTATATTACAGTGATGCTGACAAATAAAGCACCTAAATGTCTAGATAACTCCAATGTCAGTTTCTGATCTGCCCTGACGTAAACCTCAGTGCTACAAAGATACCAGGACTGTCGCAGATGCCTTTTCTCAGTTAGCTTTTTCTCAGTTTCAGTGTTTCAAAGTTAGTGTTTTCTCAGCTTCTCCTTGGAACCATTTAGCTCCATTGTTTCAATTCCAGGCTTTCCTTATTGCTGAAATGTTTCATTTATGCCAGATTAAAAATCAGATTGTAGCTAATGGAAATAGTAATTTTATTTTTTCCTATCTACTTTCAAATGCAGGAAATAAGCTTCTTGGAATTTTCAACTAGTCAGCCATGCTTCTAATTCCATTTGAACCATTTCTCTGTAGGCAATGTTAAACAATTGTTGCGGTCCTTCCAGATATTTCAGTAGTGAGTCGGTCCCACACAGAATAAATGTGACACAGAGAATTCACATGGCTCCCTCACTGAAGGTAACAATCTCTCAGGTGCATTTTCTTGTGCCATTGCAGCTCATTCTTGGAATGTGCTACTGTAGCAGAGGTCCACAACACCAGTGACTTGGTTTTCACTCTCATCACAGACGTTGTAGAGGATGATCCTGCAATTCTTTTTCCTATGACTTAAAGTAGCAGATTCCTCCTTTAGTTTATGAATCAAGAAATTTTACTTAGTTTAAAAAAAAATTCCCCCTTGTTTAATTTTACATCCGGCTCTCTGACTAGGAGAGGCAATCACCTCTCTTTTTCTGAAATCAATTGTACCTAGCAGTCTGCTGTAGAAATTGCTGAACACAATGAAGCTTTGAACATCTTTACTCTTTAATGTGTAAAGAAGCACAAAACACCCACATTTCAAAATACGCAAATGGACACAGGTAGGTTCTCCTTCTTTTACTGGTCTGTGTGTACTTAGCAGAAAGATGAGCCTGTGATGTTTCTTCTAATTCCCAGCCAGCATGGTTCACGCAGGATTGTTTCCAGGGCCTGCTATATTTTCTAGTTCGACGTTCCAGAATTTTGCCTCTTCTCACAGATCTTCTTCAGATTAGTTAAGAGTGGCTCTATCACTCACCTGCTTAATCACATCAGCTGCTCCCTCCTCTCAGGAGGAGGAATCGAGTAAGTTTGTTCCTCTTCATAACAGGTATTTTTAACCACTGGGAGAAGACCGCTGGGCACATGTGAGAACAATCTGCATTCTCTACTATCAAAATCTAGCTCACTACTTCCTGCAACTACATGTTTACCAGCTGTATTGGACTATTTGCTTAAAATAAAAGCAGTGCATCTTCCCACTGAATGCTGAGTAGCAGTATTGCCATCATACACACAATAATTTTTTTCCTGACTTTTTTCTCACTGAACTAATTTGAAAGTCCTAATGCACCAAAATCTAGGTTTACCTAACTAATGCTCAGAAGCCTGTGGTGATCTGCTGTCTTCTTCATCTTTTCACACAAACAGAATTTTGGTTGTATTTACATCACCTGGAAGAGAAAGAAAGGCAAAGACCCATTTCAGTTGCCTGCTGTCCAATATGCTGTATTTGTTGATGGACTTATTAGAGGATTTTTAAGGAGTTCACTTGAATCAGGAGTAGTACTTCTCTGCGTGCTTTTCCTGCATATATTTTTGAAGCTTCTTGTGCAATTTGCTTTTCAGGTAATGTTTTCTCCATCCACAAAGGGCCCAATGACTTGTTTTTGAGCTAAAGAGACCTAAGAGCTGGCAAGATCAGCACAGAGATTGTTATTTTACTCCAAATTATTCTGACGTTTATAGTGAAAAGTAGGAAAAAGATGCTCCTAGCACAATCAAGGTATCAACTGCAACAGCCCAAGTGATAATGATGCCTTTCTTCCAGAATATTGTGCATTCTTGGAACATGCAGACCTGCTGCCATGACTAGATGGGGGGGACACTCCTTTTTTTTCTTTCTTTTTTTCCTCTTTCCTGCACATGTGAGAGGGAGAAAGAGAAGAAAAAGGAGTAGGGGTTTTAAGTATTTTTCAAATCTTATCAAGGCAAAAACTTCGTCAATATTGCTTGTATAGCCAGAGCAGGAATGAACACAGAGTGTCTCAGAGAAGATAAGTAACAGATGAGTAACGTTTTTGTATAAATCCAATAAATAATTACGGCAATGCTTCCAAGTCTTTAAGTCCCATGTGCTCCACAGCTTACCTTCTAAAATGCCCAGCGCAAGCAAAAATTGGCTGCTAAAAATCCCCAATCACAGGACTTCTTCCTTCGTTTCCTTTGCTTGTGCACTGTAACATTGTGTTATCATGTAATAACACAAGGTTAACACTATCTTACACCTCAAGGTGTTAAATTCACCAAGAAATATGGCAAAATAATGCTTTGCAAAATGTCATTGTGACACCCCTACCCAGCTTAATGCTTTTGTCAGTACCACTCCACATTGCACAGGGGGAGTCGTGGGTGCGTAATAATTGTGATGCTGGAGCCTTTTCCTTAGGGTTCATATTCAACTCGCTCAAATGCTTGGGAATTGTTAGAGGCACATAAAAGAATGGATTTCCATGTCTCGGAAGTATGGAGTGTTAATGTAAACTGAAAAGATTAGTACTACACCACTTGGTTTTCCACAGCTCTGCCAGATGGACATTTTTTGTCTGACGTTGTCTTTTATTGTCTGACATTCGTTCTTTTAGCAGTATTTCTTTTCATATTGTTATTTGTTTCTGAAATTGTACTTATTCACACCAATAAAATATTTAGGAAACATCTGATGGAGAAGAGTATACACAATGGAGTTGTACAGTACTGTAGAGCTTAAACCCCACCCTACTTATATTGATACATATCTAATGACCCATGTTAGATAACCAAAATTATCAGATCTCTTTATTCACTGGTAGATCAGTCTCCCAGTGCTTCTATTTACGTCAGTTGAAATCAGAAATAAAGAAAATTCAGTGCAGGGAAGCCTCTGGTATTAGAAAAGAAACTTTCAACAGGTTTTTAAAATTTCTCTTGGAAATGCTGAAAACAATTTGCAAAGATTGTCTTTGGAAGTTGGGGGTCAAATAATTAAAAATGAAAAAGGATGGTTTTGATATTTTATATGTTCTCGCTCTGTTCCAAATTTTGTTTGGGTTGTGCTCTACTGTCACTATTGAAATTAAATGCTTTGGCTAGATTTTTTCAAGGTTTTACAATTACTTTTTTCA
Organism: Melanocharis versteri; assembly: GCA_013397845.1. NCBI lineage: Eukaryota > Metazoa > Chordata > Aves > Passeriformes > Melanocharitidae > Melanocharis > Melanocharis versteri. The sequence goes on along the minus strand of VZTG01006172.1, from coordinate 970,555 downwards.
TAATTTCCCTTTTAAGAGTATACTTTAAATTCTTCATGATTTCTGTAAGAGGAAAACTGCATTCTATAAACTGCAATTTTCACCTGCATGGTTTGCAAGTTTCATTAAATAGGAACTTCTCCCCTTAGAGAATCTCTGTCCCTGTCTTTGATGTGCTATCATCCATATTCTCATTTGTCTGGGTGAATCCAATTCTTCCTGTTGCATTCAGTTGTCTGAATAGCTCCAGACTTTCAAACACACCTTATAATTAATTTCCCCTCTTTTCTAAATGTCAGTCTTCTTGTCCCATGTCATCTTTGCCTTGACTGCCTCAGAGTTCTGCTCACATGAATAATTTTCCTTTCCCCTGTACTTTCTTCTAGTTTTGTATGAAAATTTCCCAGAATGAGAATGGAGCAAATTGCAAAGAATTTGTTGAGAGTGGGCTAGACTTATGGGATTGATCATGAGCCAGGCCTGAGTGGAGAGGGAGACGTGACAGGAAAACTACAGGGCAACATTAAAGACCAGCAGGGTGAATGCATAGGCTCTCAATACCTCATGTCCCAAAGCGCTGTAGCTGCTCTGGGGAAAAGGTGTAAAGGGGAAGATGCCAGTGAGATGACTTCTGTCCGTGTAGCTCATGACAAAAGAGTGGCAGCAAACAAGGCTGATGGTGGCTAGGTGTATTGACAGCAGTATTGCCAGCAGATCATGTGAGGGGAGTGACGCTCCTGCTTTTTGCTCGGCATTTCTTAGACCACCGCTAGAATAGCGTGTCCACTCCTGGGTTCCCCAATGCAAGGAAGACACAAATAAATTATTGCACGTTTGGTGGTGATGGGACTGGAGCACCTGCACTGTGAGGAGAGGCCAAGGGAGCTCCTTTTGTTTGGCCTGGAGAAGAGATACCAAATTATATCTTCACAACAACTACAAGGAGGTTATTGAGAAGATGGAGCCAGGCTGTTCACGGTGGTGCATGGTGAGAGGATCAGAGACGGCAGCCAGAAACTGAAAGAAGAGCAGCTCAGGCTGGGTGCAAAGTAAAAATTTTTCTCTGGGAGGACACACAAGCAACAGAGCAAAAAAGTACCCCTGGAAGGCTGTGCCATTTCCATCCTTGAGTCCAGAGAATGGCAAAAAAACTGTGGAAGGATCAGGTGAGTAAGTCCTATGAGGAGTGGCTAAGGGAGCTGAGGGTGTTTAGCCTGCAAAAAAGGGGTCTGGGGGAGACCTTACTTCTCTCTACACCTACTTGAAAGGAGGCTGTAGCCAGGTGCTGTGTTGGCCTCTTCTCCCAGGCAACTAGTGACAGGAGGAGAAAATGTAATTCTCAAGCTGTACCAGGGGCAGTGTAGGTCGGACATCAGGAGGAATTTCTTCATTGAAAGGGTGGTTTAAACATTGGAATGGGCTGTCCAGGGAGGTGGCGGAGTCACCGTCCCTGGAGGTGTTTAAGGAAAGGTTGGATGTGGCACACAGTGCTCTGGTCTGGTTGACAAGGTGGTGTTTGGCCAAAGGTTGGACTTGGTGACCCCGGAGGTCTTTTCCAACCTAATTGATTCTGTGATTCCGTGATTCTGTTTACAGGACCTGGCAGGACACGGCCCTGGGCAGCCCAGTTCTGCCTCAGCGCTGACCCCGTTGGGAGTCTGAGGGGGGACTGGAGCCCTCCTGGCGCCGCTTCCAGCCCTTGGCTCTGTGACCCCACAGCTCTCCCTCAGCACGCCCTGACGGCAGCCCCCTCACAGCCCCCTCACAGTCCCTCACGGCCCCTCACAGCCCCTCACAGCGCTGCACAGCCCCCTCAAAGCCCCTCACAGCCCCGCACAATTCCCTCACAGCCCCGCACAGCCCCGGAGCCGCCGGGCCGAGGGAGCGGCCTCCGGAGCCGGCAGGGGGACCCCGCGTCTCAGCCCGCGGTGCCGCCGCTGCCTCGGCTTTTAAGGATTAAAATCGATGTGGGATTCAAATGAAATTGATGCGGAACCCAAAGGGTCCCGGGGTGTCAGTTCAAGCCGTGCTCCCTGCCTCAGGGAGTCTGCGGGACGGGGGGGCGCGGGCGCCAGGCCTGCTCGGGGTCTGTGGGCGCTGCTGGTCAAGCATTCCAGGAAGGCAAAAGGAGGAGAAAGACAAAATAAAGACCCAAGCCCAGTGGTCTGACTGGCTACCGTCACCATAAGATATAACTATATTTTCCCTCTGCAGAGTACGGCCGCTGCAGGCGTTTGTGCTGGGCTTTAGGGTGGGCAGATACAGACAGCACCCTGAGATTCCTCCGTGGGTGAGTGTCTGCGATGTGACACCCTTGAATCCAGACTTCCACTCATTTTTTTCCAGTGAGAGGAAGTTTAAGAGTGGTAAAACTGACATGAGAAGGTATGTGCCATGGTTCCTATCTCTGTGTTCTGGGATCAAATGGCTGCTTTGCATCACTTTAGGGTGAGCTGGGGTTTGATGTTTCAGTGTATTACGCTGATCAAGCATTTTTGTATTTTCATTGATAAAGCCTTCTATGTTCTTTTACTGAGTTGTTTTTATACACTTTCTGCTCTAGGTGCATACATAATATTGAGGGACTTAACCACTGACCCAATTAAAAAAAACCAAAACACCATCTTAAAAGTCTAATTGAATTTCTATAAAGGCTTAGGTCTGCAAAATAGTTTTCACTCCTGAGCACTTCCAGCATGGTTTCCCATGATTTCAAAGATCTTAAGCAATAGCTTTGCCTTTTAAGTATAAACTCTAACTCTGGTAGAACAGAAGCAGAAGAAGGAATTAGTTATTACTGAAGGGTTCATTATTTTAAATTATCTTTTCCAGTGCAGCTGGACAAAGTTGACTGGCCATGTTACCCGTTGTTATCCTTCAGCAAAATTCTGCCAGTTTCAGCCAATCCAATCCAATCCAATCCAATCCAATCCAATCCAATCCAATCCAATCCAATCCAATCCAATCCAATCCAACCTCAGCTGAGACACTCTCCAAACAGTAATTGGACAGTGGATCTTGCACACTATCCCAGGCATAGAAAGAAAAATCTCTGAGGAAAGAAGATCTCATAGTTTTAAGATCCTCTGCTTCTAGATGTCTGATCTACTAGGAAAAGCTTCTACCTCGCTCACAATATGCTCTGTTGCCATAGGCAACTTGAGAAATAGAAGCTGTGGCTACTCATAATTCTTTCAAAAAACTATCTAGTGATAAAGGAATAGGATACCAAGCATATTCTTTTCTTTCCTTGCCTTTGTCTTGGCTTTTATTGCCACACAGAATCTCTTGCTAGGTGTTATAATTTGTTTTCTCCCTCATATTTTCTTAAATGAGTCCCTTTCTATTCCACAGTACAAATGTATTACATGCTGGATCTTTCATATACGTTCAAGAAACCTGATTATTCTGACTCTTTCAACTCAACTTCTTTGTCTCCTTTCCATGCATCAGCACATGCTGGGAACTGCCAAGCTGGAAAGCAGCTTTGCAGAAATAGTCCTGGTGGGCACCAAGCTGAACATAAGTGACAAAGAAAGCTGATGGTATCCTGGACTGGATTAGGAGGAGTATTCTTCCCCCACTCAGCACTGGTGAGGCCACACCTGTAGTACTGTGTCCAGTTCTGGGCTCCTCAGTAAGAGTCACTTAGTAGGAAGGATCTCTCACACCTTCCTTATTTAGTCAGTCATTTCAAGTGTTGGAATACTGGACAGATTCACCAGGTCCTTTCTCCATTTTCTTCATCACCTGCATAGGTTGAACTCCATAAACTCCACATTGTAAACATGCTTTCTAGAGACTTAATCACCTTTTTTCACTTCTTCTCCAATTCTAATATTTTAAAAATATGACTTATGTTTCTGGGTACAGTAGTGCATTTAACAGGGCAAGGTAAAGAAGTAAGATCTCCCCATTGCTTCTGTGTCATAGTCCCATTTTCACACCTGTACAAGTTAAATCAAAAGCATGTTTCAGAAGAGGGCAGGCAATATACCTGGTGCACGAGCCGTGCATGTAGGTGTGTAACTGCAATCTGAGCTACTCTCAACTCATCTTTCCATTTTTTCCTAAGTCTATGCCCTTCTGAAATAATAAGCATTGCTTATTAGAAACATGTGGCTGGCCATAATTTCTATGATTTTCGTGAGGCTTTTTTGGTTTTGTTTTAAGAGATTAACAAAAGCAATGGACAAAAGATATGCAGGTCTCAATATCAAGAACACACTGAGTGCAGGATAATTTGATCATGCATATCTGCCATAAATTTCACAGGTATGGGAGGAGGTATGACAAGTCAATGTCTGTAAGAATATTCTGGATTTCTGGACTTCTGTGCAGAGTCTCTCCTTGCTAGTGGCAAGCCTTCCCCAGATTTCCTGGAGTCTGTGAAGCAGCTCTGCACTTGATGCATGTGCACCTCCTGTTGCAAGCCAGCCTGATGTATCACTCATCTCCTTGTACTTTCTCAGCCCTCATCCATTTCCCCATCTTCCTCAACTTTCAGCAGCTTTCCTGTCTAATTGTAGTTTTTGTCTTGGAAACCTTCTGGTTGTCCATTCTGAAATCAGAAAACATGTCTTGCTTAAATCCTTCCCTGTCCCTGCATTATGGTCCTCCTAGTGCAGAAGATAGAAAACCAAGGAGAGATCAATTATGAATTATGACAGCCCAGCATTCCAATGTAGAGAAGTATTTCATATATATATATTTATTTAATTTTGCATTTTGTCTTCTGAGTTTGGAAAGGAGGAAGAAAGAGAATTTGAAACCAAAGTATAGATGGATTTCTTTAATAGAATTACCATATTTTCATGGTTGAGTGTAACATCCAGTAGTTCACCTGGAAGAGGAAAAAGTCCCCTTAGGGATATTTGCCATGGGATGCTTTGTTAATGACAATCCCCTCAGAAGTAACTGCAGAATATTTTGGAAATGCAACACTCCACTCTTCCATCACTTGTTAATCATAGGGAAATATTGTTTGTTGCAGTAGCACTGGCTGGCATTAAGGAATTTTCAGTAAAACTAACTGACTTTCCTCTTCACTAATGACCTGTATGCTGGGAGCAAGTGTACATTCATCAAGTTTAAGGATGATGAAAAACTTGGAGGAGTGGGCCGCAGACAGTTGTGTGGCCATCCAGAGGGGTCTCAAAAGGCTGGAGAAATGAGCAGGGAGGAACCTCCAGAAAAAGAAGTCTAAGGAAATCTAAAGTCCTGCCCCTTGGGAGGAATAGCGCCACGCACAGGTACAGACTGGGGCAATCCATGCGGAAAGCAGCTGTACGGAAAAGGACAGGGATGGCCTAGAGGACAAGCTGAAGATGAGGCAGCAGTGCGCCCTCGTGGCAAAGGCAGCCAACAGTGTCTGGGCTGCATCAGGGAAAGCGTTGCCAGCAGGCTGAGGCACCTGGTCCTGCCCCTCTGATCAGCGCTGGTGAGGCACCATCTGGAGTCCTGTGTCCACTTCTGGCTTCCCAGTATGTGAGACATGTGGACACACAGGAGAGAGTCCAGTGAAGGACTACAAAAATGGTTGAAGGACTGGAGCATCACTCATCTGAGCATGGGCTGAGTACCCTGGGGCTGCTCAGCCTGGAGAACCCTCAGAGAGATCTCATGAGTGTGTACATATGCCCGAAGGGAGGGTGCAAAAGAGACTGCGCCAGGCTCTTTCCAGTGGTGCCCAGTGACAGGCCCAAAGGCAATAGGCACAAACTGAAACCCAGAAGGTTCTCTCTGAACACCAGGAAATCCTTTTTACTGTGAAGGGTGACTGAGCCCTGCACCAGGTTGCCCAGGTATGCTGTGGAATCTACCTTCTTAGATGTATTCACAAGCTGTCTGGACATGGACCTGGGAAACTTGCTCCAGGTGACCCTGCTCGAGCAGGAGAGTTGAGCTGGATAATCTCACTAGATCTATTCCAATCTCAACTATTTTGTGATTCAGTGCTGGTTAGTCAGCAAACCTGAAGGAATCTATCACAACTCTGAGTCTGATAACAGAATTTTACGTTAGGGAATTGGATACGAGCTTGACACACCTTTGCCATTTCTTTGTTAACATTTTCTGAAATTCATAATGTTCTGCCTAAAAATAAAGGAGTGGTGTTTTTGAGTGAAGCTGTTCCATGCTGTGGTACATAGTGGGTGTACACTCTTTCATGTGCTTGCCACGCTGATGGAATCACTAACTGACTGAAAGCTGCCAAAGAAAGAAACCAAGTGTGTGAGGAGATAGCCTGGAAATCTGAATGCATTTGTATGGAGGACAAAAATGCCAGCACATCAGCCATCCTTTTCCTGTGCCTTGCTACTGTGCTCATTACACCTGCTAGTGCAGAGGATTAATGTGTTTCAACACATAGAGACAAATTAAGATTTTCCCTGAAGCCCATCTGCTTTTTTCCCCTTAAATCTTTACCTGCAGGAAGGAATTAGACTTGATTTAAGGGAAAGAATAGAGGAGGTAGAGAAATTGAGCAGTTAATAGAAGGAGGTTGGCAGCCTGAAGTAGAGGGATGGCAAGGGAGAAAAGAAACAGCTTCACCAGTTAGGAACAAATTAAGGATGGAAGGGAGTTGTCAAAGGATAAACCTAACCCACCATGTTGCCTTTTCCACTAGTTACAGCTGCTGATGTACATATCAATATGTACATATGTACAAATGAACATAAGAAACATCCAGTTGTGCCATTCTCAGTCATTGCAGCAATACCTTTTTTATTCATTTGCTTCCAAGAAGTAATTCTGGAAATGTTTCTGCCCTGAGAACACCAAATGTTGGTATTCCCTAACATGATGCTTTAATGGAAGGAGAATAAAAACAGCAACACAGAAAATGACATGTGTTTTAATCCCTCATTAAATAAGTTTACTAGAAAGTATAAACTTTAAAAAAAATTAAAACCTTTAACTTCTAATAACATTTGAATGATATTAATCTGAATGAAAATATTTGGAATGTTAGTGTAATAGCTTAACAAACTGACTCCCAAATAGTTTAGCTAACTCAAAAGAACATGCATTTCTCTCACACACTTGAAAATGGAGTAAAAATTGAGGTGGAATCTAGCAACTCACAACATCATTTAACAGAAAATAATATTTGTACCCAGCAGAAACTGTAGAGAATTTATGTCCCAAGACTGCAACTCTGAGCTGACATTTGTCTTGAGAATACGATGCTAATGTCCCTGCTCTTTCTGAAAGTGTCAGACCTGCAAACACAATCAAGACCTCAGAAGAATTTTGTCTCAGTTCTGCTGCATTCTTCCTCCTGAAGGATGTCAGTGCTGTTGAAGAATATAAAGTGCAGAGATCATTCAAGATTGGAGAACTGACACATTTTGAGTGAAACAAAGGATCTTTTCTGAAAGATAAAACTACTTCCCATGGCTGAACATACCACAGTGTATGAATTGCTCTTTCATCAAGGTCTGAAGTAAAATTAAGAAAGGGAGAACATAGCCAACCAAAAAGGAGCATGACTTATTGACTGTGAACCACCGCGACATCTTATGTAATATTTTTTCATTATCTGCTCAGCCCAATTTTGTATGGTTAGATATACACACATATGAATGATACCTCATGCTATAATTTGCTATCCCTGCATCCACCTGAACAACTATTACAGCTCTCAGTCAGAATACAGAGGAACAAAGTGTGGAGGTACTAGCTGTCTAGGTATATTAAGCTTGGATGATATAAAAAAATGAACTTAATCACAAATTCTGTTTAAAGCAAGTATTTCCTTTAGATTATTTCTAGTTTTAAATGCGTGATAGGAATTCCATGACTTTTCTCAGAAGGTGGGGAAGTGCCCCAAAGTTCCTCTTTCTGATGTGAAGCTTTACAAGAAAGTTACTGTTACAAAGCCACAGTGGCTCTGCCAAAAGCATTTATGGCTCATGGTTAGGCAGGAGGTTTGAAACTAGACGACCTTCAAGGTCCCTTCCAACCCAAGTCATTCTACGATTCCATGGTTCTATGATTCTATGATTCTGTGGGTAATAGCCTACCTCTGATTGTGTTTGCAGTGATGGCTATGATTCACAGATTGTGGCTTAACTCCTCCCATTTCTGAGACATTCTGTAACCCATGCAGCTCTGCTTTCTCCATTGACTCTCAGGATTTCACATTGTCACAGTGCATAATAAAAGATACAACTCAGTAGTCATGCAGACAGGCAGCGCATCGTATTTACTGCCATTCTGGAGCAAAAATAAAAACAGAGAACACTGGGCAGTAGGTTTCAGCCATCACACAAAAGTGTTGCATGTTGTTCTGTAGGGCTTCTGGGCAGGATTCTTGTTCTGGCAGAACCTTTAAAAACATGGGACCTCATGCCTTGCTGTGTGCAGAGGTGGTTCCCAGTCAGCAGTCTGGCTGATGGCCTCAGTTCCAAGCTGGATAGCTTCTAGACTGCTACACTGACACCTAGAACAGATGAATATGGGATTTACAGAAATGTGATAAATAGGAGCTGAAAAAGAGTTGATAGTAAATGTCCAGTTATCTTAGAATTTGAAAAAAGAGCAAGGTGGAGCTCAGGACCCTTTGCTGTATAGGGAAACAGGACTGATTGAATGGAAAATGCATTTCCCTCTTGCTACAAGGAAAAATAGATTCTGATGTCAGTGTGATTCAGTGCCGAATAAACCCTGGACTGCTGAGAACTAGTCTTGGAACAAAATAGAGAAATGAATTGCCAAGATCAAATTCTGTTCCCAGCACAAGGTGATTCTTTCAGCCCAGTGTGTGGGCAGCTTGTGGTGGAGCAATGCCTTGACTGTTCAACTCTGTGATGACAGAGATCCTTCTGTGTACTTCATGTAAGTTCTTCTCATCTCTGCCCCGGCTCCACCTTTCTTGTAAGTAGTGATAGGCAAGAAAGATTTATAAAGTTCAGTGGTTTTAGGAGCCAAATCTACCCCAAATCCAGAAAAAAAGAAGGATGAAACTACAGGAAAAGGTGGTAAGCTGGTGACATGGGAGTCTCACAGAGCACAAAAAAGAGGGAGAAATGGATTCCAGGATGAGACAGGAGAAAGATGCTTTGACTTGCTGCAGGATGGACTAAGTTGTTACAGGAAATAAATTGTCCTAGGAAGTTTAGATTAAGTCCAACATGAAATCTAACTTTCTGTCAGCAGCTGGAAAGTAGGTAAAGGGATGATTACAAAGAGTAAAGCCTGTGAGTTGAGGGACGGTAGAGCAGAATGACAAGTAGAAACTTACTCTGGTTGGTAGACAAGATATTTCTGCTCTTCTTTAATATCACAAAACCCAGAAGAAGTGCAGAAGTGATCAGTACAACCACAGCTATAAGCGGGCCAAAGAAATTTATCTTTGTTTGCTCCATTTCTTTCTCTTGTATCTCTGAATAAGAAAACAGAGAAGATACACACAGCAAAGATTTAATTTGGTGACCATTACTTTAAACACTCTATCCCAAAGTTACGTTGTCGCCGGTGCGTAGATTACGGCCCGGGGAGGAAGCAGAGATTCGAACTCAGGAGTGACTAGATAGAAATGCCCCTTTATTATTTACATACAGTAGGGTTTTATCCTCAGAATTACAGAAAGGCCATTGGACTTTAGCTGACTCCACACCAGGGCTATTGGCTAGATCCAGAACACACACGTTTGCTAAAGAGACCTTGGTCCTACAATAACAGTGTCCAAAAACATCTCACAAGTGCATGATAAATAAGTTATTTACAAAAGCCGACTAGCTGTTTTGCAGCTAGTTCCGTGAGAAAGTAAGAACACTCACGGATACAAACAGATACTGAGAAATCTCTCTGCCACCAAGATTTCAGCATCCTCATTACGTGAATTAGAAGTTTAGGTTGAGGCCCTCAGCATCCTTTGCTTTTACAGAGCTTTAGTAATATCAATAAATCACTATCCACATTGTTTTATTTCCCTTTCCAATAACTAGTGAAACTACCTGGTCTTACTGGTCACTTCAACAGCAGTAAAGCCAAGCACTCTTTCTGAGGTTTGGGTAATATGTGAAGGATCACCAATTTAATTCGTACAAATGCTTATGAGGCAGCTACTATGCTAATGCTGCTCTGTGCTACCGTGCAAGTTGGAAGAACCTGGAACATGTTACTACTTGGTATCTGTTGGAAATGATGGTCAAAGCCTAATGAAATGCTGTAAGGGATGTGAAAGTAGCAGGGAATTCAAAGGACTTTCCCTCTATTTCTGGTTTTTGTGTTTTTGAGGTTTTGGTTGGCAGGGTTAGCAGCTGATACAGCTTCAGTTATTGCCAAACAAAGGTTATGTTTATGTGGAGTTCCTGGTTTCTTACCCACCATCACTACTTGTCAGGTATCTATTTTCATAAAGCCAGGCAGGAGAGAAGAATTGAAGAGGGAAGAGGAGGATACAGCATTATAGCTAATATAACAATTTCAAGACTCATGAGCAATGTGCAGAGCTGAACAAACATTAGAAGACTTCTGAGTTGTATTTTAATAGTATTTAAAAGTTCTAGAATGTAAAGACATCAGAGGCAGTTTGCCATATCTGGTGTTGATAACTTAATCCTTTAGCTAAATTTATATTAAGGAAACTGCCCTGTGGAACTTTTTCAGAACAAGTGGCAAATTTTTTTTACATCTGTAGTAATAATGTGCATGTTTATACTACTCTGGTAGGCTTTCCTGCAGTGCTACCATTCCCTTTTGGCTCCCTGTTCCTGTTAATTGAAGTACAGCTCTCCGTCTTCATAATTGTCTGAAAGAGACATGTGCAAGCCAAATGAACTTATGACCAAAGTGGGAATTGTCTTTATTTTGATGTTCTTATGCCATAGCTTACAAACAAAATCATGTGAAAAAAAGTTTTCCTGGTCCAGAAGATAAATAAAATACTGCTTTAGTTTAAAGAAAGGATCAGCCTTGTGGAACCCTGAGATAATCCGGAGGTAAAGTCATAATGGAACTCAGGTCCCTGGCTTCTTCTTGCAAGTGGTGTCTGAAAAAAGACACAATCTCAGAGAAGAAAAATCCCCAAATAGTCATTTTGGAATGTGCATTTCATTCTGCTGAATCTTATGAAAACCACCAGGAATGCTTCTAGTACTAGTCCAAGTTTCATGGTCTTTACACTTCAACTCAGCACAGTCTATTTGGCAGTTTGTGAATCAAATATGGTCTAAGGGACTCTTCTGTTTAGCCTTCTTCCTCTTTCTAAAGAATGATTAAGAATAGCAGCTCAAGCACTTTAAACCAGCAAAAGACCACTTTTTTACTATCAGGGTAGCCAAACTCTGGAACAGTTTGCTGAGAGATTGTGGAGTCTATCCTGGGAGATGTTTAAAATTCAACTGTGCTACCTATTGACCCTACTTTGAGCAGAGTGGTTGAACTAGATCATCTCCAGATGCCTCTTCCAACCTCAGCCATCCTCTGATTCTGTGAAGTGACAACTTCTCCCAACAGCTGTCACCTCCAGAGACTGGTTGCTGCCTAATCCAGACTCCTACATTGCTTTGTTGCTACTGCAACATCTTCTAGGGAGGGGATCAACAGGGCTGTGTTCTGGATTGTGTAGCAATTCCTTCTCTGTGCCCTCTCCTTGCTGTAATAAGACTTTCCACATGAAAAAGAGAGAAAGTTCAGGGGCGAACAGGATGGAGAACATACAAACCTTGTAACCAACTTCTACTTAGAGTTTATTCCCTGCCTTGACCATGCTGCTGCCTGTGATCAGCTGTGCTGCAGTACACCCTGCTCCTACCCATGGAGAAATGGGAATGGGCAAACGGAGACTCACCTATGCCCAGTGGGACTGAGACAAGGCTTCCCAGCTGCTCCCTAAGGTGAAGCAAGCAGCTGATGTTAGTGCGGCTCTTTGTAGGAACCGGGATATTCAGCCTGCTGGTAACGTTGTACAGCTTTGTCACAGCATCCTGTGAGACATCCATGTGAGCCGTACTGCTGTATGTTATGTTCTCGTGTGAAATTAGCCAAGTTATCTCCTTGGGCTCTGGATAACCTCCACTGGAAGAACAGGAAAGATTCAAGTATCCTTTGGGCTTTAGTTCCCCGGAGTGCAGTTCTGCTATCTCAGGTTGACTATAGTTGGCTGAAATAGACCAAAGACAGAGCATCATGAGCCAACCACACCACATTTGTGACAGTCCCTGCCAGTTGTTTAAGATTTTCAGGCAGAAACAAGTCTAAACAGTTTTCTTCAGGAAGACAATGGCCATTCCAAGAATCGGATTTGTATGGCATTTTTTTGGTGTGCATGTGGACTTGCTGATTCTTGTCCTCAGGGTGTTTCAAGGATGCAAGTCTGACCAGCCAGACAATAGGCCTCTGTCTCTGTCACCTCTTTTAGACACATTAATACCTCAGAATAATAAAACCTGGCCTGCTTACACATAAGGGCTTAAGCAGAAAATGGGAAGGGACCACAATGCTCCCTACCTTTGGCCTCCTGAATGGGTAAGGGGAAAACCACAAACTGCTAACCGTGAGATGTAAAGAAAGAAATCATCTGAGAGAATTCAGATGGGGTATGTTCAAAGTGCAGTGCTGCCTTAAGTAGAAATATCCCTGGTGTCTGTCAGTATTGTAAGTAAACATTTTGTAGCACGTAATTCTCTGTCACTTTGTGGTAGGGTTCCCTTAGCTTAGCTTTTTTATGGAAATGACTATAGCATAAGGGTTTTTTTGTTTTGTGTCATTGGGTACTCACCACAATCGATGAAAAACACACCTGTTGCTTTAAAAGGCCAAGCTTTCCATGCAAGAAATAGTGAAACAGGATTGGGAAGGACTATTTAAATATAAAATATGAATGGAAGCCTTTAACCAATACTGTCTCTTAAATAATCTAGATATTCTCAACCAGGATTTGTTTGGTTAGAGGTTCATAGTAAAAATAGTAGCCTATAATGGAAAAGGAGAAGGAGAGAATGTAGACATAATACTGACTACAAGTTGGCAATACAGCAAGTTAAAAAAACCCCAACAACCTCCCAAAAAATCAGAAATAAATCCTGAGAAAGAGACTCAAGATTTCATTGAAAATGCTTCATTATTTTAGGGCCAATATGACTAAAGACAATATGGAGAAATATTGGAGAAGGGCAAAAGAGTTCTTAGAAAAATATGCGTCTTAAGAGGGTCTCACTCTTCTGCACACACACTCAATGTGTAGAAACAAGGATCTAATCCTTGCCCTAGAGAATTCTTAATATGGATGAATGAAGAAACATGATGTTGCTTTCATTTTCTCTATCCTAGTACACAGTGAATAGGATTTAGTTTAAATCCCCCCAAGAGAGTCCATGGATATGAATTCAAAACGGAAAAAGCCCCCCCTTTTTTATACCCCAAAATTTAGTTAAGCTGTCCCTCAGGAAAGTTCAAGCTTCCTTTCTCCTCAAGGTCTGACTTGCTTAGTTGACTGCTGTCAGACTTCTGGTCTGGAGTATTTATTCTCTCCTTGGCATTTTATAGGGATGGCAGGAATGTAATCCATGGCTATGAAACTTGCCACAACATCCAAGTGATTTGAGAGCTTCAATCTTATTGACAGTAAGCAAGTGGAAATAGTGGAATATACCCTGCACTTCTCTTTTATAGCTTCTGGAACCTCAATTTACTGGAAAGTGATGCTGGCTGCATGTTGGGTGTGGGCTGCAAATATGAGTTTTGTGTTAACAGAAAAGCACATTTCAGGAAGTCTTTTGTATTTAAAGATAGTGTCTTCCAAAAAAGCTTTAGGATTAGATTAAATTCCTCAAGAGACAGCAGATCTGTCAAGCCCTTAATATTTTTCTCAATGGCTTGATCACTTTGCTTTTGTTCTATTTTCTTGACCATCTGCCTTACTTCCAGACACTGACTGTTGCTTCATAAATTAAATAGCCTTTAAATTTTTTTTAATATCCAGTATTTAACATGTATTTCAGGTTCCCACATTCTGGAAACAAGATTCTTCTCATTATTCTGTGTCATAAGGTAATCAGATTGTTGTTTTCATGTTTCTAGTTGGACGGTATTTTTTTCCAGCCTTCAGATAACTCTGCTAGAGCTTTTTCCACACCTTCCAGTTTTTCAACATCCCCTTTAAAATGAGCAACTGTAAGTCTCTCTTGTGACATCATTTCAGTCTCAACACTTTGAGTAGTGCATATTTTGAAACAGCTTCCCTAGTCTCACCTACTTCCCTTATTGATCTATCCAGAGGAAGCACTGCAGACATGCCACAACAGCAGATTTTCCAGTTAAACTGCTTGTCACCATGGTCCCTACCTTGCATTTTTGAGAGCCAGAGTTTTACACTGTGAAGCCTTCCCCTTTTTTTCTGGAGAATGATCCGAGTCTGTTGTTTTTATATAAGTCATCATAGCTGTACGAAATACATCTAACATACATATAGAATCCTAGAATCTCTTGAGCTGGAAGAGCCCCACAAAGATCATCAAGTCCAACCCCTGGCCCTGCACAGGACACCCCAAGAGTCACACCGTGTGCCTGAGAGTGTTGTCCAAACTGTTCTTGAGCTCTGTCAGGCTTGCTGCTGTGACCATTGCCCTGTGGAACCTGTCAGCGCCTGACCACCCATACCCTGGGTAAAGAACCTTTTCCTGATATCCAGCCTAAACCTCCCCTGACATGGTTTCATGCTATCTATATATTATACTAATGTAATACATAAAAATAACATGTTTAAATTGTATCCGAAGGTACTGCAGTATTTCTGAATGCTTCGTCACCAAGTGTTCTAGATAGCTTTGTGTGACTGCCTTGTCATTCTTGTACAGCCCTCAGTCTTTCTTATGCCCATTTTAAGTGCAACATGCCAAACTACAGAAATCTCTCTATATATGATATGAGATTCTAATTAAAAACAGCATGTAAGCACAGGTACATTTCAATATTTGTATTTTTTGTCTAATTATTTTGAAGGGCTTGAGTTTTTTTAAAATATGTTTTTATACTGCTCCTTCCTTTGGGAGTTTGTTGAACAGAGAGCAATTTGGAAGGAAGAGAATAGCACATTGTTAAAACAGTCTTCCTAAGCTAAACCTTAAAAGGTGTAGGAGACTTTCAGTGCCTAAGTGTGAGACATTTGTAACATGTTGCTTAGATGTTGGCTAAGCTGATAACTGATTCAATTCTTAGAATTAACTGAGCAATTGATGCTACACATCTTCTTAAATTGGGGGTCTTGATACTGAGTGCACATTGTGAGTTTCTGAGTTCCAAAACTTCACTGAAAATGCTTCTCCAGTAGATCTTGGGAGAATCAAAATTAACAATCTAGGGTTTTTTTTATCTGTGGATCAAGGGAACACTTCCTAGCAGCACAAAGCTAAATAGGGTCAGTTGTCCTGGTACTCTGTTTTTGGCTGCTGTTACACTTGGCCTGTTCTCTTTTAAAGCAGTATGCTGAAGCCTGAAAACACCAGTGCAAGTTAGAAGCTGTTATTATTAATGACTTATCACAGTGGAAGACAGAACGCACGCATATGGATAAAGCTTACTAACAGAATAGTTTAAAATGGAGAAACATTAGGATTATATATTAGGAATTACTGAAAATATTAGAAAATGTGAAGAAAAGATTGGTGCCTTGCTTCCATTTCCCTGTTAAAAGATTTACTGGCTTTTCCTCTGATTACAAAAAGTTCTCTGATGCAAAAAATCAGGTTGAATCTCATCAATGTATGCATGCGTTTTTTCTTCAGAGGTATTTTCTGCCCTTCTTTAACTGAATATGTGAATTTCTGCTCCTCCATGTGAGCCGTTCTTTTCTTTATTTTCCCTGTGATTTATATGATCATAAAATAGATGTGTGTTTGCAGCGATCTTGCTATGTTTCAATTCTAATTTGCCACCAATGTTGATAACTACTGCTACTTTTAATAGAAGGTAGTTTGTCAGATGCAAATAAACAAGTTTATTTTCCAGAGTTCTAAAAGCCATAAAACTTGCAGGAGGCAAGTCTCTTATCCATCTTTAGAAATTCTGCTCCAGAGCAGGCACATATCCAGGCGCTTGGAGGCAGGACCCGTATTTCTGGACTGAACAAAATCACAGAGTATCCCACAGACCAGACAGCAATAGGAAGAGATTACTTACCAATTATGTGCAGTGAGCACTCCGATGTGTGTATGACCTCTGTTGATCCTTCAGGTTTTTTTTGCATAATAATACACTGATAGTGTCCCTCGTCCTCAACTCCTGCGTTTAACAACTGCAAGGTCCATTTGCTCATGTCCATCTTGGTGCGATTTATGTATTCGGGACTAAGGTGATCATGTTTTTCTTGGCCATAATATACTTCGTGCACCACTTTATTAGTGTCTTTTTGCCAAAAAATTTTTAAATTATTTATGTCAATTTTCTGAGAGTTTGGAAAATAGCAGGATAGGTGTACAGTGTGATGGAGAAATGCCCTCACTGGATGCACACTGGCAGCAATACCTTAGACAGAGAGAGAGAAAAATTAAGATTTCCACCAGCTACAAAAGAATACCAAGTTGCACTCAGAGACCCAACACTTAGCAACAATGGAAATAAAAATGCCAGCATTTAGACAAAAATTCTCCCACTAGGTATGACAGGACATGTAGTTGTTCAAACTGACTCATTTAGTCTTGTGGAGTTCAGGTCATAAAGTTGCTTCTTATTTTTCTTCCTATATTTTACTTTCCAATGAAGGCCTACCACACAGAGATCATGACCATCTATATTTTAGAAGACTCATCTGCAGGCCAAAGATCCAAACAATTCTTGCTTGCAGCATCCTGAGTCTAATGAGATTCTGCCACAAAGGAGATAGTTGCACAATTTCTGTTTAAAAAGTTGAGTTAATTCTCCTAAGAAAATAACACAGCATTAACGTTTTGAAGCAACTGTGAAGTACACACTGTGTGGTAAACGTGAGTGTCTAGGGAATGCATGACCAGAAGGTCAGAAGCAGGTGAACACTTTCAGTCTCAATGAAGAATTAATCTAAAGTTTAATGACAAATTAAATGTCAGATTTAACTGTTCTGTAATTAATCTAGAATTTAATGACAGAGTAAATGTCAGATTTAACTGTTCTGTCACTGATCTTGTTAACAGAAATGGTCAATAAACACAATTGTGCCTTCATGCAAAGGAAGGATGAACTGCACTACACAAGGGATGATTTTTCTCCTGCTTTCCCCTGTGCATGCATTCATTATTATGAGTGGTGGTGGTCTGGGAGGACTGTGTTTTCTTGGAATAAGAAATGCAGCCCTCTGTCCCAGAAGATACAAACATCTCTGCTGTGTTCAAAAGGAGGAGAAGATTTACAGTCTCTCTCCTGGTGGAAAGTTTTGTCTGTCCTTCCAGAGCACGAGACTGCAAAATGATCTCTGTGGCTGCCTCAAATTCCAGTTGTCCCATAGCAAACTGCCAGTTTTCGGTTTAGCACTGCTCTTCTCTATAATACACACAGGTGATACACCCACATTTTAAAGACAGATTTAAATTGAGAATTTAAGAGCAACATAAAATAAGTGTAATGTAAAGATATAAAGTTGAAGAGAGAAAGTACTTACTACATATATTTTATAGAGTCCCTGCACACAATTTAAATATATGTCACATAGGCTATATCACCTTGATTGTGCAATGGAAGTGATTAACCACTATTAAGGAATGAGCTTCTTACTGGATGGGAAAGTATCACATAGCAGGACACAAACAATCAAAACAGTTTTAACAATTAAAAATGTGCCTTTTACCTGGGAGAAGTATCATAGCACAAAGGAAGAATATGCAGACCTCCATGACACTGTAAGGAGGAGGAAAGAAAGAATTATGTTAGAGGTTGAAAACACTCCAGTACTCCCAAAGAAGTGGTAAAACAAGAAGTTTTAGCTAGAGAGAGAGTATTGAGAAAGTTAATCTCACCTTTTTCCACAGACTGGTGCAAGGACTTGTGTTTCCCAGCCTTTAGCAACCACAACTAGCATGCCATGGCAGGTCTCTGGTTTACAGAGAAGGTGATGTGGTGCAAGATTACTGCAGACTGTGTATGCCATGGGAGGAACACAGAGTCCCTGGGGTCCAAACGGCAGGACAAGTACCCAAAACGCCTGGAGCGGAGGAAAGAGGAATGGGGAGCATGCTTGCCCTGGCAGTGTGAGGAAGAAGATGGGGAATTGAAAGTAGAGGGGGAGGAGAGTGTGACGAAGAAGGAGGAGGTGGGAGAGACGGCTCGGTGATGTCAGCTACCAGAAGTGATGAAGTGTGTGACCTCCAGTTTTGTGGCAGAAACCTATCCTTAATGACAGCAAAGGATAATACAGAGAAATCCTATGATATATGATACAGAGAGCTGAGGCTAAACAGCATGTAATTCGTGGTAAAGAAAAACTTTGTTTCTCTCTAGAAAACAAGAAAAAAACCCCTGTGTCTTGTCTCCTAATCAAAACACCTCTCTGGCTGCTTGGGTTCATGTGGTGTAAGAGCCCATAGCCCTGGTAAACAGCCAAATGTCATTCCTATGCGCCCTGAGAGCAGCACCTGCATCTGGTCTGTTTGCTACTTTGCATTTTAGCATCACCTTTGTGTGCCTTTTCCATATATTTGGGAGAAGCCTCCATACCACCTTTGCCAAAATCCTTTACTCTCCTCCTTTAAACAGCTCCAAAAAAACCTCTTTTGCAGTAGCAGATGTAAAACTCTCCAGCTCTCATGCTACTTAAAAATAGTGAGATTGCTGTCTGCTGTCCTCACTGGTAGTACACATTCCTGATGGATGGTTTCCCATGTTTTGTCATGTTTTATTTTAGGCTGGTACACTTGGGTCTTTACCTTTACCCCAGGTCTCTAGTCTCTTCTTCTATTTAATACAGAATTCCACTTAGTCCACTGACATGTGTTTTGTGAGTGTACTGTAATGTACAGGACTGACAATGATAATTTTTCCAACTTCATCCTGCCTTTTCTTAGGAAAGGGGAGAAAGAAGTCCACATGGCTCAGAGGATATAGATAATTTTCTTTTGATCCACCTGTCCTGGCAGAAGAGGAGGAAGGGCTCATGCAGAATCCATTGTCATAGGCAGAAGTCATTCTTTTTCTGCTCCAGCCACCCAACTGCATGGTAAATTTTATCAAGGGGTTTTCCCCTCCCAGGCTGGGCCCCACTGAACTAAACCAGCCAACTGACTGCCTAAGTAAAAATGCCTGTGCCAAGCCACTGAAAATGACAGAAACTACTGCACAGCAGTCATATTTCCATCCTACAAATAAGAATTTAGGTTTTCAGTCAAGTGAAAAATAAAGGATAGCTCTGGTTTTTTGGATTCAGTGCAGGTGTGTAAGAGGAGAAATTAAAGCAATTTAGCAACTACTGACATCAGTGAAGAGAGTGTACTGCTGTAGCTAGGCATGTTTTGCAATGACTGTCTCACAGAAGCAAAGAACAAAACCAGAACTGAAAATGAGAGCAAGAGAGAAAAAACCCAGGCAAAAAATACCAAATAACACAGCTTGCCTTTCTTTATGGTTTAGATTTGAAGCTGTGAGGACAGAAGTCTCAAAGTTCCTACATGTTTTCCTGGCTGCCGTCTTCCAGGAGAAGGTGTGTTGCTGGGGGTGCTGGCATGAAGAAGGATCCCGTGAGTCTGCAGAGGGTTGTACACCCACCTTCCCTGCGGAGGGGAATTGCTTGTCACTGAGTGTGAGTGTGACAAGCTTCTTCTCTCATGGGAGCTGCTTTATAGAGATTTGCTGAATCATTAATTGGGCTGCTACAACTTCAGTGCTGCAAGGAGCTTTTCTTCCTCTCTTTTATAAAACGCCTTTAACCAACAAATGCAAATCCTTGGAGCCGGTGTCCAGAAGACTGAAGGGAGGAAGGGGAATTACACAGTATCACTGTGGGCTACTTACACCATTCCTTTGGCATGTTCAATACAAATTCTGTGCTCAATTCTCTCTTATATCTGCAGGCCATTGAAAGTCTTCTTGTGTCCCAGAATTGACCAGCAGTCAAAGGGGGCTAGGCAAGAGAGGGAAGATAGACATTGTGGGTCTGTGTGTGGATGTGCAGTTTTGCTGTTCACAGGCCGAGTGCATTCATCTGTGGAAGCGGCACTTTTTCATGGTGCCAATGATAACTGATGAGATGGGAGGGGTTTGAAGACCCAGGGCTTTAAAATTATCTCTGACATCCTGAATAATGTGAGGTCAGTCCATGGGGAGGTAAACATTCTCCCTTGCTAACACTTTCCCCAGCATACATGGTGTGTCTTTCTTCCCTTTTGGAGCTTTTTCAACCATTCATGGAGGTGTGTCCATGACTCACAATTACAAATCCTGTGTGGATGTCAGAGATGAAAATGGAGAGCTATATTAATTGAAATTATGTCAGAGTGCAGCCAGGAGTCACACTCAAGCATTTATTTACTATCTCTGCAGTGCAATGACTGAAAGGAGAAGAAGCCATATGAGCACATGCACTTTACAGGCCTGATTCATGCGGGCTTTGGTTT
Organism: Melanocharis versteri; assembly: GCA_013397845.1. Taxonomy (NCBI): domain Eukaryota; kingdom Metazoa; phylum Chordata; class Aves; order Passeriformes; family Melanocharitidae; genus Melanocharis; species Melanocharis versteri. The sequence goes on along the minus strand of VZTG01006172.1, from coordinate 950,048 downwards.
GGCCCAAACCGGTCTGAGAAAACTCTTGAGGCAGTTCCCACTTGGCTCAGTACAGGGGGATTCCTGTCCTGAATCATAAAATCATAGAATGTTAAGGGTTGGAAGAAACTTTAGAGATCACCCAGTCCCAATGTCCCCTGCCATGGGCAGGGACATCTCCCACTGGATCAGGTTGTTCCAAGCCCATCCAACCTGGCTTTGAACACTGTCAGGGTTGGGACATCCACAGCTTCTCTGGGCAACATGTTACAGTGCCTCACCACCCTCACGGCAAAGAATTTCTCCTCATATCCAGCCTATATTTCCCCTCTTGCAATTTGTACCCATTCCTCCTTTTCCTATCACTACAGTTCCTGATGAAGAATCCCTCTCACTTCCCTGCAGCCCCCTCAGATACTGGAAGGTTGCTATGGGAGGGGCTCCAGTCCTCTTACCAACTTTGTGGTCTTCCTCTGGACTTGCTCCAAGAGTTCCATGTCCTTCTCATGTTGGGGGCACTAGAACTGAACACAGCACTCCAGGTGGGATTTCACAAGAGGAGAGGAGAGGAGAGTGGGAGAATCACCTCCCTCAGTCCGCTGGCCATGCTGCTTTAGATACAGCCCAGGGTATGGTTGGCTTTCTGGGCTGTGAGTGCACACCTCCTGCTCATGCTGAGTTTTTCATCAACCATCACGCCCAAGGCCTTCTCCACAGGGCTGCTCTCAATCACTTCTCCACCCAACCTGTTGGTGTCCCTGGGATTGCCACAACCCAAGTGTAGGCCCTCGCTTTGTTGAACGTCACGGTGTTTGCATTGACCCACCTCTCAAGCATGTCAAGGTCCTTCTGGATGGCAAAAACTCTTAACACTGATGTTTGGAAAAAAGGCAACTTCACTCCCTTTACTTTTGAGGGCAATTGCCAGAAAGCCCTGTGTGACTTATTTTGAGATTGACTTTCTGTCTCCTGCTCTCCCAATCCAGCATGTGAAACCAGCATGTAAAACCCCCATGGGCACAGTGAAGCATGAAGGTCTTGGAGTAAACAAGAGCTTTGTATCAGGTACGCTTGCCTGGGTTTTCATTTGCTCTCTTTTTTGCTGTTTTCAGTTTTGGATGTAGTCATCTTTTGAAAGACACTGTCACATCTGTGCTCTTTGACTCCTAAGTTCCCTCATTACCCTTAAGTTCCTTCCAAAATGTTCCTTTCTTGCATATTGTCGCAGGTAATTAGCTTGTTTTCTTACAACAGGTACACATGTTCTATGGGAAGACTCTCCTGCCCCATGTTGAACTCAAAACAAAACTAAACACCGAACTACTAAATTACTCCTTTTATTTTTCTAGCATGGGGAATTTTTCTAAAATTTCCACCCTATGCAACACTGAGCAGCTCCATGAGCAGTGCTGTGAGCCTCCTGGAGGCAGGACATCTGTGACAAAGACTTTCCACTGCTGACTTGGAAGCTATCCCATGGGCTTGTAAATTAAATTATCCTAAAAATGCATTTACCTGCCCTCTCCCATGTGTGGGAAAAGTTGATTTGCACAAGTTTTATCAAAGGAAATCACACCTCAAGAAAATTTCCTTAACATGGCAAGTTCAGAGGATTCTATGATGCCGTTCACCCTAATACTAAGCCACACAACCATGTAACTACCCAACAAGGGACATATTTTAAAGACATACGTTACTCAGGCAACTTGTGTTTCCTATGGGCTTCCCCAGCCAGAAAAGTATCACTGTTTTAATCAATTGCAAAACTTTTTCTATTGCTCATTCTTTTATAACTATCTTTCACTCCAAATAACATTTTAAAATTCTGGGCTTGTTTAATTATTTTGTTATTACATGAAGAAAACCCAACCCTCTGTCTTCCTAATGTTTGATTGCTGAATGCATTTTGTATCCCTTCCCATTCAGCCATATCCTCTTCTTATATCTAAGATCTTCAGGAGAACCATGACTTTCACCATGATTCTGGGATCACTTTGCTCTAACATCTAGAAACTTCTCTTTTAATAACAATTAAAAACCACCAATTATTTAAATAACACCTTTGGTCCAGAGATCATGGAGCATTCCAGTGCCTCTGCAAGCAGAATCCTTCATGCACAACTTGGGGCAGGTATCTCTGAAAGAGGGCACAGCGGCTGCCTAATGACACAGAGTCCCACTGCACAAATCATGGGACACAAACGTGTTCTCCCTGCGAGTGAAACTGTGGGGGAAACTCAGAGGGGAAGAACGTCATCAAACCAGAATTAGACATTCGTTTGGATTAGCTGTGGTGTTTGAGTTCCACCTAAAGTACAGGTCAGGTTGACATATTTTTCCACACTTTAAGCCACACTGGGCCACAGAGTTGGCAAGTTGGTTGAACCACTTCTGCATCACAGGTATCATAGGTGACGTCTGTCCTCCTTTCCAAGCCCTCGCACTTGCATCAAGGCTAGTAAAGCAAACTTGTCCGCTGGGAAGTAGCAATTGCTGGGTTCGCTTCTCACCAAGTCACAGCAGCCTGTTTGACTTTGCAGTGAAACAGAGAAGGAGCACACCCCTGTTCCCACGCAGGTCACAATTTAGAGGTGACAGCTGAATAACAGGCCAGTCAGTTGCTGGAGACTTCAAGAATCATTGTACAGAAGACAGAATTTAAATGCCCATTCCCAGGCTGTCTCTCTTCCAAGCCTCCTATTTCTGCACAGGACACTTTGCCTGGAAGTGGCATCATGGCTACACAATGCATAACTTCAAATAGCAGTTTGCAGGACACCTCTGGTGTCAAGGTGTGTGCCATATACAGAAAGATGAATCCGTATTTGAGTCCTAACTATACTCAAACACAGCTAACAAGGATTAGCAGCCATACAATATATTCTATGCTTAGTCCTCAGGTGTTACATTCTTTATTTTCAGTGTCTTTCAAAATCAGGTGGGCATGTGACACAAACCTCATACTGCTTTTCACTGATCAGGTGCTACTTTTCTTGCAATAAATTAGTCTCAATTATTAAATGAAGATGTGATATTCAGTAGCTCAATTAAATGAGCCAAGCCTCTGTTCTAGTGCAGAAATCACTCTGGGGACACATACTGATTTTCTCACAGTGCTTCTTATGGCACATTAACTTCACAAAGGTAAAGGAAAAGATTCTGCCTTTCGGTTTTGGTTTCTCTCTTCAACCAGCAGAACTGAGCTGTGAAGAAAGGACCTGATTCCCCTATTCACTGGTGTAAATTAGGACCGGCCTCCTTATAACATGCATAACGGGACAACACCCTGCAGATCCTCTTTGGTCCTTTTACCCAGGTCCCGATTATAAACATCCTGCTCCAGACATTCAGGAAATGATTGTGCTGATGCCACCATAGGATGAGCTCTGGCTCGTTCTGCTATAGACTGGTCAGCTTGCTGCAGGAAGTAAGGGATGTGTGTGAAGCTGCTGTGATAGCAGCTATGGCTCAAATGAAAACAGACAGCAGCTGCGGAGTCACTTCACTAATAGCAATTACATTTTTGTGAAGGTGTGCTGCTACTTGTTTATAGGAGCATTAGAAAGGCTTGTGTCTGTAACTTTCCAAATCACTATCAGATAAAGAAAAAAGGCAAAAGTACTCAATCAAAAGGATTACTACGATACTGGGAAATGCCTTATTTCTTTCTCCAGTGTTCCTGTCTCAGAGGAAGCAAAATGCTCCAGTACGGATCTTGCTTGACAACAGAAATATTCATCCTTTCCTCTGTCCTCCATGCCTGTTTTCCACCATGTGCAGAAATCCCAGATCACGAAAAATTCACCCTTTCCTATCACAAATACGTTTGTGCTACTTATAGCAAGTACTCTCTGTGCAAAAGAAGCTTCCTCTTTTTAAGTCGAAATTCCCCTTTCAAGGCACATTTAATTCTCTCACAAGTGTCAGTGTTATTCACAGTGTCCCTGAGCTGCTGTGTATCCCCAGCCTTCGTGAAAACCTTTGCTTGGGTTTTGCCTGAAGGAAATAACCCTTTTTGAAGAAGACTAAATTTTTATGGCTGGCAAATTCCATTCACTTTTCTTTGCTTAAATAGCTTTTAGAATGTGAGATAGAGTTTTTTTGGCAAAGACTGAAGTTACTACAATGAGATTAAACAAAACAGCCTGTCCTTCCCCAGTACTCCACCGCTGAAAGTCACCAAGTTAATTTAAGAACTGATGACACAGTAAAAGTACATCTGAATGGATTGTTATGCAAGAACAGTAATATCAGGACTGATTTCATAATATTTATGGGAAATTGAAGAAATTTAAGGCAATATCTCTGCCACAGTTGCCCTTCTTGCCATGTTCTCATTGACTTTTCTCCATGACTGAGTAAAGAAGTTGTGATTATGTGTTTGACTACTTATATGTATAATTCTTTGATAAATGGATAACTTCATTTTCTTGTACTGCCAATTTATTTACATGGAATTTGATTTCTCCTGTAACCTCATTTTGATTCTGCCAGCTTAGTAAAACTTGTAATTTTATCATCCATTTAGATTTGTTTCAAGTTGGCTTATGAGCATGCAGTGAGCCTCATAAAAGCCCAGCCTAATGACTGCAGTTGTTCTTGCCGGCTGTAGATCAAACAATATTCACACCTGAGTCTCTTTTGTCTGAATCACAGTTTGTACATGGCATTCAAAAAGGGGCTGCCTGGGGAGAAAAAAAAATCCATCCTGAATCCTTTGCCTATTAAGCATCTGTATCTATTGCCTATTATTAGAAATGAATTCCAAATCAGTTTCTATATGCCCGTTTTTCTTTGCCCAGGACAAACTACTCAACAGCTCTGATTAAAAATAGAGAAGTAGGCTGTTAGGAGTGAAGAAGGGGAAGTTTTTTCTCCAGTCTGTAGCAATCAGAGAACTATAATTTACTTTTAACAGTTTCCTGTGAATGCAGCCAAAAGAATAATTTCTTCAACTAGATTGATTGAAGACTAATTGGACCTAATTTAAGTGTTTCCCAAACATGCTCAGCAAAAATCTAAAACCTAGGAGCATTTACAGGCTTCAGATTTTTTCCTTGCATGCAACTTAGTCTTGCAGTTAACAAGAAAAATAGGAGAGGTGCATAGGATTTTCAGAGATGATGGAATATCCTCCTCCCACTCCGAGATGTCACCAGAAGTAATGACGGATGAGACCTAAACATTGCACTGGAAGAAATCAAATTGGAAATGTTAAATATTCTTTGTCTTTCTGCTTACAGAGTCTCACGGTTTATACTGAATGTCATACAAATTTATTGAGTTCAGTTTTCATCTGAATCAAATCACCAACCAGCCAGGCTGGTTGCAGTTGGATTAGAAGGTAGTGCTCCTTGTATGAGTCTGGGTAACTTTTGATGAGATGGGATGTGGTTCCTAGTTCATGGTGAAAGTTTGGCTACGCATTTATAGGTTAGTTTTGCCTAAACTTTTATTGATAATAATGGGTATTTAATGTGGATAGCTGTGTTGGCAATGTATTTCTTGTGATTCTCTCTTAAAAACTGGTTGGGTGACATCTGAAATAGGAAAACAATGTGTCTAAATCAGAAGAGAATCTAAAAAATTTGAAGCAAGACAGAGGCAGGGTGTAGGCAAGGAAAGAGAAACTAGATCAGGCTTTAGTTGAAACACATAAAAACTACATGAGAAGACCATAAAGAGGCAGGGATTTTGTAGAATAGAATTAGGAGTTAGCAGTTGATAAGAAGGTTTTTAAGAAGAGGTTAGTGAGAACACTCTAATAGTCTTAGGGGGAAAAACATAGTTCATGGTAGATCATAAATAAAAGGTAAGCAATTATTCAGAAAAACAGACTGAACTTGAAAGCCCATGCTTAAGAGTGAATTTTCATCAGAATTTCATCCACTTCTTTGTCTGTTGCTAAAAGAAAAACCTTGAAGTTGAAAGTGAAGAAGTAACAGGAAGATATAAAGCAAGGATTGAAAAGAGATCTCCAAGTTGGCATATATAGAAAGAGAAAACGTTCTTTGTTGAAACTTGGTCACACAAAACATTGTGTGTATGACTAATACAGCACAGCCCTAAAAACTGACAGGTATTTGGAAAGATGTTTCCTTGTAGCCTAGATTCAAGCTCTGAAAAGGTTTCCCTTGGAGATACGTAGCAGCAAGGACAAGATGCTATGGTGTGCACAGAGCCTCACTGAAATTTATGATTGTGCATCGGGGCTGCAGGTTAAAAAGGTTTGGCAATCTGGAGCTGCTTGTGGTATTGTAATACACTTACATTGTGATAGGATTGTAGGTGCAAAAGATTGATTGAAGCATACGGGGACACATGGGGACACAAGCCTGCTACCCACAGCAGGGGTGCAAATGCTGCAAGCAGCCCAGACATGCTCAGCAGATGCCCCAAGTGGACAGAGGGCCAAAGTGAAGATGGCTGAAGTCTTAATTTTTGTATACACAGGGACTACTTACCAGTTAATGTTAGAAAGATTTTACTTATGGTAGGCAGGTGTTTTGTAGGTACTCATCAGAGTGGGAAAAGCATGGGATGAAATGGTCAAAGGCAAGCAGATCTGGTGTACTGAATCACATGAGGATGTGGAGAGGTGTTTTTAGAAAGCTGGTATTGGGTTGTACTGGAAAGGAGGTAAAGGACATCCTAAAGGAAGGGATCTTAATGCTCTAGGAAATGGTGTGGCCTGAAAGTAAATGCTGCCTTCCTTGGCAACCCCAGAAAGCTTCCAGAGGAACTGTGTGATCCAGTGCCTGAGGCTGAAGTAGCCACCAGGAAGGCAGGTGAGAAATCATGAGGAGCCCAAAACTGTGGTGATGGCATCAGTGGCAAAGAGAAGCACCCATTTTACAGCGACAGAACCCCTTTAGCCATATGTAGGATCTGAGTTTTCTGTTAAAGGCATAAGGGATGGCAAAATATTCCTCATTATCCCCAGAGTGTTAAATGCTGATGCAGAAATGATGCCTGAGTGATTAAAAAGCAAGATGAGTTCCAGACAAAAGTGCATTACAGTAAACAACAGGGAAGTACCCAAGGTATTTTTAGGAGATATCTTGACTCTGGAGATAGGATTAGGAAATTGTTTTGGCAAAGCCCCCCTAGAGTCTCTGGGTACCACCAAGGCCAAAACCTCTGCTAAGTAGCTTGAGGGTGCAAAGCACAAAAAGGCTGAGAAACCAAACTGTCTTGTTTCTGCTCCCACAGTCACAGCTCACTCCGAGAAATGAAAGGAACCCTGGAATGGAATATTCCCAAAATGGGTTGTACTGGACAAATCTTAAAATCTAGGGAAGGTAGTAATGCATATTTTGCCATGAATTGATGAGGCAAGTTTTGTAGACAGAGAAATATATTTTATTAATCCAAATATTGGTGGAAAAAACAGGAAGAGCTTGAAAAGGCTTTAAAAATGCCTGATAGCCTGCTTTCTTTTTCCTGTTGTACAAGTTACTCTAATAGGAAACATGATCTCTCTACAAATCTTGCTTCATTTAGACTATCCTGGCTGCAGCAAGACTACTATTATAATTAAGGCTTTGAATGTCCACATCCAGAAAACAAGAAATGCTAAACATAGTTCATGGGGCGAATGCAATGCTTCCAAATGGAAATTTTGGCAATTAGCACACTGAGGAGGGAGTCACCTACATAAGTCTATGGGAGAAGCCTGCAAAAATATGTCTTCAATCTGACCACTTTCTAGGATATGGCTTTCTTATTCTGTGCTAATAGGTACCTGATTTCCCTCAGGATTCCCAGTCTAAAAGCTTTTTCTGCTAACAGGCGCCTTCATCGCCTCCTCTAAAAAGAAGGATGCATCACTCTATCTTAAGGACACAAGCAAATCTCTTTTCTCTTCTTTGGGAGGCTCAGGTTCATCAGAAGAATCTGACTTACCTTTTTACACTGCAGGACTGCTTTGTGCACCAGGCTAAAGTCAGTCCTGCAGTAGGACCAAATCACTTCTGAACCAGCTCCACTTTGCACAGAAGAGTTACGAAGTCTCTTGGTCAGAAAGGAAGGAGCGTAATGAACTACATTTACTAGTGCTTCAAGTGGGATATGGGAGCTCTGGATTCATATTGCTGCTCCCAGGACCGTATTAAGAGTTTTGTGTTAAATATTATTATGCCAAATGCACAGGCAGTGGTTGGGGCTGTGAAAAGAAGACCAGGAATGATCTCTCCTTTGAGACTGCTTGCATCATGCAGCTAAAGCAGTATTCCCCCTTTCTAATTCACAAGTTCAGGAGAGGTTGAGAATTGCCATCTACCAGGGAATAGCTGTCTACAGTGCTATTCCATAATTGAGAGCTGGAAGCATACCAGCATCTGACAGGCAGGACTGGGAATTGGCCTGTACCCTCCCCACCTCTGAATGAGAGCTCTAACCACTAAGCAACTGTAAAAATAGTCCCAATCCAATCAGCAGAGAGAGACATCATTCCTCTAACCATATTTCCAAAGGAATAAGCACCTGCAATCCAATTTTGTGCAGAGACTCATTCAATAAATATGTTCTGAGACAACCAACTACGTCAAGTCCATCAAAGAAGACAACAAGAGGAAAGGCTGGGACTGGCTCTTAGTAGGGCCTGAATTAGAAAACTGTCTCTAAGCATCTCAGATTCTGTCACCTGGAAACCTGAAATCCTAGAGGCCTATAGAATTTAGGCTAAATAACAGCTCAAAAGGGGCTTTTATTTTTGTCAGTCTGTTTGGATGCCTTAAATCCAGTCCAGAAACCATCCTAAGTGCTGAGAGATTTCAGTGGATTTGTCCTAACAGACAGACTTTTAGACAGACTTCTTCTTTCCTTTCATGGCCAGGGGCAGCTCCTGCACTGCTTTTTGGTATGTCTTTTGTCACTGGTGAGTACCAATGTCTGCTGAAAATTACATCCCACATCTTCTCAACTCATAGCATGGAAAAAACTTCTGGAGATTAAAGGAAATCTCATAGAAGGTACCTACTGCAGTTCCTAGAAACCATGGCCAGCAGTGCATAGGAAAACACTCTGCCCTTCAGAAGAGACTGAGGTTTAAAATTCTGCTGGTCCCAGGGCCCATTTTGGCAAGTCCTAACAGTTGTCCAGGAATGAGAACTCTCAGGCACACCCTGTTTAGTTTTGATTCAGACAAAGAAGGAGTTGCTATTATGGGGCAGAGGAACTACATTTAAACTTCAGTCCTTAAGTTTATTTAATGGACTGGATCTTACCGGATGTTCCAGTCAAACTGGGAGCAAAGCTTATTTAATATATAATGCCTGCATTTTGAGAGACGGAGATTAAAGCATCGAGTGCATTTGGAGAGGATTTCATTCTCATGGCATCTGGTTTTGCAACTTGTTTAAACAAAATGTGATTCTTTGATGTGGAAGTGATGCTAACGTGCAAGGGAATAAAATACATGAAATTTAAATACAGGGAATGAGTTTACAAATACTTAACCCTGTATATATGTTGATGTACTGAAGTGCTCTTGTCCCATGCATCCTATGTACTTATTCACTCTTTTTAGATATTATGCCAACTGGAAGAATTATGACATTTGAGACCACAGCAGAGAGAATATCCTTTTCAATTCAAGTCCCCCCCAAGCATAAGACAATTTGGCAATCCTCCTAATAAAAAATAAAAACAAAAACTGGATGAAAATGAAGGAAAATTACTGCAGCCTCTTCTGCAGTGCAAGTCCACTGTGTGGAAATATTATCAAAGGAGAAACATAAGATTTTACTCTCAAATGTTTTCAAGGGTTTTTTTTTACATAAACCTTAAAATAAATTAAACTCATTGCTGAAAAATGGAAATAATCACAGAAGTTGACAACTTATAATCTCTCAATCACTTTTGTGCATTTTTTAAAAATAAATACTGAGAATGACTAGTTTCTTTGAAGCCATCACTTGGAGACAGCAGTAAAATAATAAACTCCTTTGGACAAAGCTTATGTATTTAAAGCTGTCTTTCCACACTCCTATCCAATGCTCTACTAACGCTGGTTTTATTTGCTTAACTACATTTCTTATTAATGTACCTGCAAAAAATTCTTTTACCAGGGGTTACCTTCCTTCAGCTAGGGTGAATAAAATAACTTTATTCTCCTGACCCTTTTCTGCTACTAGGACCAAAAATGATTGAAAAATCATTGAGAGAGTACAAAATATCGACAGGTGTAATGGGAGTATCAATGAAGTCAGGGAAAATATTGGTGAATTAGATCATCAATGAAACTAAACAGCCAGAGGAAGTGAGAGAAACTGACAGCATCATCAATTCACCTCTTATCCTATGTGAGATTTGATAAAAGACCTGTGCACTAATCTTCTCCTTATCCTGAAACCTTCCTATTTTGAGACTCTTCTATCATGGCTTTAAAAGAGGTTGACGACATGCAAACTGCTAGCAGAAGAGTTCAATTTACAGCGTTTGACATGGGCCTAAATTGAAGATAATCCCCTGAACTTAAAGTGGACAGGAAAAGGAGAGGAAACAGCATATTTCAGAGATGTACGTGTGACATCCCTCGACACATTTGAGCACTGGAGAGAAAGGAGGATCCCATCCATAAGGGTAAGCAGCACAGGAAGTTTCCTCTTGGACCAACAGGATGCAGATAACTGCTGTCTTGAGGCTAGTCCAAAGCAGATGACAGCTCGAGACTCTCTAACTTGCCTATAGATAGTTTCCCTGCTGGTGAGTAATATTTGTAACCTTTAGAAACTCTGGTTAAGTGTGTCTGCGTGACAACTTGTACACATCCAAATATCTAGAAATTGCTGTCTTAAATCATATTGCATTGCAAGGGTTGGAAACTGTGTTTGTAGTGTATTAGCTTGCCAAAATGGGCGAGAGAGGGTTTTAAGCCATTCTGAATGAAACAAGGGCAATTAGGTTGAATAATGGAAAATTGCATAAGTTGCTCAATAAACAGCAATTCTGATAAGCCTAGAAGCTGCCTCAAAGAGACTGAAATGTTTGTTATGCTACCATTATCATGCATTTTTAAGCCTCAGACAGGTAATTTCACAATCTGAATCCCATTTGTGCTCATAAAAAGTACAGTTGTTGACTTCATACTATATCTTAAAAGTATATTAATTCACTTTATTGCAGTTGTAATTTAATTTGAGACCTATCTTGCTTTATTTTAGTTAGCTTAATGGGTAATACTGGGTTTAGGCTTCTTAGTTTATTAATAGGTAATCATCCTTGTAAAAGGCTCTTAGGCATAGGGTTTTTCCCTTTCAGAAATGCAATAAGGTTATAAAAGCTATAGTAAACAGCTGGTAAATATTTTTCCCTATCTCTTGATGTGTACCTGTTTTCTTCACAGTACTTTATACCCTTCTGTGTAAGTCACTTGCTTACCTTAGCTTTTAAGACTCTTACATTAGATGCTTACCTATATCTGTGTGTCAGTGAGTACTGTATTAACAGGGTATGAATTAAAATTTTAAAAATCTAGCTATTTCTAATTATATATATAACTTCAGAAAGTTTAATGGAGTGTTTGTGCAGTTATGGTCTCCTAAAATCTATTTGGTCTACACTGCAGTTCCCATTGTATTTTGTCATCCGTCATCATTAGGCTCTACTTTTTGAACTACTGTAACTTCCAGAACTCGAAGTACTTCACCTTGAATTTGCATTATGTATAACAGCCAATGTATCTTGAAATATTCTTCAAGGTGATTTAATGTGCTTCTGGTACCTCATCACAAATCTGTCAAGCACAAGTGAAAAGCTGTGGAGTTTACTAGCAATGCTGTAAATATTTAGTCCATCAGAATATGCCAAAAAATGATTATATAATTGACAAAGATGATTTTTATACATTCTAGATTTACATTTTTATTGCAAAGGCAGGCTCTTCAAAACTCAGAAATTTCTGCATATATTATAACGCTCCACCTGCCTTGCCCAGTGCATTCATTCATGTAGGCCTGAAGGAAGCAATGTACCAAACCCAGTATTGTGCAAGAATGGCATAGTCAAAACCTCATTAATTGAGGCAGATGTATCTGCTTATGTGTAGTACCATTCAAACATCTCCTTCAATGCATTATTTCTGTCACGTACTATTTATATCCTACAAAAAGTCAGGAGCAGCACTGGAGTACCTCACTACGCTGGCATACTAACACTTGAAATAAGACATGTTATCAAGGATTTTGTTTTTATGAAGCATAAAGGCTGGGTTCCAGTCTGGTGAGGAAAAGACCTGAAGAAATGGAACAGCCTTAATAAAAAGACATTTTAATTTCACTGACATTATCAATTACATTGACCTGCTGAGATGTTAATGATGTGAATGTTAACACCTCTGGTTATGATGTGATTAAGACAGATAGAGAGGAAAAAAAGAGTTTCAGAGGTAGGACTGTACAGGGAAGATACAATTACCTTGTTTTAGGTCTAGAGCTCATAGAGCCATGAATTATTTAGGTTGGAAGGGACCTCTGGCACTCATCTGGGGAACCTCCCTGTTTAAAGTAGGTCTAATTCGATCAGGTTGCTCATGACCATTTCTAGTTGAGTCTTGAACACCTCTTGGGAAGGAGATCCTGTAACCTCTCTGGGCAACCTCTTCCAGTATATGACCACTCTCAAGACAAAAAAAGAAACCCAAATCAAACTAAAAAGAGGTGATAAAGGTGATCTATAATTGAAATTTTTCATGTTCTAACTTGTGTCTTTTGCCTCTCACGTTATTGCTGTGCAGCTGCAGCAAGAGATGAATTAGAAGTGAAGATTACCTGTAGACCAGTGTGCCAACTAACACTGGAAAATACAATGAGGCAGCAGAGTGGAAGGAGAAAATAAGAGAAATATGAAAAGGGCCGACCCCTTAGAAGGCTTAAAAAATCTGCAATTACATTGATGAATTACACCTAACCAAGTTTCTGTAAAGGGCAGAATTCAAATCTGCACTGTTACGGGGAAATTAAAAACTGAAAGGTTTGCACTTACCAATTAAACATCAATAGAGTTTCATTTTTGTTCAAAGACTTTCAGACTCTCTGGACAGAAGAGACCTCCCTGTTCACCTAGGCTGACCCTCCCCGTGCAGAGGCTGGATAATGTTTTTTCAGAACTAGACCAAAGAATATCTTTTAAAAAGAGATCTAATCTTGTCTTCTGCATTCAAAGGCATGGTGACCTAACCACTTTTTCCAAAAAGTTGGTAAAATGTCACTTACATAACTTTAAAGCCTTACCATCATAAGATAAATATTTTGGACTTCACTACAAGGAATAAAGATGAAAGTTGCTGAATTGGAAGCTAGTGGTTACCAAGAGACCAGTGTTCAAGGTCTGATTATATTTAGCGTGGCCAATCACACGAGAGTCTCAAACACAGACAGCTTCAAAAGCTTTAATTTATGAAATCTCAGGAAAGTTATAAGGAGAATCTGTTTGGGTAATATATCTGGGCAGAACAATGTACATAGAAGATGATGGCTCTTGAGGAGCATTTATTTGCTGTCCAAAAGTCACTGTCAAAGAAAAGAACATTGGTGCTGTTTTCAGTTGTTAAGGGAAAGCCATGATTAGAAATAAAGAAGCAGTTCATAACAAATGAAAAAATTAGATACAGGCCGGAAGAATGTCGAATGAGAAGCCACAGATCTTGGGAAATTGATATGGGAAGATAAAGCTGCCGAAGAAGAAGGTCTCTGACTGGAAAGTCAAAAGGCAATATAAAGTTAAGAGCATAAATATAAAAAAACCCCAACAAACCCCTCTCTCAAGCCTCAGAAATGTTTGGCCATAGCTAGATGAAGCTGGTAAAACTGCTTCTAATGGTGCAGAAATGGCAAAATAATAATTTCCTTACTATATTTGGAAGAAAGCAGTGTGATACACATATATCAAATGGACTGCTTTCTGACCCACTAATTATTGGCATGTTAAGTAACAGATAGTGACATTGATAAATCTGCAGGCCCAGATCATTTGCTCCTATGAGTTATAAAAGTATTGGCCAACTTGACTTCTGCACCTTTGATAATTTTAACAAATATGGGAATGATGGAAAAAACCCAGAAAATCATGTCTTGGTGATAATATTGTGTCAATATTCAGAAAATGAGGATGATACTGCTAATTATAACTTAGCCTGATTCAGTCATGGTAAAATAAGGGAAAAGTGGTTAAGGGATTAGCTGAGAAAGACCTGAGGGGCAAGATTGTAATTAATGTCAGTTAGCATGTTTTTAGGGAAATGAGTCAGATCAAACAGTTGTGCTGGGAAGACAGCAAGATACACCAATAAAGGCAACCCCGTTGATATGCAATATGCAGATGTTTATAAGGCAGCGGATTCAGTACCTCATTACACCGATCAAAACTTTGCACAGCGCAGTGAGAAGGGCGCCCACATAAACTGGGTTAATATCTGGCTGAACGAGGGCTCCCGGTACCTATTTGCAAAGCAGAAGCCGTGGCTGAGCAGTTGTGCTTCGCTCCTGGGAAGCGAGCATCGGCCGGCAGTGGGCTCGTCAGAGCTGTGTGCTGTGGGTTCCTCTGAAACTGCTCCTGGGCAGCCCCGCTGCAGCTGGGCACACACTGGGGGCTGGGGCTGTGCCCAGCAGGGCCGTGCTGTGGGGCAGGTCTCTGTGCCATGGGAGCAACCGTGAGGAGCCCGAGGACTCTCGACTCTGATAACTCTAGCACAGAACCATAGGTAAACGGACCACAGCTTCTTCCTCAGATGGTTTTGAAAGAAAATGCCCATTTTCTCAGCAAAAGAGTGGAAGACTCTGGTTGATAGTCCACGTGGACAAATTGCTCAGAGGAACTTGGTGCAAATCAGGTCAGAGGGTCTGATAGCCATGGACTGGCTCTTCTTGGGCAAGAAAGCCAACTTGATTCCTCCCTGACTGTGGCAGGAATGCCCCAGAAAGATATTTTTAAAGGCTCCCTACCTAATTTAGTCAGAAGTTTTCTTTTTCAATTCATTGTTCAAGTTGGAAACGGTTTGGAGATAAGATTGTAACACAACAGGACTTCCCCCTGCTTTCCTGATGAGAATGGCTGAAATTTGTTTTGCTTAAATTTAACAGAAGAAAATCCAGCAACTGGATAAAACAGGCATGGGAAATTTTTGTCAGAAGGTAATTATGGGCAATTGTAAACAAGAGATTTGAATTTAAAACCTTATGCATCCTTACCAAAATGAGCATTACTGATTCAATAAAACCACATTTTAGATGATGTATCTTTTGTTTAGCCTCAATTTTTCAAACAGTTTCTTTTTTTTTTTTTTCCCCAAAAAGGGGCTCAGTGTAGGCACATATTTCCCTGCTTGCCACAATCTGTGTCCATGAGCACTGAGCAGAAGCAGACTAAAGGGAATTTTGGAAGGATTTTTCAGAATGAATCTTGGGTGCTTTCTTCTTAGGTGCATTTCTCTTTCAGTAATGATAAAGAAGTACCACAGCGGAACATTTATTCTGACCTGTGGGGAATGTGTCATGGTTTGTTTCCTGCCTGAAGACTGATGAAGCTGCTAGCATGTGAAACTCCAGTTGTTGGCCATGCTGACAAAAAAGGAATTTGTAGTTTTTAAGAACTGTAATTAATCATACCTCGTGTCAGGGAGTGAAGAGTGCAGCAGTGCCAGCACATTTCTAAGGAAAGCTGACAAAAAGGGGAGTGGGACTAAAGAATTGTCTGTGCCTGGCTCTGTGGCTGTTTAGTGCTGTGTCACCTGGGTGGAGCGTGCTGGTGTCCTAGGTAAGGGGAGGTCCCCGGGCAAATGCAGGTGGGAAGCTGAGCTGCTGATTCAGAAGGTAACTTTCACAATGCACATGCCTTTGGGAGAGGTGTGGAAGGTGGAAGCAGGTTGTCTGCCCAAACTTTTTACTCCTTTGCTTCCCAGGGTCCGTGCCAAGACTATTTTGTACTTGTGTACCTTAAAATTATTTTTAAAGCGCATCAAATTAGCTTCCTAATACATTTCAATTGTTAAATAATGTCTGTGAGGGATATGAAGTGTAGCTGATGACAGAGAACATCCAAGATTTATGTGCTGTCATTAGCTGTACATGAAGTTTAGTGCTATGAGCCATACTTAAAAGCCTTCTGTCTAATGTAAACAGTACATTTCTTCTACCTGTTGGTAAGTAGGTAAATAGACAAGAAAAAAAAGTGAAATAGCATAAACAGAACCATTCCAGGCACAGATCTACACTAAATGTTACAGACATTTGCATTATTTATCATGGAATATCAGTGAACAATCTCTGAATCTCTGCCACGAGAAAAATTCAGCCAAAACTAAATTTCAAGCTCTTCATAAAAAGAAATCATAAAACCTGAATGCTGGTACTTTAACAGGAGCATTTGAGCAAAAATGAATGGCTATAAATTAGTCCAAGCAAATTTAAAACAGATGCTAGAAGATTTTAATCACTGAAGAATGAATTTCTGGAACATCCTTGCACACTGAGATGTAGGCGCAACCCAGGTTGAGTCAAATATAGCACAAAGGAGGCTGAAAATGTGGCTATGGTATGTCGTAAACTCATAAAAATGCAGCTGATAAATTGAGAAGCTGATAGACCTGATGATGGGAGAATGGTGGGCTGGGGACCGTGTCAGTTTAGCCACAGGATTTCTGCCAGAATGGGTCCTCTACGGAAGAGCAGGCAGAGTAGAAGCAAGCAGGAGGTAGAAACCAGGCCTGGCAATATCTGGTCAGGTCCTTGTGTCTGCACAGAAATGTCACAGCTGCAGAGCACACAATGAAAGAGTCTCGTGAGGCAGTGTCTACCAAACACATGAGAAGAACAAGTCTTTAGTATTGTAAAAAATCTGCAAGTTACAGTGACCTCCAAGGCCTTCTATAAATATTCTTTTGTCTCTGGGAGACGTGTCTTTCCTGCGAATGCAACTTGGCGTGATGCAATTGGCTCGCTCAGATCTGGGTCAGGTTTGTCATGGAAGCTGATTTTCTGTAGTTACATACACCTTGTTAAGGCCAAACACATGTGCTCCCCCTGAGATTCTGATGGAAACTCACTGGTTGCCCGGGTATATCCCTGTGCCCTTATCTCACTGCTCTGCCTTTTCTCTGAATTGATGCTGCCCAGATACTCGGTTCCGGAATTTCTCCTCCAGTGTGGCATTTTACTCTTTGACATTTCAAGCTTGTTCCATGTATATAATCATTTTGTTTCAGTTATTTCTATTTCTGCTTTCGCTTTCCTTGATAGTGTTCTGTCTGTTCTATATATTAGAATATGAAACTTTTGTGCCTGGTTTTATTAGGTATTCTCAGAAACTGCACATTTCCCCTTTATCCTGCTTACAAGGACCTTATTCCCAGTCATTCCATCTTTAACCCAAATATTTTCCTGCCTTGTATATACATCTTCATGAACTAGTTGAGCTTATCACTACAACCACTGGTATTTTAACATTTTCTGTTATATCTGCCAGCTGCTGTTTTGCTGAGATTGTTTGGTATGTTTATTTATTTTGCTTCTTTGTTTTCTCTAGTCTTTACTGAAATAGTTTAAAATGGGTTGTTTAGTATCATGTAATCTGTGCCTTTTAAAGACCTCTGGGATTTTGATTCAGTTGTCGCTCAGATATTCCTTTTCTTAACAAATCACAAGTTTCTGATCATTAATGAATAGTTCTGATTAAACCAAACAACAAAAAAAACCCAAAACAAAACCAAAAACCCAAAAACCCATACACCCCACAAAAAAACTCTTCCGGGTGGGTGGAAAATCCTACTTCCTCTTTTTTTATTCGGAACTCTCTCTGAGAAAATGGACATTTTTTCCTATGGGCACAATGCTCTTCCTACCTTTGCACTGGCATTTCAAAACAATGTTCTCCTTTATCTCCCTATAGAAAAGGCAGCCTATACTCCCCAAACAAATGGCATTCCTTTAATGGTTATCTCTTTCACTACTCTGAATGATTTTCATGTACAACAGAAAGTTCTGGTTGAATCTGATCTTTTTCAAGATTTCATCAGCATCTCATAATTTTTAAAGCTGCCATGTTATTTACACAGTGCCATCCCCAAGAGGTTGAAACTCTCCTTTTGTTGTGATTTTTCTGTACCAAGGTCAGTGACTTCCATCTGACATCTTAGAGTTATAGAATGATTTAGGTTGGGAAAGACCCTTAAGATCATCAAGTCCAACTCTAAACGTGATCATTTAGTCCAGCATTAAACAGTGTCCCTAAGTGCCACATCTACATGTCTTTTAAATACTTCCAGTGATAGTGACTCAGCCCCTTCCTGGGCAGTCTCTTCCAATGCCTGATCACCCTTTCCATGAAGAAATCTTCCCTAATACCCAATCTAAACCTCCCCCAATAACTTGAGGCCATTTTCCCTTGTCCTGTTGCTCATTAGTTGGGAGATGAGACCAACTTCCACCCAGCTGCAGCCTCCTTTCAGGGAGCTGTTGAGAGCGATAAGGTCCCCCCGACCCTCCTTTTCTCCAGGCTAAACAACCCCCGCTCCCTTAGCTGTTTCTCATCAGAGTTGCGCTTCAGACCCTTCACCAGCTCTGTTGCCCTTCTCTGGACTCACTCCAGCACCTCAATGTCTTTCTTGCAGTGAAGGGCCCAGAACTGGACACAGCACTTGAGGTGTGGCCTCTGCAGTGCTGAGTACAGCTGGAACAATCACTGTCCTGGTCCTGCTGGCCACACTATTGCTGACACAGGCCAGGTGCCATCGGCCTTCTCGGCCACCTGGGCACACACTGGCTCATGTTCAGTCGACCAGAACCTCCTGATCCTTCTCTGCCAGGCAGCTTCCCAGCTGCTCTTCCCCAAGACTGTAGTGTTGCATGGGGTTGTTGTGACTCAAGTGCAGGACCTGGCAACATCTTCCACTGTCTTGATCTTTTTTCTATATTTACTGTGATTTGTGATTTCCATTTTAAGGACTCCAATGCATTGACGTCCTATTATATACAGATTTTAGGTAACAAAATCACAAACAGTAAGCACAGCATTCATGCTGCTATCTTTTATTCTACCTTTGGACTCGGCCTCTGTCCATGACGGAGTATGTGAAAATCTAGCAATGATATAACACAATAACCTGTCAGCAGTTATTTAACTATTGGATGGAACATAAACTTCCATCGCCGCATTTATAGGGAGGCTGGATAGGCTCTCTGAGGCATGAAAGGACTAAATGTAAAGCTCTGAAGACGTTCAGGTAAGATCAGCAGATTTTTATTCATGCTTGAGAGAAGGGATGAAGTTGGCTTCATTCTTCCTGAGGGGAGACAGCTCTGTTTTCTTAGTTTTCAGAGTGTGTGCTCTCATGTGGGTGTTTATGGCAGGGGAAAGAAGAGAATGTATAATGATGATGAAGGTATATAATCACAGATACAGTAGAGCAGAAGTTCCCAGTCTCCTGTCTCTGGGCATTTTCATCAACAGTGGCACCACTGGTCATCACAACCAGCAGAAGCAGGTACAGAACCACCTTTTTTCTTCGCCCGTTGTCCCATGCCTAGATTTCACGAGAGAAGCTCTCTTTTGGTATCCAGAATTTCAAACTTGCTGGAACAGGAGGATTTCTAAGTGTATCTAGTAGATCCAAGTAGCTGCAAGTCTCCTGCATTGTTGTTCCAGCTGGGGGGGCTGTGTATCTGGAAGTCAGGGTGGTTTCAAACACACACCTCCCACAGTTGCTGCATACCTGCCAAGTAAAGCTCGTGCCACGAGGATGCACTGGACTTAATTACTTTCTGTCTGCTACTCAGCCAGTGGAGCCTGAACAGCATTTTAAGCAAATCCTGGGTTCGTTGTGTACATATGACTTTGATTCATACCTTAATAAATGCAGTATGATCAAAAAGCTCAGGCTTACTACTCACCCACACCAATGCACGTCTGGGAAATCCCAGACCAGCAGTGGGAGGCCACTCAGGCTCACATGGCACAGCTGGAATACAGGCAGGGATCCTGTGGGATTTGTGGCTAGAAGGCCTCCTGCAGTGGAAGGGGGGAGTGTATTAGGAGGTGCATGAGGCATATCCTAGTTCCTAAGTAGAGGCACTTTGGAGATGCAATGTAGGGCCTTTGCTGGATAAATTTCCATTGCAGCTTCCGCAGGGAAGCCCTGCAGTGCTAGTCTGATGTTTGGATATGTGTAATTACAGACCCAAGCACAAGAGCTCTGAGACGGTGGGTAGGAAGAACAGTGGCCACCTGAGGGCTGGGTGGCTTTAGATGACTTGGAGGGAATAATGGGAGAGAGGGAGAAAGTGTTAGAAAAATGAGGGGGAGGATTACTGAAAAGTGTAATGGGCAGACTAGCAAGTCAAGAGGAAGCCTTATGTTTGGGTGAGTAAATCTTCCATGGAAAGCATTTCCACTGGCTTGACTTTCAACCTGCACAGAGGAGGATGGAAAAATCCCTGTCTTACTGTTACCAGTCCTGATAGGCACCCTGGTGGCTTCACAGGGTAGCAAGGATGAGCACAATGCTTGGGACACAGCACTGCAGCTTTCCCAGCTGCACATCACTCTGCAGCCGGCTAGATAAATGCAGGACAGACAACGGTCTGACAGACATTTGTTGGCTGAGCATTGCATCCATGCAACAAAGTCATGCATTTGTCCACTGTAGCTGATGATGGTGCTCCTGATCTGGCTATTTTGATTCATTTGGAACAAAGCAGCATTGGCACATGAACTTCATGGTGTAACCTGTGAACTGACAGCTACTGCATCAGGTCAATTTGCCTTGATACCTTCAGCTCCACCCTCAGGCTTGAGCCAGCCTAGGAGATCCTAGGTATACAGGTATTATAAGTAAAGCCTGGAAGAGCTGCAATTTGTGTAGAACCTTTCTTCCTTCCAGATCTGTGGCTGGGCTAATGAAGGGAGGTAACAACGTGAGAGCTGACACTGTTATTTTTACATCAAGTGGTATACTCTCCTGTAACAGCAGAATTCTTCACTGACTCTTCATGGTCCAAGTCTCATTCAGTAGCATGAGCTGAATGAGAACATTTTACCCAAAGATTAGGCTTGCCAAAGGACTTTGCTTATCAGCTTGTTGTAGTTCTAAGGCAGTTTATTCTTGAATGTCCACCGTTCCTTCATGTTTTTTCTCTTTCTAAAGTGAAACGTCTTTTAATTGCTCTTTTGGCATTGGATGAAGATTACACAAAACTATCAATAATACAATGAAAAAATGTTAAATGGCAATATATGGAGGGGCCCTTCAGTTTTCCACATATTTATGACTGACTTTCTTTTAATAGAAGACATTTTTTTTCTTTCAATGTACAGATATAGAATAAAAACACTTGAAAGCAAAGAGTGAAATTGGGTCTCATTAAAACATGGAGTTAGTGAAATGGTGACAGATGGGCCCTGCTGGGAAGGAGAAGATCGTTGAACGAGACTGGGATAAGTTAGTGAGTTTGCAATTATAAAGCATGTGGCTTTGTAATTTCTAACCCCCAGTTCTGCAAAGTAATCAGTGCAGTTGGGCCCATATGCCTGCAGGGAGGCTCATTGAGACAGGCATGAAGATCTGCATAGAGGAACAGGGGACATGCAGATATTCCAAAACACAGCTGCAAGGGAGCGAATCTCTCTCTTTTCCAGCCAAATTTTAATCTGCCCTCTCCAGAATGGAAGAATGCTTCACTATGAAATATGAACTTGATTTCCACGCTCCCCTGTAGTGCCCACCAGACTAGGGATGGAATTTTAAGAAAAACATGACCCTTTCAAATGTTGATTGATCTGCCACTGTTAAATGTTGTCCATCTCAGTATGCCTGTGGCAATGGGCGACAGGTTTTTCTAATTATGTTTCAAAGAGGACTCTGACTTGTTTTTTATAATGTTGAAAATCTTTATCTTGACTCATTTCTGTAATAAACTTCTGACAACGGGAAGCTATAATTTATTTACTTAGAAATTTCTCATCTCTATTATCGTAAAGATGTCTTAGCAATTCTATTTTTAGGACTTCACAAATGGGGCATAAATCCTGCTTTTCTTTTAAAGCAGATTGTGCTAGGATGTTGAACATCAAATGTGTGAGATTTGTGTCCATCTGAATGAGCAGCTTGGTTTTTATTTCCAGGGACAACCTCAGCCAACAAGTCCCACCATATGCAAACCCAGACCACTAAGCAGGTGATAAATTTAACTTGTTACACAATCTCTTCCAAGCATTTAACAAGCTGCAATAATTCAAGGATGGTCTTCCCAGTGCATGCTATGGGCGACTATTTGGTTTCAAGGTCTTGAAGTTGTGCAGCTCTTGGCTCTTTTTTCTGACCATCCCTGGAAAACTTATTTTCACTTTTAAGCCAAAGAATGGCATTGCTGCTGCTGATCCCGATACACACTCATAGATATCACATTTCCCTTTACAATCTGATGTTTATGCCCATTTTGTGTCTTTTAGAGAAGTTGCCATGAATAAGTTCAGTTTTCATAGCTGTGCAAATTTTCTGGTGTAGTCTAATACACTTTCATGGTTCCCAAATTTCTTTTTGATGTGCAAGTCCTTTCATGCCTTAGGGAAGCACAGAAGAAAGCATGGAAGTACTTGAAACATTAATAAATAGGTGCTGGAGGCTGATATTATGGGCCAACTGGGTGTAGGAGGAGCTGGTGTCCTAGTGATGAATCAGAAACGCTAGGAGAGGGGGAAGGCATGTCAGGAAAGATTGGGAAGATGCAAAGCTTGAAGTGACACAGCAAGGGCCATCACCCACAAAGAAAATGCCTTTCCAGAAGCCCTCTGAATGGACATGAAAAGTGCAATACTGCCTTTTTGAGAACCAGAGACAAGGAAGCACAACAATGCCTAGGTGGAATAGTTTGGCTGAGCTGATGGATCAGAAAGTTCGTATCTTTGAATGTCACACAGAAAAAACTCAGCAAGGTGTGAGTCAGAACTTGGATGTGAGGACGTAAGGAGAATTCAGAGCAGAGGACCTTGCAGGGGATACGGGTCTGAATTAGGAGAAGATTGTGTTCTCACCTTGATTGAAAATGGAAGGAGGAGAATCAGATTAGGATAGGATTAATCATCCTGCTATAGCCACATTAAGGATGAACGAGGCTAGTCTTCCTCATAAAGTTACAGGGTAAAGGTTGCTTGGAACAAAATGGAATCTGAATTGCAAAGGTCGATTTGTGAGTATTATTTCAATAAAAATAATAGCAAAATGTATGTTTGCATACATCCAGCGACACAGGGAGGAGAATATAGGGAGCAGGGCAATGGGCCAAAGACCAAAGGTTTGTGGCAAAGCTTGACTGAGGGTAAAGTCTTTTTCAGAGAAGCTATGAATGGAGGGATAGAGGGAGAAACATAAAAACAGTCACAGGAGCCACTAGTGAGTCTAGTCTCACTAGAGACTGGAAGATTTCATGAAGAATGTGCTCTTGGGACCCCAGTCACCACTGAGTCCAAGGGAATATGAATGTTATTTCAAGCTACATCGGACTTTCCATGGAACCTGGAAAGACTGGACAGTTTTGGAGAGAAAACTGAAGAAGAGGCTTTGCAAATAATGAATCCAGACTGTGTGCCCAAATTGTGATGCTAGAAAGGATCACTGCCGTTCCAAGAAGAAAGAAATAGTACGTTGATATGGATCTGTACTTCTACAAGTACCTTTGAAAAATGTGAACTGCCCTAATAGCTTTCCAGAAATGTTGTCTTGTGGAAATACAGTGACTTTACTACTGATGATCAAGCACTTTCGGACCTCAAGTTCCCAGTTACATTAGCAATTGATCAAAGTCAAGGCAGTGAGTACAGGAAATTCTTGGTTCTTGTGAAAACCTTTAGGTTTCAGTTCAGGACACTTCAGAGAGTGTTCTGGGCATCTGTGATAAAACACTAATAGATGCAAAATCTATATAGTGTAGCACAGGCTCACAAAACCCAACCAATTCAATATAGTTCTATAGCTAATGTTGTTCAACTACAGAGTAACACCACTGCAGCGTGGAAAATCACTGGCAAACTTACAGGGATATGCATATTACCCAGTATGACAGAACCAAAGATGAAAAATTACTATTAGACTTTGGTAAAAAGTAAGGAAGTCAAAACAAGCACAAAATTGTAGAAATGCAAAACTTCATCATGTCTTAGACACAGTGCTTTAGCATTTGGAAAGGTCATCATAAACTAAAAAACTACAGAAATGTCACTTTCTTCCAATAAGCTAAACACAAAGAAACATTTTAGAAAGAAATTGGAAGCTTCTGCTCCGTCTTCTAAAGCAAAGAAAAAACTAGCAGTTGGCAAAGAAGAGTGAAGCAAAGGGCAAAAAGACTGAAGAACAAAAGCCTGAAAGGACTGATCTTTGTTTTCCAGACTGTGTGTAAAAGCAATTTAACAAGTGAAGACATGAACATATTTGAAGATGCTTTACTTTACCAGATCAAAACTAGAAGACAGTTGAAATGGCCAGCAGACCAGTTGAAGCATGTTGATCCTGTTCTTACAACATTAAAGTTGCTGCACTGGCTGGAGTGCACGGTAGTATCATTGATAATACAGCTCTTTTTGTATGTGACCTCTCTTTGGTATCTCTGTCCCACACTGGCTTTTCGGGTTTTATCACCTCATGGCAGTTTCTCACTTTATTCTGCTTTTCACTAGTGCAAGGTTGCTGAGCAGGGTCCAGCTGTCTGCTGCACAGCATTGTCACTGGTCCTCTTTGTAGAAAACAGAGAAGAGGAAGCAAAATAAGTCAATGGAAGAGTTTAGCCGGGTGGAGAGATGGGAAAGGCCAACATCACTGATATGGTACGCAGTAAGATCCAGCAAGGCGAGATTCCTAGCTTGGTTGTGAGGACATAAAGAGCAGAAAAGTCAATCTTGTCAAGGTCTCCTTTACCTTGAGCAGTTAACTTCAACTAACTTGATTGGCCCTAAGTGCTCATTAATCTGGATTTTTTTGACATCCCCCACCTGTGCCACAATATTGACTGTCAGAGTATTTTTTGTCAGCTCAGCTGCTTTCCTTCCCTGGAAGCCTCCCAAAGTAACCTTTCTCGAGGGCTTAATTTTCATGGTAAACCATACTCAGACCAGAAGCTGAGGACTAACCTTTATTAATTCAACACGTCCTGTTAGACTTGGACTTCTTTTTCCACAGGCCAGCACAATTCCGCAAATTCAAAATACGTAAAGCAAAGTATAAGCCTGATAACAAACCTAGATGCCTGGTATTGCTGTTATCAAACCTGCATTGCTCAGATTCCAACTGCTGTGGCAGGGATCAAGGGCATCCCACTCAGGGGCATTGGCAGCATTTGTGGTAATGGAAGTCACTTTTGGCTGTGTGTCTGCTCTGTCTACCTGCAGGACACTTGTCTCAATGTTTTCACTCTCACTTTCTTTGTGTATTTACACCTCTACATGAGATTCCTCTTCCTTCTGGAGCTTGTCACAGCGGGAAGGTTTCCTGCAGGGAGCTGCTGCCTGCAGCTTCAGTTCAGTTCTCATCCTGTCACTCCTACCCAAAGCTGGGGATGCCGCCCTGCACCTGGGAAGTCCTCTCCAGCCCAGTCAGCCTTACTTCAGCAGGCTGAGCTGACCTGTTCTCTCCCCTGCCTTTATACTTCCTTGGCTGTGATTCAAATTTGGCTACCAGGTTCACTAAACAGACTCTGCTCTCCACAATCTGGGAGCACCCGAGTCTCCAGTGTTATTGTTAAACCTTTAAAACGTGGAAAACACCTCACTTCGAAAAAAGCTGCAGGTACAACTTGTCTCCCAAATTTCTGGACCTACTTTTGTTCTGTGACCTCCACTGAATCTGGTTCCTGCAGCTTCCTTGACCAGGCCTTTCCTTGACTTTTGTTTTTGCATGAAACCCTGTACATGGGGCCCTGTCTCATGGGGTGCCCAAGATGACTTCATGGAGATCCTCTGGTCCAACCCCTCTACCAGGACAAGGTCACCTGGAGCAGGTTACTAGGTGCAAATAATAGGGCAGGAATGTGTCCAGGTGAGCTTTCAATGTCTCCAAAGAGGGAGACTCCATAGATTTCCGTGGACAGCCTGTTCCAGTGCAGGTGGGCTTTCAATGCCTGGAGAAGGAGACTTCATGGATCTGCCTGGACAGCCTGATCCAGTGCTGTGCCACCCCTAGTGTAAAGAAGTTCTTCCTCCTGTTTTGGTGAAATTTCCTCTGTTGTAGTTTATGGTCACCGCACCTTGCCCTATTGCTGGGCACCAGAGGAAAGAGTCTGGCACCATCCTCTCGGCACCCACCCTTGAGATACTCATCTGCATTAATGAGATCTCCTCTCAGTCTCCTCCAGACTAAACAGGCCCAGCTCCCGCAGTCCCTCCTCTAAAGAGAGATGCTCCAGTCCCCGCAGCATCTCTGTGGCCTCCGCGGGTCCCTCTCCAGCAGCTGCTTGTCCGGTTGGTGTTTCCGCACCCACACGCGCGGGTTCCGCAGCGAAGCCCAGCCCA
>VZTG01006172.1:749100-923508 GCA_013397845.1 Melanocharis versteri | reverse complement strand
GGGCCCGGCTGGCCCCGCGGCGAGGGAGGCGGGGAGGGAAGGGGGCGCGCAGGTAGCGGGGCGACCGCGCCCCGGCCCGAGCCCCCGTGGGGGCGGGGGCCGTCGGGGCGGCCCGGCCTCCCCCCCTGCCCTCCCTTCCCCCGGCGCCCGCGGGGAGGATGGTGATGGTGCAGCCGCCCGCAGCCCCCGAGCCGGGCCGGGGCCGCCCTCCGCAGGGCCTGAGGGGATGAGCCGTGCCCCGCCGGGGGGTCGCTAGCGGAAGGATGACCACTCCCGCCCTGCTGCCGCTCTCCGGGCGGAGGCTGCCCCCGCTGAACCTGGGGGCCTCCGCCTTCCCGCACCACAGGGCTACCTTGAGACTCTCCGAAAAATTTATCCTGCTCCTTATTCTTAGTGCCTTCATCACCCTGTGCTTCGGGGCGTTCTTCTTCCTCCCCGACTCCTCGAAGCACAAGCGCTTTGACCTGGGCTTGGAGGATGTGCTCATTCCCCACGTGGACACCAGCAAAGGGGGCAAGAACCTCGGCGGCTTCCTTATCCACGGGCAAGGGCACGACGAGCACCGGCACAGGTGGGTGCCTCGCTCGCCGGGAAGGGAGCGGGACCGGGTGACAGGGAGATCCCTTAAAATAGGTCCTTCCCGTACTGCTGTCCCTCCTCTCACCGACATCCTCGTGTCTTCCCAGCGCGTGTCAACTTCTGAGCGCTAGCGTTGTGTCTGTCCTCCAGCTGCCATATGTAGCTGTGGCTCCATGTTTCCTTCCCCGGTGTGAATTTAGCCTTCTGGCGAGCGAGAGCTGGGAGGGCAAATACGAGGTGTCCTCCAGCGACTGATTTGTTTTCTCACCCTCGCCAATTCCATGCATCAACTATGGAAAGAAGGGAGTTAAGTTATGGCATTTGTGGAGACAGTATAAGTGACTGAATAACTGCTGCATTTCTTCTATAGCTATTATGTGCTTACTCAAAACAGCTGCTTGTTGCTGAATAGTGCACAAGAACTTTGATCTGAAAAAGACTTCATGCTGTGATCCAGAGGCTGTCAGCCTATGACGTGCAGGGCACGGAACTAGTGCAGATGGCACAATTGCCTTTTTCTGGCCCTTAAAATCACTTGCTCTAATGTTAATCCAGGCGATTGAAGGTGCCGGTGACTGGGTTTTCTTAACTGTATTTGCCAGTGTACAGAAATCACAGATAAAATAAGAGTATCAAGGATAGATATGCTGTTTCAACAGCTTCTTGAGGCCACCTAAAGCGTTGTGTGGTGCAAGCCTCTAAGTGTTCAATACTGGATCATGTGAAGTTAAGCATTCAAAACGGAGGTAAAAAACCTTAAATTATGATTATACAGTATATTTGCTTCTAACATACTTCAGTTGCCTAAATCCTCCCCTGCTGCCTGGATCTTAATGAGGCTGACAGATCTCTCTTCACTGTCAAAGATGTATTAAAATATGATAGTGGGTGATAAAATACCTGCTTTTCCATACTCAAATTAGTAATACAGGGAATTTAAAAGAAAGGTTACTTATGCTGATAGTGTTCCTTTGAAAACAGCTTAGAATATAACTTATTGGCATAAGAGTTATTTAAAGGTTATTTATATGAGATTAAAAGGTGAGGGTTTAATTTACTTCTTTTTATTAATCTGTTATGAGTTATAAAGAATATGTGAACACTATGGTGTTTTTCCTTAAGGCATCTTTGCTGTTGGGTGTCTTGGGGCACTTAGCATGAGCCGTTTCTCCCTATCTGTAAAGGGCACAGGTACTTAATATTTAACAAGGACTTATTTTGTCTATGCTGTTAATTGCTGGTGTGGTTAAGCACTGCATTAAACATAGGTTTAGACAGTCTCTAATATGCCTTTGAAGTTCTTGTCTTTCACTGTGTGGGTTTATTTTTTTTTGTGTGTGTGTGATCTTAGCTTCCCCAGTCCCTGTGGCACGTGCGGTCAAAATCAGTTTCTAAAATATAGGACAGATGAAACAAAAAGAAGAGTTCAGAAATGTTCAAAACTCCAGCTGTGGCTGTTGTACCTTGTGTTGCCCAGTAGATGGGCTGTAGAAAAAAGGAGTCTGTTGATAGTGATAGTTCGTATGAATCCTTTCTAGGTTTCCTCTTTTAGTTACTGAGGCCACAGCTCTAGGAATGAAGTACATGCTTTCTTGTGTGTCATGTGTAGATAAGCGGTAGCTTACAACTGTCGGAGCTAAATGTGTTTTGGTTGTTAGGGATCTGTTCTGAAACGAATCCTGACATCAGTTAACTGTCCTATGGTTCCTGTACTTCTATGAATGTGTGTATCTCCCACCTGCCCTCCATCCAAAACTTCCCTGTCATGTTCGTTTTTTTGAGTTGTTATTTGAGCAAGAATAGTGACTATTCCTGTTGTTTTGGCTTTGCAGACCAGGCGTGTCTTAACTACTTTAAAAGCCTGCCTGCTTAACCTGCTTATAAGACCCTCGTGTGAATGTCACAATATGCATTGTGAAGTAAGGTTATGTGCTTTACTTTTGAAGCAACTTCTTAGGCTGATTACCACAGTTTTATCAACGGGCTATTTGCCATCAGCTTGGGGCTGATGTGGTTGTTTACCGTAATGGAAAACACATGCTGCCATTTTCGTTGCTGAGTTCTTGCTCCTGGATTGCAGGGACGGTGACAGATGGTATTTTGAGAAAGTGTAGGATCTTCAGTGGTGAGCTCTAGGATTACTTGTCTCAGTTGGGGATGGAAAAATTTGTTCTGCTTACTATCAAGGGGCAAAGTCAGGCATCAGCTACTTTGTAAGTGTTGTTTTTTGGGTGAGGTGGAGGAGTTAGGGTACAAAAGGTCAAGAGAAATTAACCTAATCCTAATATGAAGGAGGATGCAGTCTAAGATGTGAAGTATGAGGGTGGATTGACAAGCTGTATTTCCAGAAATCGAGGGGCTTCAGAACTAATTGGATCAAAGGTCATTCATGTGAAGTATACACTTGATTATGAAATGAGAGGCATTTTGCTTTAGTCACTGAAAAGGAAAGTGTTTCTTCTGTGAATGCTGGTATTGATGTCTGTCAAATGATAAAACACACATCTTGCTATACTGCTTCCTTGGTATATAGGCTATAATATTTTAATGCTCATTTTGCCCTACTCAAATTTTTAGTTTTGTAGGCTACTGGAAAATATTTGTGTTTCTGTCTTCTAGAAAAATGCAGCGGTGATGTAGGTAGAAAATCATCGTACAACCATGCTTTAGTGTTGGGTGTGCAAGCAATGGTTCCCACTGGACTTTCTCTGTATTCCTTGCATTACTTTCCCACCTCTTCCCCTGGGCACCCTTGACATTCTTGAGTGCTTTTATTTTTATTGTTACAGTGGTTACCCGTCGCTGACATTAACTTTACATCTTCCATTAAATTGTTTTCTTTACTGCTCCTGTCCCTTTTTTGTTTTCCCCTTCCAGGCAGAAAAAAGGGGGTGGGGAAGCCCTGCTCCCTTCCTGATGGTCTTAAATATTTATTCAAGAATTACAGTGTGCTTGCCTATCTCCAGAGAAAAACACATTTCTTCTAAGAAGATGGTTAAAATCTGGAGTAAAACTGCAATTTATGTTTGGGGAATGGATGGGCTGTGTTGCAAGGTAATACTCACTTTCAGCTGTTCATTTTGTCTGTAAGCTCTTCCTGCAGGGAAGTGCTTGGGGAATGAGTGAGTAATGTTGGGAAGGTGTACCACAGATTTTTGCCTTTGAGAGGAGGGGGAGTGGAAAAGATTAGTCCAGGACTTAGGAAGATATGTGTGTACACACAGTTTTTAAAAATCAATTTCATTTCCTGAAGATGAATTTTCTTGCCATTTCAAATAGGATATTGCAGAGATTCTGGAACAAGAACTGCACGGTTTTGAAGACACATCTTGCCAAACAAGCTTGTGTAGCACCCAAAATTTGTTACATGATTTTAGATAACTGTATTTTTTCTCAAACTTCTGCGTCTCTTGCCGCACAAAGATACTTAAGGTGTTTCTTACTACCCAGTACTTTTCAAGTATTTATGGTATTTCATTCTTGAGTACCAGATCGAAAAGATAGCTCTGGAAGTAAACCAAAACATTCGTACAGCTTCTTTGCATCTGATGCAAATGAGTGAGAATGCAAATGCCCTGTAATCTCCTTGATTTCTCAGATTTTTTAAAAATAAGATTATCTGCATATGAAAATTGAGAAGGCTTGTTTCTTTAATGATGTGTCAAAGCAGCTGTTCTCTGTATTACTTGACAAAAGCTAAGGCCATTTCTGTGGTGAAAGTACATTAATCTCAGAGGCAGCGAATAATGTGATTTTATGAGCTCAGAGTTACTTTGTAACAGCACTTGGTCTGCTGTTGGACAAACAGTTCAGTCCTTCAGAACTTGTGAAGATGTATCTTCAGCTGCTGAATTCCTGTGTATCACTTGAAGTCAAAATCTCTTGTCTGTGTTTAAAAAAACAAACCCACCAATCCTCAAGTCGTCAGGTTGACAGCAGCTGCTGCTAATACAAGTGCCCTCCTCAGTGGCCTTGGCCTCTGTGAGGCAGTGGGTATAGATCAGTTTAAATCATGTTTTTGACTTTGTTTCTGGAAAGCTGGGGAATATTGACTGCTGTGTTGTGCAAAGATGGAAGCTATGCAGTCTGATATGACAAGCTGTGGGTCAGCAGCTGTATGGCAATAGTCTAAAAGTGCTCTTTCTTCTGTTGCTCAGTGTGTGGTTGTCTCTTCGGCAGTAGCAGCTGCTGTCTCTACTCTTAAGAGGTGAAAGTAACAAAAATTATTCTGAGGTGCTTTCGGTCTTAATTTCTTGTTCTAATTTCTGCATTTTTTTTTAAAGAAACATGAAGAGCTTAATATGCTTCTTTTGAATCCCTTTATCTTCTCTCATCTATATGACTTAATTAGCCATAGTAAAAGTGGGCAGAGGAGATAATTTAGCTTCTATTACTCAGTGGGATTAGTGTCTTCTGTCATCCTCTGCCATGCCATCGAGTATAAAAGTGCATGAAACTCTTTGCTATTCCTTTCCAACTTTACTTGAGGCACAGTTCACTAATGGAATTAAGAGTACTTGCTGTTGTGATTCAGGGAACTTGTTTTTTTCCCTGAAAAATCAGGAGCCACTCTAGTGTCTGCACCCCAGCTCCTACTCCATTCAGTGTTTCAGTGCATGAGATTGAGCCTGTCTTCAGAGCAGACTCCCCACAGTCTCTCTGAGATGTGGGCACTGATTTTAAGCTCAGATGCTTGATCTAGAAACAAGGATTATCTGGAGTGCAACACGCAGGGAATGCGGGTCCTCATGGTGACACCTCTGGAGCCAAAGAGGGCAGGATAGTGCGTTCCGAGTCAGGGTTCAGAAACATCTTGTATGTCTAGGGCAAAGCTGAGGTAACTGCCTGGTGTCAGTCTTCAGCTGCTGAAGCTTTTGCAAGAGCACTGACCCTCTTTATTTGAAGACTTTTCTGGGCTGGAGATTTTAGTAGCCACATGTTACTCTTTTCTCTGGAGCCTGCATTGAGAAGAGACTTGAGAGGTGATGCTGGTACTTGTAGAATTATGGGAGTTTGATGTCTTCTGGAGTGCCCACATTATAACCTTAAGTGTAACTGTGATTTTTCCTGAAGTTGCATCGGGCGGTGGGAGAGGTGCCCTCTTGGATTATTTCTAAGGTTCCACTGAAATTAGTGCTTTATGTTGTAGGCTGAGAAATGCTTTCAGCTTTGAAATACAAAATGCAAATTCTAGACCATCTGTTTAGATGTCCTCCCTCCTCCCCCCCCATCTGCTGAACAGCCTACATCATATGTAGAGTGCTGCTTTCTTCATGTTCTCTTGCTGTACTCCAGTTTGTCAAAGTATTTCCTGTATTATGAAAGAGAGGAGTTGAGTGCTGGTGTTCTCCAGTTCTTACTCTTTCCAGTAAAAAAATAAAGCTTGAACTTGTTGGTTTTCTGCATGATCTACACTTTGTCTACATGCTGGAAAACAATCAGGCGTGGGAAAACTGCAGAAAGCCTGCTGGCTGGATTTAGGCCAGCTAGTGGGTGGGAGGCAGTAGCAATTTGGTTCATTTGGAGTTTTGTAGATTAAAATCTCAGAAGAACTTTAGCATAAATGTGGGTTGCTTGATGATGGTAGCAGTGCAGGCAATAGTAAGCAGTATGGCTAGTTGTGGGCATACTGCACTACAAGAGTTCTCCCATTTTCTGATCCTTTCAGTTTCCTGTAGTAAATGCAAACATCTCAATCCTACTCAGCTAGTTCTGAGTTACGGGTTTTTTCTTCCTTACAACAAATATTATCAAACTTGTGATTAGTTTTACATACATGTGTGGTATTTGTACATGTTTTCATAACAATTGAACTGAGACTGAATGTGGACAAAGGTGAGAAATTTTGTAATGCCTTTCTTCTTATGTCCATCGCTAAGAAGCCCATAAAATTCAAGACACGGTCAGTGCTTTTATTCCACCATCCTTCACTTTTAATTATTGCAGCTCTTGATGTTGAGAAAAGTCTGGTCTCATGGGTAGGCAGCTGTTTCTCACAGTAGTTATTCAGGCTAACAGAGTAGGAACTTGGGGACACATGTTTGAGTATGGCTTGTGGGATTTGTTCTTTTCCCTTCATTTTCAGAAGCAGGCTCAAGTGAGTGCTGTCGTCTGCCTTAATTCAATAACTAGATTATCACTTTTTTACTGAAATTTAGAGTTCTGTTACAAGTAAACTGTGGGGAGAGGGGTGTTCAACAGGCCAACAAGCCAGTTAGGGGCAAGAAAAGGAAAAATCAATGCATTTTTCCTGCCACCTCAAACCTTGAAATAAAAAGTCTGAGTGCTCCAAATGTCCTGTATGACTATAACTGTTTTATTTAGAGTGAATACATATATTCACGGGGGGAAGATTGGGAAAAGTTTCGGTGGCTAAGTTCTTGTCATATGTTTGCCCATAAAATTTGTAGGCTTTTGATTCCTTTTGTCTTCATGTTGTCTAATCTAGTGCCCTGTACAGAATAAATTATGTAACTTCATCCATTCACTCAAGGATGTGCACGTTCTGTATTATTTTTGAGCTCTACAAATACTAAATGATAAATAGTAAGGGAAATAACTTTCCCTGGTAACTTCCATTCCTTCCATTCTTGTCTTTTGAGTACCTAACCAGGTACACTGGCATTTCTAAATACAAAAAAGAAAAAAAAAAAAAAGGCAGCTGAGAAGATAGGTTAATAAGTAACCTATCTACTGCTTTTTACAGGTCTTTTTGGCCTTGTCCCCGAAGCAAACAAAGTTTGTGTGGACATGCTGTGGGCACATTGTAGCTCTCACTGATCCTTCGCTGTTCTCTGTTCCCTCTTTTTCCCCGATCAATCGGTAGCAAAAGGTGACCTGTTAGAATAAGTACATTCCTGTATCCTGTGTGTGTTCTGGTGCTGAGGGAAAGACCTTAATTTGGAACAGTGCTGAAGTAAGGATCACAGAGCCCAAGAGTAGTTTGTGATACTTGTTCTGCTGCTCGTCAGTCTGCACAAGTGTAATTTTGAACCAGCCACAGCATGTGTCCTCTGTTCTTCACTGATTGTTAGAGAAGGGTGCTTGGAAATGAATGCTGTGGCAGGGAAAACCTGGGTTTTGTGGGATAGCAGTAGCAATGGGGTGTGTTTACTTAGGTGGTAGAAAACATTGGGACAGAAAGCTAAAGGCCATTGATGTTTGAAATACAGGGCTGTGTTAGTTCTGCTTCTCAGTGGTATTATTTGCCCAAACATTGAGTCATATTTGTGATTCTGTCTTGCTGCCTTTGTTCTTTTAAATATTCTTATGATGCACACCTATGAACTGGATTACCTTGCATGTTGTATTCAGCATCAGTTTCATTAGTGTTTTATGTCCTCTGTTACTTTTTAGTTAGCTCTTAACCCACCGGAGGATTTTGGAAGTGCTTCCCCAGCTCCTTGCAGTAGCTTTGCCATTGCAGCTTCCAGTGGACAGCTATTTTCTGTGATTCTATTTGAGAGAGCAAGTTTGAGGTTTTCATTTGGCTTAACGTTATGTAATCTGATCAGTATGGCATGAGCAAAATTATAGTTTTAAGGGAGTGCATGTGACGAAAGTATTTTATTGCTATATAAAGCTCTGAGAGCTCCTCAATGAGATTACTTTGTGTCTGTTAACACCAGCACGCAGAACTGTCAATTTTCACAGAATCCTGGAATGGTTTGGGTTGGAAGGTGCCTGAAAGAACATCAGTTATTAACCCCCTGCCAAAAGCAGGGACACCTTCCACTAGATCAGTTTGCTCAAAGCCCCATACAGCCTGGCCGTGAACATTTCCAGGGATGGGGCATCCACAGGTTCTCTGGACAACTCATTCCAGTGCCTCGTCACCCTCACAGTAAAGAATTTCTTCCTGACATACCATCTAAACCTTTTTCAGTTAAAGGCCATTCTCCCTTATTCTATCTGTAGACACCCTTGTAAAAAGTCCCTTGCCAGCTTTTTTGTAGGACCCCTTTTGGTACTGGAAGGCTGCTAGAAGGTCTCCATGGAGCTCTCTCCCTGCTGAATCAACCCCAACTCTCTCAGCCTGTCTTCATAAAGAGGTGCTCCAGCTTTTTCTGTATGCTTGTAGCCGGCTGGAAGTCTTTTGCATGATGACATTCATCTCAGCTGAGTTTTAGCGCTGTTTGCAGGCCAGCAAGGCATTTGAAGCTCTCAGAGACAAGCTGCATGAGAAGTTTCTCAGTAATTTGTTATCATCTCTCTCTGTGACCTGCTGACATGTTTTAAGGCTGAAGTGTACCATCAGACCGCTTACGAGCAGGTGACCATCAATGGTAAATCAAAGTAATCCAATTTACTTTTTATTGGATCAACCTGAACGTACTTAGGAGGGGTGGGAAAAACATCTCGTCTGTGGGAGCGGTATATCCGTTACATCCTTCAGTGGGAATGGGAAGAGCACATCTTCTTGCTTTGACTATCCTGCTGGATAAACAAACCTGTGGTGAATATACTGGGTTCTATTCCTGGTTTAGGTTTGTTGGCTAGGAAGAATAGCTTACAGCCATGTGCTGTTTCCTCAGCAGATTTTTCTGGGTATGTTGCTATCTTTACAAATGTATTGCATTTTGAGTGCTGTTTGCTGTTTTCCCAATGCAAGTTAGAGGATCTGCTTTTGCTCCAGAAGACTTGGATCCTTTCTGCAGTATATTTAGAAAATCATAATTCAGAGATGACTTTCTGGACCACATACTTCCTGTTTGTTTTCATCACTTTTATGGAATAAAAGTTGCTGTATGCTTTAAAAACAAAACTTGAAAAAAGACCTGTCACTCTCTTGGCTTTGAGACGGCAGTAGTGGGAAAGATGCTTAGAGAAGAGGGACGTTATTTTCCTGGTTAAGATACAATATTTCTCCCCCTCTTTTTTTTTTCCTCACAGAAAGAAAGTATTTTGTCTTGAAAAAGCGATAGCATGAACTATTTTGACTCAGAACTGTGTTTCTAGTGACCTTTTAAATCTCTTAATCAGTTTTATCTTGGAAATACTGATGACTATTTAATTCTAAACTTAATAATTGCAGATGATGCAAGCATGTGTCTGTTTTTCCAGTACTGTAATCACACATCCTTAGTTTCCTAAAGGCATCTGTTCTGTTGTTGCTGGCTTCTATTTGAGTGGAAAGTGTTCTCCAAGTGATTAAGTAACACATGTAGTGAGTTTTGAATTGCAATGCACAGTATTCTGGAGAAGAAAATATTGCAGAGGTGTAAGAGGCTCTTTGCATCGTGGAGTTCTGATGTTATGAGGGGTATTGCAGAAATTCACATTTCTAATTTGTGAATAATTCTACCTTCTACACACAGTGGAATCCATGGAAATTAAAATATTAATGGGTCTGTGATACAGCCATTTTCCAATAAATAGAAAAAATCAGAACAAATGTGAAATAATGCAAGCAATTAAACAAAACTTTAGCTTCAGTTGTATCATTATCTTGCACGTTATTTTAACTGATTGTTACTGTGAGCTGTTCTGATTTAGATACTTCAAGATAGTCAAGCTGGATCTGCTAATTGTTACACTTGTTAAATTGGTCCAGATCCATGCAGTGAAAAGTTCAAAGAGTTTCACTGTTACACCTGTTTTTACGTGAAATGAGTTACTTTTTCAAATCCCAGATGCTGGAAGGGAGCTGAACTGCTCTTCACTAGCTGTCACACTGATAACTAAGATTTTTTTAAGTTTTATATTGTGTCTGAGGGCTTTTTCATTTTGAGGGTCTGATACCTATGGAAGGATACCAAAGTATCTGTGTATGTGATATCTATAAACTGCCCAGAGAGGTGGATAATCAGTTGTCAGTGCCATCATTTAAGTACTTGAATGTGAAACTTCAAAGCCAATGGCTAAGAAGATGACTGATATTTTACTGGCAGTTTTTACGAATAACTTCTGCATGAACTTGGTTCAGCATTTTCTTGAAGTGATATTGGTGAACATGATGATCGGAAGTAATTTGGAGTTGTATTGGTAATCAAAGGAAGCTCTTTTGTGAAAACAAGACCAAAATCCACTCAAATCCCTACCCAAAACCAAACAATAAACCCTGCCATCACCCCATCGTTCTTGGTACTCCTTAATGTGAAAAAGATTCCGGGTTCTCTTCCACCATTTTTTTTTTGGCTGTTCCTTCTGACTAGCTTTTACTTAGCCCCATGTTGGCATTGCAGTGTTTGACAGCTGCTTGCTGGCCAGAGTAGGCAATGGGAATGGTTAATTGACTCACAAAGCCAAATGCCTAATGGTGACTTTGTTCTTGTGTATGTGGTGAAACAATGGAATTGTTGTGGTTGTGTTATAAACGCTCTATGTGAACCCCAGGTCCTTGGTTTGGTCTGGGTTTTATACGTCTGTGGTCTTTTGATATGTTTGTTTTGATTTCCATGAGTCACTTGAGCACTAATTTTATTCCGATGGATTTGCTATTGCAGTTATGCATCGTCGTTTGCTTGACACCCCGTCTCCCCTCTTCAGACATAATTTTCTCAGAATAGCATCTGGCCATCACACTACAGTGAGACTAGATCATCCAATCTACCGCTATTACAAAGAAAAATGAGGCTTGACATATTCGTGTCAATTTGGCAAGATGCCTGAATCATTATGCTCAATGAAATATGTGACATTTCAAGTGGTAATGTAACCTGCAGGAACACTTGCAGGAGAAACTTGAGGCAGTGCAAAAAAATGCCACCCTTACTTGGGCTGGGAGGTTCAGATACTGACACAAGCCACCTGATCAATACCCATCACAAGATTGTGGTTTAGTCCATTAAGATATTTAGTTTTGTTAAAAATTTTTTCAGTCTCTAGAATTTGGTGGTGGTGGTGATCCTGGGAAAATTTGAAGTGCCTTTTGAGTTTAAAAGGAAAAAAAAAAAATCAAAGGAAACATCTATGGAGCTTCCTTTCATACAGTACCAAGTAAACTAACTAGCAACTAGCCCAAACTCCAAAGCAGTGTGTGTAGCTTTTGAGTCAGTTGTAATGACTTCCTGTTCTTTGGCTCTCTAGCAAATTTGTTTTGAGCTTTCATGTAATCATAGTGTGGAATTTTAGGAAAAAAGCAAGCTGTGTAATACTGTCTAATGTTTTAGTAACTAGAAAATATATGGAAGCGTAAAAAATTTAAGTACTCCTTAAATATGATACTTAACAAATTCATTTTTCTATATCTGAATTCTTTTAAGAAGAAAAAATTCTGGAGCCTGTACAGACTGTAAGTAGTGTTCTTCCAAGCTGTCTTGAAAAAATTGCCTTAAACTCCATCAGCCATAACCTTGCTCTTTCCAGCTTTAAGGTGTATTCAGTAATGCTTAAAATAGAATGTCTTTTGAGATTTAGAAACTCTTATATTTACATCAAACTGTTCAAACACATTTGTAGCAGATGGTTTTTGGTTTTGTATTTTATTTTCAGTTTCTGCTCTACCTCTCCTTTTCGTGGAATTGTTCACTTATTTTTAGCAATTTGACCCTACTGTTTTCAGTTCAGTGCTCAACAGTTGAAATAAACAGGGCAGTGAAGGTGGCAAGGGTTATCCAATGGTGCTCTAGTCCAGGGCTTCTAAAACAGCAGCAGCATCTTCTGTGCTCTCTACAGATGGAAAAGGGAGGAAAGGATAGGAAAAGTTGAAGTGTAACCCAGAAATTTTTCTTGTATCATTTTGTACCATGCTGTTTTTCACATCACAGCCTTTGCCCCAGCCTTTTTCCTACAAAGGCTGGGTGTGGTCCTGAAACGTGTTGCGGTGATGGATGGGTAAGACTGCTGCTTCTTTTAACCTGTTAATAATGACTGAACCTCTGAGAAGAAGGCACGCGTAAAAGCCTCCATAAAACTAAAGAAAATCTTGAGAAAGGAAGCTACATTAGGCTTTGACAGACATCTTAAATACAATGTTTTGTGTTATTTATTTTGCCCCATACCTTATTTCTGTAATCCAAAATGGTAATTACTGATGGTGACTTAATACTTACAGAGGGGAGGGAATAAAACTTCCATTTCCTAGTCTGAGTGCCTAATTTTGCAGCATGTTTACTTTAGAGTTGGAAAGAACTTCTAGCTAATATTATCCTCCATGCAGGACGTTGGCTGCAAGGATAGGACCTTTTGCCACACCATTAGTCTTGAGAAATGGAGTCTGTGTTTAAAATTGCCATGGGTGAGTGTTCGGCATCTTCTACCATGCACAGAGGTTCTTCAAGCAGGAGATACACAGAAATTATTTACTGGCTCATGCAGAGAGCCTAGCCAGTTAGGCAATTTACTGTGGATTAATGTGCTTACCAGCTCAAGGAGTCCCTGCTGGCCTGGAAGATATAAGGTAGGAAAATACCAGCCTTCTTTGATCTTGGAGTGGGTTGATTCTTGGTCTTGCTGAGTCAACATATTCCAGCTCCACTTTTTTCTCAGTTTTTATGCCTTTTTGAGTCAATATTTTTCTCTTGAATAAAATTAATGTCTCATCAGTTATGCTCTTTTTCTTAGCTTTTGTGGCTTACAGCTATGAGAGAATCTTTTTAAAGGTACCAGTTTATTTTTGGAAGAGCTCAGCCCAAGCTCACACTGGATTTTTGGGTTGTAAAAGAGTAGAATTCTTGGTTTGGTGATCTTGGGACTGCGTGCTTGTTTATTCTGGACCAGTGTATTTGAAACTATGAGATCTGAACTCAAAATAAACATGACTTTGTTGCCTACAGCCAGTGAAGTGAAGGAAAGGGTTGTGAGTCTTTTTCCAGTTCCAAAACTTTCATTAGTCAAATCAAGGGTGTTATCCTGCTTGAGTCATCTCTTTCTTAATTATGTGCTGTTATAGTGTGGATGTATTTGTTAGTGAAATGAACTCTTTTTCATGAAAGAGGTAAGAATGTTGCCATAATAATTTTAAGTAATGAAACAGATTTTAATTCAATCTTCGTGGATTCAAACATGTGACTATGACTATCCATGAGCTGCATTTTGTTGTTGGGAATTCAGGAAGTTGTAGATGGTGGTGGTGAAGAAGGAAGAAATTAGACTTTACATGCTGGATGCGCATGTTATTTTATTCTGCAAATGAACAGAGGAAGACAATGCTGTATACTATGTACCTTTTCTAAAGCTCTCTGAAAAACCTGAGATTCTATTGATGGAGACAATTCAAAGAGCAAATCACTGAGACATTTTATACCCCCAGCTCTCTCATTGTTTTAGATTCATGTTTTGGGCTGTGGTACTTCTGTATGTTTTCTGTTTTGGTCATGTCAAGAGTAGTTTGTGTCCAGCTCGTCTGCTGCTGCATACATCTAAAGCCTGTATATGTAGCTTGTAAAACATGTTAGTATTAAAGTATTTCACAGATACTGGAAATAGCACTGACAGCTTTAAATCAGCATTTCATTGCATTAGCTTAATCTATTAATATTATGATAGGCTTGTGAAAAGCACACATGGTAGTTCTAATGTACATACTGCTGAAACATTGCTCATTTGCTGTATTTTGTTCACTTCTTGTATCCTGACAATATTTTAGTTGCAGGTACACATGAACAAAGATTTGCTCAGCAATTCCTGAAGAATGCCAAGTCACCTTTGGCTGAATTATTTGGAATTTGTTAAGAATAGTTAACACATCACAGTTTCTTCTCTTGTACTTTTTCTTTTTGCATTCTGTTATGTTTACTGTCATGATGCTGACATCCTTTCCTTGTTTATGGGTCAGTCATTCCTTAGACTACATCCTGGATTTTGCTGACAGAGAGGGCTGTCAACAGTGTTGTTTACTCAGTTAGGAAGACATTTCAATTTGGAAGGTGTCTTTTGCAGAGTGAAGCTTATCATTCATATTTTGTGCAGTTTGCTCATGGAATGGAGCAAATGAGCAAACTCCTGCATAATTTGTGGCAATGATGTCTATATTCTTGAAGATATTCAGGAGCTATCTTGACATGATCCTGGGCAATGAGCTTTAGGTGACCCTGCTTGAGCAGTGGGGTTGGATCAGATGACCTCCAGAGATCCCTTTCCCCCTCAACATTTCTGTCGTTCTATAATGACGACTGTGTTCTCATCTGACATGCAAAAACCTGCTTTCCATATTTATAGATGTACTGAGTAGTGTGAGCCTTGCGTTGTTAGGTTTTTTTGGATGGGGAGTTACTAACCTAGTGTTGCTTTTCTGGCCTTTTTGAAAAGGAAAAAAACCAACATCCAGTTATCTGTCTCCTGAATCAAAATTGCGTATTTTATTAGCAGTGGGGATTATTTTCATGTGGAAACTTATTAAAAGCACCTGGAAGGCTAAATAATTTGTCTCATAGTTGTCTTTTATCCTCTGCTTTACTGACAAGATTAAAGAACTTTGAGAGTAATGAGATAGAGTTTTGCTCTGTGGAAACAGTGCAGATTAGGCTGTACGTCATGATTTCCAGGTATTTTGTTGCTCTATCTTTAGTTACTGTTTTGGCTGATTTGCTAAGTGGAGAGGTATAAAACTTTGGTGTTCTTTCCTTCTAACTAGTCCCAGCGGTGCTGAATGGGAGACGAACTTACATTTCTGTTTTAATTAATGCAGTCTTACTCTTAAGTATATCCATACTGCAGTCTGTGTCATTTTATATGAAAACCTTTTGAGTCACAGCATATATGCTATATGTATGTATGTGTGTGTTTATATTTCCCTCCCTGAAACAGGGACAACTGAGTTTATCAACAGAACATTGCCTGCAGCTCCTGTCCTCTCAGAGCTTTTCTCACGACATGTCACGTAATACCTTCTGGAAACTATTGATATTCTGAGACTGAGTTCGAACTACATTTTTTTTTTTTTTTTGCTACTGTTGTTGCCCTGTTATTCATCCAGTTTCTGTAAAGCAAGACTACATTTTAAACTGCTGCCACATAGAAGGAAGGGAGTGATCGTGCCAATCCTGCGCTGCAAGGATCTGTGTCTTTCAGACAAATCCAGTGCGGCTGCTGTGCCACAGCGCGGCAAATCGAGTAGCACTGATGCTGTGTGAGCCAGGAGGGTTGTGCGTAGTGGTGTCCTGGTGGCGAGAGGAACAACTCAGGAGAAATTGTTCTAGGCTTGTGTTTGGAGAGAGCTGCACACCCCGGTAGTGTTGATTCCTCATAATGAAGAGCTTGTCTCACTTTCCTGTGGGAAATCCCAGGATATTTCTCTCCTCTTTCTCTTCAAGCTCTGCCGTACAACATTTCAGCGCATGGCTTATGGCACCATGAATGTTGAGTACTATTCTGATTTTAAACACATTGATAGACAGGTGTCAATTTACCATATAGACATATGGTAACAATTATAGGTGCAGGAGGAAGATAAATCTGAGCAATGTGTGTGAGCTTCCAATCAGATATTTAAAGCAGTGTTGCTTCTGGGATGTGCAAGGCAGCTTTGGCTGGGTGATTAAAATAGCGCTATGGAAATGTGGTAGCTTGAGTCGACAGAACATCTGTGTGAGGGTAGTCACTTCCTTAGAGCTCTGTAGGACCTGCCAGAGGGTTTCCCATGCAGAGAAG
Source organism: Melanocharis versteri (assembly GCA_013397845.1). NCBI lineage: Eukaryota > Metazoa > Chordata > Aves > Passeriformes > Melanocharitidae > Melanocharis > Melanocharis versteri. Next base: position 907,398 of record VZTG01006172.1, on the reverse strand, counting down.
CCTGGTACCATCTGCTTACCTGAAAGTTTGCCATCTCTGAGTCTGCATTATACGCCACTCGCTACTTTTACTTTGTAACAGCCATTCTCACTTTGTGTTTTTTTGCTGTCAACTTCTGTGGTATTTGAACAATTAAGAACTTTTAGACTTAAGACCATACTAATATCATGGCTATTGCTTTAAATTGCTAAGTCTCTCCAGCTGTTTTTCTTTTATTGGTGAGAGTTTCGGTGCTTACTGCTGTAGATCAGGCTACCAAGGAGACTCAGGGTGTAAAAGGAGGGAGCTATCCTATTTACTATGTTATTTATCCCTTTGGAACACAGACATCAGGAAGAGGGCATTGCTTCAGTTAATATAGTTCTTATTTTCCCAGTATAGGGGGTGGGAAAAGGGAAGAAAGTACCTGATTAGGAATGAGAACCTGGAGGTGAGTGGGGAGATTGAGCCAGGGCTAGCAGAGTATCTTGGTGGTGGTGAGGAGCAGCAGTTTATTTCTTTGAATGCTGGGGATGGAAACTGCATTTGGAGCAAAATAGATTGAGGATAGGATAACTCTGAAATAGTGCTTTTTGGTTTCCTTCCTTTTTTCCCTAAGTAGAAAAAGATCATTGTTGTCTCAATAAGAAGAGGCAGGCATTGGCTGATTGAGATACCAGAGGCTAATCAGAGGCCTTGGGGAGAGGAGACATTTGGAGGAAGTTGATAGTCAGGGAGGCATAAATAAAATGTAGGATGGTAGGGAGTGACTCTTGCTGATGTAGGAAGCGGTATCAGTGGGGTAAACTGGAGGAGACAAAACCATATGTCTGATTGATGGAACAGATAGAAGTGATAGTAGGGAATGGCCTTGGATAGTAGTGGTTAATGGCCATCTGAATTTGTGTGCGGAAAACATGCTACTTGTACCTTGGGCTTTAGTTTAACATCCCTGAACGTGCAGGTCTAAAACACTTGAAGCTCATTTCCTGTTCTGCTGTGTCCTCAGACATTTAATCTTGACTATATTCTAGCCCCAACATCAGCGTTTGGGCAGTCAGCCAGTTAGGAGACCTGATTTGGCCTGAAATGATCCATAATTTTTCAGCTGGCTCAGCTCACCACTGGCTGAATGGCTTGTTGCCCAGTCTCCTGAGTACCAGCATAAGGAATAAGTGAGCTTGCTTTTACAGGGCCGCTAAAGCCCTGAGAAAAGCATGATTTGCACAGAGATGCTGACCAATATAAGGAATATAGGGTTATAATATCCTTTATCCGTAAACCAATATTTCAGCTGTTACAATTGATCGTTCTAGTAATGCTGCAGTCATACACTATCAGTCTTTAACCTACTAAATCAGCAGCATGTATGGACATACAAGCCTCCTTATGTGCCAGTTGACTTGTTTCTACGGAAGTGGTAGTTTTGTAGCCATAGGTGACTGGCTGTGACAATGCCAGGGACGCTGTTTTCTGGACTTTATCTGGCTGAGGATCAGCAGAGGGGACCCATGCTGATGGTGTGCAACTCTTACTTACCCAAGGATATCTTCTTACCAGTCCACACAGGTGAACTTCTCAATCTCAGGTGTGCGGTGAAGGCAGTGTTGTCACTTCTCCAGCTGGAAGTTGGGTCTACAGATGGGTCCCCTCTGAGTTTGTCGGAGAAGCGCTTCCCAAAGCTTAACCTGCCATGGCTTGTGCACACAGTGGTGATCTGTGCTCTAGGTGTTGTTTGGGTTGTCCAGTTGTCATTTATCTCACTGTGTTTTTATCCAGTAGTGCTTAGTTTCCAGCAGATCCTTGCCTTATTGCTATTGGAACCTTTCACTTGACAGTAGCTAGGTATTAATCAGCTTAAATATAATGTGCAACTGTAACTGGAGTCTCTTTTATTTTTTTGCTGCGAGCTGATATGTGTGAAACCCTGTCAAGGTATTTTCTCTTCCTCTGTTGTTTACCTAGATAGAGGATGACAGCCTCCCACTACTAGCTCAAATGGTGGATTCTCTTAATGATGAAAAGCTCCAGCATTTCTGTTTTGAAACACAAGGATATTAAAATGATCGTCATAATTTTTAGGGATTGCTGCTTCTTAATTTTCTTAAAAAACACACCCTTACCCCCAAACGCAATTCTATATGACAAATGTCTTTTGACACCCTATTTTCTGTTGTCTCAAATTCTGTTCTGAAGGTTGCTTACTTGATACTTCTAAAAGTCAGTAAGATATTGCTGCTCACAGTTGATGTTTAACTTTTTCTGGTTGTTATTTGAGACTAAATAAAGTTTTCAAACCCTGTTCTTAACAGAATAAAATCAAAAAAGTGGGTTGATAGAGGTGTTTGCTTGTTAACTGTGCTGCTTGAAAAGTTTTCTTGGTCTGTGTTGTGGTTTGCTTGGTCTTTTATCCAAAACAAGAGTAGACCAGGAGTTTTCTTCTTTCTACTGTTGTTCATCCTGGAATCACACGTTTAGTGTGGGGTTTTTTTGGACAAATTCTTTTTAAGTATGTCCTCTCTTGTTCTCTCGTTTTAGAGCAAGCTTATAATGTCTGTGTGGAATGTCACAGAAGCATCTGTCCTACCACATATGGAGAATGAGGCTATCCTGTTCTGTTAAGTATTTAAAGTGTTTGTATTAAGCACTTCCCATTGCAAGGAATTAATGCAGCTTTCACTGTGATATTCTTACACAGTGATTGCAGCAAGCTTTTGATACCTGCTGAAGGAAAGTTTTCAAGCTATAATCTTACGAAGGTAAAAGGCAAAATCCTGTTTCTCTTTTGCTTAAAGATTCTCATATATTGCTGTTTCTATATGTCAGGTGAAATGTTAGAAAACTCTTCGTAGCTTATTAGGCAAATAGATACCATTTTCTTATTGGGCTGAACAACCTGAACAAGGGTATATGCACATCAATAGATGTGTTAAAAATTCCTTTGCTTTAACATGTGCATATGCAGAAGCAAAAGAAATTTTTTTCAACTGGTTAAAGCTCCTACTCAGAACCTCAGCTTCTGGAGGCTGTTATTTGGGCCCTTTCTGTTACTCCTGAAGATCTTCTGCCGTGCCCCCAGAAACTCTTTTTTTCTTCTTGTAGTATCATGTGCAAAAGAAGAGATTTGTAATTCTGGGGTCAAGGAAGATTGGAAAAGGAGGGGAGAGCAAGATACTGTGTATAACGCACATGTACGATTGCAGTTCTTTTGTTGTCACTTTGTTCTTGTGTTTGTCCCCATATCCTCCCGAAATTCCTGTGCAAATCTGAGGTTTTGAACCCAGAATCCTGTCTTGGCACAGCTCTTAGGCAATGTGAGTGGTAGAGAGGGTAAAGGAGCAGCAAGTCAGAACTGTAGCACTGAAGATGTCATTCAAGCTTCTGTAGAGCATACACTGAAACAGTTGCTGGTGGTGTACAAAATGTAACCCATGATTCATTTTCTTTAGGAAAAAATATTTAAGAATGATATTTTTGAAAAACCAAAAATTTCTCACTCCAAAGAATATTAAAATGTGTAGTATAGTAGTTGGACATGCAACTTGTGGGTCTGCATGTGCTTGAAAGGGTGACAATTAAGGTGTAGCAGAAACCAGTGATACTCTTGTGTTTTAGGTGTTTGAAACTATTTTTTTTAATCTAAAATTAGCCAAGTCTAGCTAATTTTAGTATTCTGTTTAATATTGGGTGGCTAAGTTAGCAACTTTTTCCCAGAAAAACTTCTATCAAAGCAGCTTTGTTTATAATTCAGAAAAACTTGAGTTTACAAATACTCAGTTTTGTATAGAATGAACAAAAATACGTAATGCTTGTAAAGATTGTAGCACGGTGACCTCTGTGAAAGATGAGCTTTGAGTGATATGGAAAATGCAGTAATGCTTCAGACTCAGCAGCAACTTTTGTGATATATGCCAATTCATAGAATGTACTGCTTTTACTTTCCTTCATTACTTGTGTTGATGGGTTTAAATCCTTAGGGTTTTTTTCCTGTTGGGAACTTAGTTTTGGGCAATAGTAGTAGATTAGAAATAATATTCAAGAGCTGAATGCAGTATATGGGAGTACTCTGGTTCCTTTTAGTTCTGCTTGAGCATATGCCTCAGTATCTGATCTGTGCCATCAGTATCAGTGGGACTGCCTTGTCCTATATGTAAATGTGCTTATTTACAAAAAACTCCTTCTTTAGTAAGAAGCAGAGATGATGCATTGGTCTTGAAGGAGAACTCAGTTCATTACTTCACAGGACCAGCTATGTATTGTTCTGCCTTGATCAAACTGTTCTTTATGTCCGTAAATAATACAGTATGCAAGATGTTGGTCCATGCTGTCTTAGACTTGACTGTGATGAGTAGAGTGTAAATATGTTGCTATATACATGTTTAAATTTGTATAACAGCAGTGTTTCCAGTGACTTAGAGTGATTTATAGTAGAAAATATTGTGGTTTGACATTGTTAATTGTAATGGGCTTCTGAAATAAATCCTAAATTAAAATAATCCTACTGTTTTTTGGTGGATTGAATCCCACATCAAAATAAACCTTACCTTTCCAAATGGAGAATTGTTAGCTTTTTATCCTGATCAATTGTCTTGTTCAGTATTGATTTATTTTTCTGTTTCTTGCTCCCGTAGTCTATATGTATTTTTCACTCCCATTTCTTGTAAAGTTCTTTCATCTTTATTACTTTTAAAAAATAAAGTCTGTCTCATTTGGGTACTAGTTGTAAAGAAAGAAGTGGTGCTCCAGTGAGTATGGTGCTAGGAGACAGGAAGCTATTTTAAATAGTTTTACACAGGGCAAGGTGGCACCGTTCTTCTCATTCAGTCTTCTTGAGGAAAGAGAAAGAGACCCTACATTTCCTGAACTTTTAGTAGACTTTTCAGAGTCCTTTTTTAGGCGTAAGATTGATTCCTAAAAGATATTTTTTTCCCCCTCTGTATTAGCATTTTAAGTGCTTTGACAGATTTAAGACCTTGTTCTGCAGAGGCTTAATATTCTGCACAGAAGTAATTAGTTGCAGATGTTAACTCAAGTTCCTTTAACCGTCAAAAAATCTGAAATAATGCCTATTTTTGATTGTGTTAGTGCCTTGAGGCAAATGTTGTTGTATTCTCTTTTACACTAGAGGAGCAGAAGAGATATAAATGAGATGTGTTTGATAGAGCTGTAGTGATTGAAAACTCTACATTGTTGAACATTGTGCAACCACTGCTTTTTCTAATGAGGTGGTTTTGTACCTGAATGACATTAAAACACTAAAAACTGAATAAGTTTGCTTATACCTAGTTGAAAACGTGTAATTTTGTTTGCTCACCACTAGTGAAAGCTGCATTCATTGCTGTTGCAGTCTTAAAAAGTATTATTTTTCTTCCTGAAACAGTTGATCTGATTCTTCTGAAAATCTGTTTCAGCTGATACTGTAACTACAAAACAAAGAAATTTCATGTAAGCTTAAAATGTTTACGCAGTCTCTCGTGACCCTTCTTAGCGTTGACAAATGCCTGGCTGCTCATGTAAGTGCAGGTGTAGGAGTGTTTGTAGAAAACAGCTGCTTCTCTTCCCGAGCAAAACTTGAGCTGACTGTACCAGCTATGGCAGTGCTTCCTGAGCTTGGCACCCTCCTCCTTTTTTGAGCTGGGTTTGGGATTACATGGCTGCTGTAGACAGAGGTGAGGAACAGATGCCTTTGCTAATGGTCACACCACTTGACAGATTCTCAAGGCAAGTTTTACCGATTCCGTTGGTGTAAATATTCATAACATAGGAAGCAAGTAATTCCCAAAGGATGATGCCTTACCTGCATATCTCTTTTTTTTCCTTCTTCCTTTAAAGAGTATACGTGTTCCACATTTGATAGTGTTATCTGTACTGTTTTGTTCTTAACTGGAAGGTACGTTTTGTTCTTTTTATTATGATTGTGAAAAACCCCTATGAGTTGTCTTTTATGTTAACATTCTTTATTAATAAAGTATTAGCGTATGAAGATTCATGAAGGTCCTGGCTATGTTCCAAAATACTGTAAAAGATACCAAGGAATACTCAGTTTCTCTTCATTTTGCAGAGGACTTCATGCATAAGGGATGTGCTTCAACTCTGCATTCCCTTCTGCAGGTTCTGTGTGCCTGTTCAATCTGTGTTTTTGAAATTCTCTCTAAATATATTTCCCCCAGGATTTTGCTCGTCCTCATTCCAGAGCTGTTTCCAAGGGCTATACCTAAATTACAAGACAAAGGAAAACAATTAGATAGAGACAGTAAAGGAGTAACAAGCAGAAGTGGCCTCTAATGACCAGCATGGAAATCTGTGAATTTAGCATACTGGACTTCTGGAAGTAGACATGTTTTTTGGGTGTTTCTAAGAAAATATATATAACGAATTACAGTTGCAGGGGAAAAAATACAGAAAGGCAGTCTAAGGATGTCAGTAGTTAAGTGGCTTGTCTTCCTGGTGGAATTGCTGGATGAAAGGAGCACGGTCAAATTCTGAGGGCTTCTAACGGTGTTGGATAAGAAAGACTGAATTTAAAATATGTGAAAACTAAGCAGATAAATTTAGGTGTAGTCAGGTTCTAGAAGATGGGAAGAATGCCCAGAAACTGGCAGTCTGGACAATGGAGAAGTTTCCACTGCTAAACAAAAGGAAGGTTAGTGGAAGGAAGATTAAAAGTTAAGTTACTGTTTACTTGCCTTGAAGGTGACACCCAGCTATCTCCAAAGAAATGTCAGGGGCTAAGGTTTTGGTTTAGACAAGAGACCAGATCTGAAACAGGATCTATGAGCTTCTATCATGGAGATGAGAAGTCTTGAGGGCAGTGATGAAGGTGGCTGAAAGCCCAGATTCTTGGTCTGAGATGTGTCTGCAAATGAGATCAATTAGGGACGTCATTTCTTGCAGAGGAGTGAAAGGAAATTTTATTTGGAGAAAGTCTGCATAGACTTTGCGGGAGTATTTAGGATTTAAGGAGAGTGCTTGTGTCAGTGAATTCTCTCTTCTCCCTAGCATTGTCCAAATAGGTTGAATGACTCCAGTGAGGAGGACTGGGATTCAGAGTAGTAGCCATGCCCTTGTTGAAGACCAAGGAGGGAAGCTAGTGAAGCCTAAGTTGATACAAATAATAGTAAAGGAAGGTAGGAAGTAGGAAGATGAAGGAGGTCAAGAGGAAAAAGAAAACTAAAACTAGATCGACAGGGATGGGAGTTGAATAAGGATTCTGTCTCATGTTCCTTCTGTTTGAAGAGCAGTGCTCATGTAATATGCAAATCAAACCACTTGCTAGAAATAAATTCTACTGTCATCTTTGTCTAAAAGAAACCACTCAAGGAATCTGGTTTTTGGGGTAATCTTCTGGGCAATGAATCACAGAATCATAGAGTATCTTGAGTTGGAAAGGACCCACAGGGATCATCAAGTCCACTCCTGGTACTGAGAGGACAACCCCAAGAGTCACACCATTTGCCTGAGAGTGTTGTCCAAATGCTTCTTGAGCTCTGTCAGGCTTGGTGCTGTGACCACTGCTCTGAGAAGCCTGTCAGCACCTGACCACCCTCTGGGTGAAGAACCTTTTCTGATATCCAACCTAAACCTCTCCTGACACGACTCAGGCCATTCCCTTGGGTCCTGTCACGGGTCACCACAGAGCAGAGATCAGTGCCTGCCCCTCCTCTTCCTCTCCTGAGGAAGTTGTAGCCTGCAGTGAGGCCTCCCCTCAGTCTCCTCCAGGCTGAACAGACCAAGTGATCTCAGCCACTCCTCACACAGCTTCCCCTCCAGGCTGTTCATCATCAGAGGATGGCTCCCTTTGGCCACTCTCTAATAGCTCAATGTCTTTCTTACATTGTGTTACCCAAAACTGCCCCCAGCACTCGAGGTGAGGCTGCCCCAGCACAGAGCAGAGCAGGACAATCCCCTCCCTTGCCTGGTTGGCAATGCTGTGCCTGCTGCCTCCCAGGACAATGTCGGCCCTCCTAGCTGCCAGGGCACTGCTAATTCAGATTCAACTCACCATTGAGCAGGATTCCCAGATTCCTTTCCACAGGTTTTCTGTATATGGAAAAGTTGTTTAACAATAATTTTTCAAAGTGAATTAGATATGTTCTCTTCTGATGTCATAATGAACTGTTATTAACTCCCTTGGGGAAGAAGGGTTGAAATGAAGAATATTCTGCATTTCAGCATTATTCCCAGGCCACTACACACATGCATGAGTAACTGTGTAATGTGTGTATATAGCACATGTAGGTATTGCTGTTTTAACCAAAACAGTGAGCAGGTAGGGTGCTTGCAGATGACTAAAAGTATAATGTTCTTAAAGTAGTTTAGAACATTGACAAAGGACAGTTTGACTTTGTCATTTTTTTTAAATAATGAAAATGTTCTATTACTAAGTTATCATCTATCTGCTCTGCCTATGCTAGAGTTTTAGGCCGTGTCCATCTGCAGGGGAATTTTAAATGAAGGTGAAAATATATTTAGAAACAGTGCTTTGGACAAACACTTTGTCAGATAGAGGATTTGGGGACAAAACATTGCTTTGAAAACATGCATAAGATTCTTCTTAAAAGTCTGTTTGGAAAATCTTTATAACAAATATTTTGACAGAGTGTTTTTGATACACTTAAGTTACCTTCATGCATGTAGGATTAATTTATTTTCCAGTAAAAATATTTCCTTCTAACCAGTGATCTCTGACTAAGTTCATTACCTGAAAAAAAAAAAAATCAGTGAAATAAATACAACCTTAACTTGCCTTGAAAGAGAAAAGTCTTGCAAAGTAACAGCCTCCCTGTTAATGTTGGAGCTTCCCTCTTCAGCTGTTACAGGCACATAAAGCTCTGGTACTCCTTCATGAGCATATTTCTGCTGCCTCACAGCAGCCCAGCAAATCGGGAGAAAGTGGTAACTTGTGCAGGATGATCATAATGAAAACCAAACCTTAAAAAAATAATCAAGCCTCTTTTTCTGTGCATGCTTGACAGTAGAGAGTAATGCAGCCATCCATACAGGAAGGGTGATCCAGAAAGAACAAAACCCAGCACAACTGCTCTGTTCTCCCAGTTCTTCCTCCTTCAGGCTCCAATCATTTGAGGGGCTGTATATGTATGTCCGTGACTCTTGTATGCCATGAATGTATATTCTCCATATGCTGAGAGAACATAATGGGGTTGTGGTATGTGGGGATATTATAAAATCGTGTATGCTGAAAGACTGGAGTAAAGTCATACAGTTAATGTGTGAGATGGTTCTTAGGTGCTGACTCTCAAACTTTTTCTTTTTTTTTTTGTTAATTCGTGCCTGTTTCTTTGTTTCACTGTCTCTGAAAGTGTAGCCTCTGGTTGAAGATCAAGCTTGACTAAAGAGTAAAAGTTCAGAATTTCCACACAGGAGGTTGTGTCTGAATGACAGGCTTACATAAATATTTATGTTCTCTAACAGTTGTCTATCCATCTGCAGAAAATCCAAATGATAATAAGCTGTGTGTCCTTTTGCTGTATGAGCCAGTGGCCTACTTTTTAGTGGCAAGAACAATTACTGGTGGCCCGTTTGCTTTTCGTGACTCTATTCGAATTTTTATTTCTGTTTTTTTAATCTTGAATCTCACAAAGAAATTTGAACGAATTTTTAGAGGGTTTTTTTGCAGTTCACTTTCTAAAGAGCCTGTTGTGTCACAGCAGATAGGAAAGACTTCTGATAAAAGTCATTGTCTTGACAAGTGAGGCTTGGTAGCTGTTCAGAAGACTCGCTACTGTGTGCATAATTAAAGCACATTAAGTTCCAGTTGGTGATTTGGGTGTCAAGCGTTATAATTTGTGGTCTTCTCTGAATGATATTTAGGCAGCTCGTGGACACTTCGAGAGCGTAGAGTGTTCCTGCATAGGCAGCTGCAACAGTTCATTACAGTGATTGTTTAAAAAACTTGCACCTGTTCCTAGTTTCAGATTCTAATTATTAGATCTATTTATGGTTCTTCTTGGCAAAAGCAGTCTTATCACAGGTTATTTTAATAACATTGCTTGTTTTGAAGTAGCTACTTCTGTAGTTTCATGGCACTTGAACCTCTCTCGAGACTTTTGAATAAGCTTTTGGGATGACTAGAAGAAAGCAGCTTTCTGTTAGATAAGGTTTTTAAGATTTACTCAAAATACTTTAAATTTTAAGAGTTTGCTTATGTTGCTTGGAAGCGGGGGTGGGATACGGAAACAGTTTGACAAGTTTTGGTATACGTGTTTATGCTGGGATTCTCTCCAATCTTATATTTTTAGATTAATCTTTCTGAGGGCTCTAATTATGAATATTTTAATATAGTGCTTTCTGCATGTATTGAATTGTTGCTTACTCTCCTCTGCTGGCCAGGAAGCTCGTTTGGTGACTTGAGGAGGTGTCAGCTGCTCACGCATAATCAGTCTTCTCATTCTCTTAACTTTATTCTGTATTTTCACTTAATTCTTGTTGCTTAAGAACCCAGAGGAAACATGTGGTATTGGTATTTAGGGATGTGGTTTTTCTTCCATTAGGGTCATATATTTGAATATATTTGGTAAAATACATCTTCAGCTGGCACGTAGAATATGACATATCATGTAGCTCATGCTGTCCATCATTGGTAATTGCACAGAGAATGTGTGTCTGCAGAAGAAGCTCTTGTACTATCTCCTGTAAACTCCCTCAAATACCTGTTGACCTTTCTCTTCATCTTACTGTTTTCTTATGTTTATCTCAAAATGTCACTTCCTGGAAGAAAGGCTTTGAGCTGATCATACAGTTAGCATCGGGGTTTTTCATCTCTATTGAGTCTGGGTATTTTCTTCTGAGTGACTGAAGGAAAGCAGACTGTACCATTTAAACTTTCTTAATGACTCTAATTGGATTATCGTGCTCTAGAAATCAACAGCTTTTGTATGTTTATACAGTGGTTCCTGCAGTGTTAGACAGATGTGAGTTCAAAACTTGTTTTCCAATTTATGGCTGTTTCATGCAGTTTGAATCTTGAAACAGATGAAGTTTGTAAAGTGATGGAGCTTTTATTATGGCTGTTGTATGCAGCACCTGGAACTGAAAACATAAATAAAAGGTAAAGGTAAAATCTTCCTGGTGCTTGATCTTGATGGTGCAAAGTTGTGAAGGTGCACAAAGCACATCACCAGTGACTCATTTCAGTGAATCAGACTCATTGTAACAACTCAAACTTCATAATTCTTTTTCACACAGGGGGATTGTATTTGAAGACTTGCAAGTTAACCATGTGTTTTACCAGAAACGTTTCTATTTATCAATAAAGCAATTAGGTTAATGTACATATACCTTGACAACCTTTTTATTAAGGTCTGAGATACACGGTTACCTTTCCCCCCCTAAAAATGCAGTTATTTCAAGGATGATTGATGCTTTGCAAAAAGAATTTCAATATCTATCAACAAAATGATAGTGAATTTAAACAGAAAGTAAAGACTGTCACTTGCCTTCAGATACAGAGTTTGGAATATGAGAAATGTACCTGCAAAATACATTATTCCCACACTGAAGTATTTTGATACTTAACTGTTCAGTAACATTTCAGATTTCTCCTTCTCTGTCAAGCACCTCTTTGGCTCCTGTACAGTGTGCTGTCTCTTGGGGAGAACGTGACTCTGGGAATGCCATCTTGTTCTGGCAGCCTCATTCTCATTCTCTCAGTTGCATCTTACACAGAGCTCTCTGCTAGCTTTGGGAAAGCTTTCCAAAGCTTCAGATCTTCCAGCTGGTAGAAATTTTTGTCTGCTTTTGTTATTGATACTTGAGGTGCTGTGATACTGCTGCCACGACAGAGTGTGAGTAGCTTTTGCAGGAATACAAGGAAATTATATGAGAAAAGATGTGGGTCATAGTAGAAGTAAAAGTTATCCTAAATGGTATTACTTATTTTTTCTTTTTAAAATAGTGTTTTGCTGCTTTGAAAGCTTTTTCTTTGCTCCTCAGTCAAGGGAGAGAAGCACTGATACCATTGGACAGTATTAATGAGCTTGGATTTGGCAGTCAAATTGAGGAGCTCAGTCTTTTGTTTTTTTATTGTTTGGAAGAAATATGGACATAGTGTGAATCATACTGAAAAAAGTGGCTGAAGAACTTCAGGTTGAAAGTGTTTCCATCAGTGCATCTATTAAAATGTTGCTTTGTATTTCTAGTACTGATATATTGAAGGTAATAATGCTGCTATAATTTATTTTAAATGCAAACCTAATAGCACTTCAGAAAAATGTAACGGCTAATAAAGTACTCTTCGCATAACAATGCATTTCTTTTTTACCTAGTGCTTGTTTTAAATCCCTACAACTTTTTTTGGCTTACATTAGTCATTGAGCAACTCTGTTTTTTAAAGAAGCTTGAAAAGGTGGTGCTATATTGAGAGTCTGATGTCTTTCTGATGCCTTGAATTATTTTAGGACTGGAATGGGCCATTTTTGTCTGTTGTTAGAATAACCTCTTGTTTAAACCAAGCTTCAGAACAGTACTCTTCATTCTGTGTGCAAATCTTGAAACCTTAACTGATCATTAAAGATCACACTGTGAGATACTGCTTAAAACCAAGATGATGTTGGTCTTGTTGACAGTGAGTTTCAAAATCATGTTTTATTAAAAGCTCTTATGCTCCTAAATGGCTTTATAATTAATTCTGCTTTTAGGACTGATGGTTTAAGGACTGTACTGATTGGGACAATGAGTTGTGAATTGAAGGGGAAACATGCTGTGGTGGGGGTTGTTAATAAATGAAGTGGCTGTGATTTTTTTTTTGTAGTGGTTACTTCAGATCCTGTCAAGATGTGTACAACTTATTTATTGTGGAGAAAGTGAAGAAGAGCCCTTCTGATTTATTAAAAAAGTTATTATTGAATTATTGCTAGATGTGCCTCTGCACACATCCTGTAGTTGAAGTACAGAATGTAGGACTTCTCCTCTCTAAATTCTTGTGTGGACAAGCAAAGGTGCTAAGACAATCTAAAAAATTCCTATGATAAATTTTTCCACAATAGTGTTGTGGATGTGTGTGCTGTTCTTCTGGGGTTCCTGGCAAGAGTAGTGTAGGATTGTGCACTAACATAAATCAATAAACTTGTCTGAATAATTAGAATTACTTGGAGAAAACCAACTTAGGATGAGGCTTGTGTTGAAGCTGCAGTTTGTTTGTAAGCAGTATGTTTCTGGTAATGAAATGCTGACTAGCATTTGTGTCTCTAGAGAAGAAGAGGAACGTCTGAGAAATAAGATCCGAGCAGATCATGAAAAGGCTCTGGAAGAGGCTAAGGAGAAATTGAAGAAATCACGGGATGAGATTCAAGCTGAGATTCAGACAGAAAAGAACAAAGTAGTGCAAGAATTGAAAAAGAAAGACAGCAAGCCACTGCCCCCTGTTCCTTTACCAAACCTGATAGGGATAAACAGCGGAGAACCAGCCGACCCGGATATCCGAGAGAAGAGGAACAAAGTGAAAGAGGTAAAGATGGTGATGATGATGTGGTCCTACACGTTCTTGTTTCTGACAGAAGTTATTTATATGGCATTTCGTTCCTATGATTTATATTAAGAAAGAAAAACCGATCTACAAATCATTTAGTAAACAGTAAGCTAAAAGTGCACAAATGTTAATGAGCATCAGCATTATTGCATGTTTTTTTTCCTGGTGTTGGAGTGTTAATATTTCACTGGGTAACAACTTAAAAATTATTTTATAAAAATTACTTTAAGGCATTCTTCAGCTTAGTGGTATGGATTCAAAGAGAGTTTCTCATTAACACACAGAACTGTACGAAGAGCATCTTTAAAGTAGAGCATGACTTTGTCAGTTTCCTTTCAAAGAATGGGATATGTTACTGTGTCACAGGATATTTTTAGATGTTAAAAAATTAGATTGAAAAGATAAGGAAAAAGAAGACCTACTGCTAATATTTGGAAATTACCAAATTACTACATGCTTTTCAAAATACATTTTAAATGGGTCTAAAAAATTGAGTAAATTTAAGTAGATTTAATGTTTTACAGGTAAATGAGGCAAACTAAGATGTTTGCTTAGGCTTTTGGTTCTGTGGCAACTTATGCTATGGGAATTGCTGTTTGTGGTCTTAGCCTCTCTGCTACTGGTTGGCTGTGAGATTCATTGCCCTTTTTTGTCCTGGCAATGCCTATTTCCTATTATTATTGCCAGACATTTCTCTGAGTCTGTACTTCCAACTGGTATGGCAGAAACCTTGTTAAGTGTGATCTTATTGTTCTTTCTCTTTCCTGCACTCTGATTGGTTTTATGCCTAAAAGGCAGGGATGGTTCAAGCCAGAGGTAGACAAGCATGGGGTCTGTTATTAAAGAACATCCAGGACCATAGCACTTAGTATTTATATCAGCTAAATCTACTTTTAAATTGTAATCTGAGTTTAGTTAGCTCATAAAACCAAGGAGAAATCAGTCATACACCTGTCCTTGTCATAGGAAGGAGTTGTAGCTGAAGTGTGTGCCATTCTGTGGGTAGGTCACCCAAGCTGGAATTTCACTTTGAATATTAGTGATGGCTAGATGGAATCCACTCTTACCAAGTAATGAACAACTGTTTATTAGACATGAGTGATACAGTGTGGAGCTGTATCACTATTTGTAGTAGTTACTCCATATAGAGCCCTGTCACAATCTGAATATGTGAAGTGGCAAATCCTTCCCTGGAAGATGTGCTTGTTAGTGATCACTGCAGAAGTACTTTAGCCTGGGAAGTTGTGTCTGGAATATTGAATCTACTTGACCCTGCTTGGTTAAGGCTGCTTCCCAAAGGACAGCATTGAATTGTGGATTTGAAGAGGCTCTACTGCTTTGTCTGAAAACATTTTGAGTGAGAATATACATAGCATTTTGCTTTTTTAAATGTCTCTATAGGGTGAACAGTGAATGGCATGGTTGTCAACACTTCTTAATTTTTACTACAGATTACTGTAACTAAATACCTTTGAGATGGATTTAATGCATAGAATAAAACTGAGTTTACAAAGTAATGCAAAATTACTGAGCACAGCTAACAGTGAAGAACTAGCTGGAAGAAATAATCAGCCAAAGTTCTTATAGACCAAGCCTGGAATTGGACAGGGGTTGAAAATTAGTATTTGCATTTCTGAGGTTGTTTGGTCACAATGTAGACTGAGACGAGATGATAAGCTCTAGGTTAGTATAGAATGGCAATTTTCTTGGTGTCATGAAAAAGTAGTAGAATTTGGACCATTCTTGCTGATATAAACGTGAAGGTATTGCAAATTGTAAGGAATTCAGGATAGTCTGTGAGTAAGAATCACCAGGTGGTGATCCTTAGCTGCAGTTGCCACGCACCTTGTGCTGTAAAAGGCTTACTCCTATTTTGGTGATCAGCCTACGTATGAGTCACGCTGACAAGCTGTTTTTCTATTGCATAACTTGTTGATGACTACTGTTATGGTTTCTGAAGTGTAGCTTTTCATTAGCAGACCGTAGGTTTTTGTGGGACTATGTTTTAAGTGGGTAAGTCCTTCAGTTAGGATAGGAATGCCTTTGTCTTGAGCAGTTTTCAGTTGTGCGACCACTGTGCTTGAACAGCCCAGGATCACGGGAGCAGGACTGAAAATCCTTTGTTATGTGAACTGCCTTCATTGACTCAGTCGTGTTAGTCCTGTAGCTACCAGGTGATCTCCAGAATTTTAATTTTTGTTTCAAGGAGGGCAGCAGATTTTCTCTTCGAGATGTGTGAAGGCATAGAACACCAGGGTGGGAGGTCTGCTAGGGAGAGTGGACAAATGGTAATGCTGAGGAACCACTGTTGGAACAATGTGGCTGAGATAAAACATGTATTAACAGTGTCAGATGAATAATATTTTGTCTGAAACCTGTTTTTGACAGCATCAGATGTCTCAGAGAAGGCTGCAGTGATTTCAAAGATGTGAAGTGCATTCTGAAATACGTTCATCGCTGAGGTCCTCCCTCACTGTTTTATGTAACCAGTATAGGCTAATACAAATAGTCTTTGTAGATAGAGACTTACCAGAAAGAAAGAACAAGTTCCAGGAGACAGTATCTCTAATGTAGGTCCACAACTAATATATATATATATAAAATTTTTGACCTGTAAGACATTATGATTTCCTGGATTGAGGCCTGAAAAATAGCCCAGGGAAGCTCCTGGCTCTTTGGAGGCTGCATATCTGGCTTCAGAATTTCGGGTGGTCTCAAGAAAGTGTTTGACCTGCTTTGGTTTACTGTGAATTGTCCTGATACATATTTGAGGAACTTAACTCTCAGAGAACAGCTTTAGACTGTTCAAATTCACGAAATTAATGATGTTATATAGTCTATTTCACCTCCTGTCAAATGGTGAAAAACTGTATAGAATTGGGTGGAACGATGGGGACTATTTGTAACACACACAAATCTTTACATTTGGGAGAAAGGCTGGAAAGTTTTCAAATGAGGATCCAGTTTCTATTATTTTTACAGAAAATATTTTACCAGTTTTTCTTTCCAAATAGCAACTTGATGAAGTCTGCTTTTTTAACATCTCTGTATAAGAAGTGGTTTGGCACTAGTTTGATATTTTAGAAAGGCATATTTTGATTTTAGAAAGAAGTGCATATAAAAGTAAAAAAGAATTTGTGCAATGCTCTTAAGAGGGCTTTGTAAAAAATGTGAAAGCTTTATATAATAGGAATGTTTGCTGAGCACAGAGAGGGAGGCTTCTTAAGGTCATGGAATACAACTGGGAGCAAAATCTGCATCTTACTGGTTTTGTTTCGTGTGTCTTTTGGTTCCGATAATTATATTTAATGTTACATTGTATTCTCGACTTTTATTTACAAAATTGTATAATCTGTCTGTATTCTTCTAAGAAACTGTTAATTCAGTTATTTCAATAAGGAGCATTTATAAGTTGGCTAATTATTTTAGATGCACAGTGACAACTCCGAGAAGTAAAAATTTTCCGCTTGCTTACCATACGTTCTTTATAGCACTTCTCTGGCATATTAGCTTGCTGTTCAGGCTTTTAAAAGATGCTGTGGTGTTTAATTAACTGGTATTTTAAGAACAAGCACATCTGAAAATTCTTCTTGCTGCTACACTTCAGCTTTGTATTCGTATTTTGGCTTTTTGTACTATGTAAAAGAAAAATATTGAAAATAGAAATTTTTTTTATTAAGATCGTAAGTGCAACTTATATAATTTTATAGAAAGGCTTTAAGATGTGTCTTTTCATTGTGGTTAATGCAGAGAAATTAAGAACAAATCCTGTCTTTTGGAAGTCATTGGCTTCCTTTCAGAGTTAAATCAGATTTACATTGCTTGAGCACTTGGAATTTTTGGCACTTAATTTCCATTATTGTATTCTTTAAATGGTGTTTAGAATATTTTTTTCCTTTCAGTTTAAATGTAATCATTACATAGTGCTCTGTGGTTTATAGTGAGTTTTATTTCCCTGAGAAGGTAAATCTTACCCAGTCAAACAAGGAAATTTTTGTAAATCTTTTCGCTCTGTTCAGGGTTCCTGTTTTCTTTAATTTCAGCCTAAGATATCACAGTATTACCTTACTGCCAGCACTCATTTAGGATACTTGTTAAAATAGTGTATTTCATCCAGTAATGGTCCTAATCCTATGCAGATGATCCTTCCTCTCAACTCAGCACCGGTGAGGCCCCACCTGGAGTCCTTTGCTCAGTTTGGGGCTCCCCAGTATGAAAGAGACACGAGCATATTGGAGATGGTCTGGTGAGGGACCACAAAGATGCTTAAGGGACTGGAGCATCTCTCATCTGAGCAAAGGATGAGGCAGCTGGACTGGGCAAGAGAGGAAATCTTGTAAAATACCTGAAGAGAGGGTGCAAGGAAGACAGAGCCAGGCTCTTTTCAGTGTTTCCCAGTCGCAGGTGCAAAGGCAGTGGGCACAAACTGAGACACGAGAAGCTCCATCTGAACATCATAAAACATTCTTTATTGTGAGGGTGACCAAGCACTGGAGCTGGTTGCTTACAGAGATTGTGGAGCCTTCCTCCTTGTAAATACTCGTGAAATGACTGGGAGTGGACCTGGACAGCTTGTTTCCAATCACCCTGCTTGAGCAGGGAGGTGGGACCAGATACCCTCCAGAGGTCCCTTCCAACCTCAGCCATTCTGTGGTAGGATGATGTTTGTTGACTCAGCCTGTCAGCTGGAAGACAGCTTCGCCAGAATGTTGCGTGAGTGCACACGGCAAACTTAACAGCGAAATAATAGTGCTGTAAGTTTCAGATAGACTGGGAAATCTGAGTTCTCGGGAGCTTTTGCTCTATTACCTGTTCTATGTTTGTTGTGATACGCAGTCGTGTAATTGCACACTGCTAATTGTAAATACACTTTTTGTCAATTGAGCTCAAGGAGGTATGGTGTCCACACAGGTAAGGTAGAGTTATGAAGTGACTGAAGCTGCTGGCTGTACCATACTTGCTTATGCAGTTTAAAAGCTCTTATGTTTAATGAGAAGGGATAACAAGGTGATATCTTTCTGATAAGCTGTTCTCAACACAGCAAAATTCAGGTTTTGTTCCTGTGTGTCACAACTTTCTGGTAAAAAAAGAAAGTGGAGAAAGACATTTAAGCAAAAGTTGTTGTGAAATAGACATCCAGGAAGTAGAGGCGCCAGAGTTAAAGGTCATGGAATCATAAAATACTTTGGGTTGGAAAGGACCTTTACAAGTCATCTAGTCCAACTTGAAGTTCATTTGTGACATATGACACCTGTAGAAAGAGTTATTGTGAAGTTTGGATGCTTTGCATAAGTGAGGAACAAGTCTGTCTGGAAAGCTGGGGGTGTTCTGACTTGAGTTCTTTTGCCAGTGAACTTCCTTCAGCAAAACTTTCCATTTATCCTCTTTTAAAATTAGAGTTGTAATATATTGCCTCTTTGAAGGGAAGGTGGGAAGTTAATTTATTTAATATTAGTGGAGGCAATGTCAGAAGTATTTACAGATACATGCCAAGAAGAAAAGTGATTAAAATGTATTTTCATCATAGTCTCTGGATGATACTCAAGAGGCTGCTGATATTGTTGAGAAGTAACAGGCTGTTTTTATAATGAGCAAAACTTATGGTTTCCTATGGATTTTTGGCCTACATCCCCTTACACCACTCTCTGCTCATCATGCACTTGTTGCTGTGAATATCCTCTTATCTTCCTGTTTGGCTTCGTGAATTGCAGCGTGTTCTTTGCCTTCTTTAGAGCTACTGGTGTGCTAAATGCTGCCCCCCTGAATGAATAAAGGGTTGAATTATAACTGCCTTTGTCTCAGTCAGGGTACCAATTTGTGTCTGTCTGCCTTATCTAGCCACAGATATTTTTTCTTTTCCTCAACACAAAAAGTAGAGTATCTGGTTCCTCCAGCTCTTTAAAATCAAGTGTGAAATTACAGAATGGATTAAAAGGCTACTGCAAATGTATGTGTCAAATGATGGATGCACAGACAGCAAGATTGCATAAGCCTCATTCTTTTAAGAAATTGGGCTAAAAATAGTAAGTGTCCTTTTACCTGAGTTCTATTTTGTGTGCTTATTGAGAAAACAGCTGTTTAGAAGAAGGAATTACTTAATCATCCAGAGATCTTTTCATGCTGCCTAAGTCTTCTTTTCATAGTTGCTATTCATACAACTTTCAATGCTAATCTCATTTATTGTTTCTAAGGTCCCTGTTTCTGATCTAGCCAAGTAGGCTGCCTTCTGTGACTGGGGGACCTTTCTTCAATATCTAAAACCGATTTAGAACAATTTTATTATTGCTGACACTTTACAGTCTTTGTTTTCTTGGTCAGGCTTACTTGGACTTCTTGTTGGTTGCAACATCAGTTTGTAATAATCCACGCTTTAAGGGTTTTGCATTGTATTTTGTAGCCCACTGCTCCTGACTTACATTCCTTCAGTTATGTCTCGCAACTGAAGGACATAGGTATCATGACCCAGCCTTTTCAGTATTTAAGGTAACACTTCCTGCAGTGTGAATGGTTGTGTAAAATCTATACACACACATTTTATATGTAAGTGTGTGCATATAAAAATCTCTTTGTATCTATACATGTGTATACACACACGTTGTTTATTAGTTGGTTTTGTTTGCACGCTATTTGGGTTCTCTGTGTTCTGGGTTTTCCAGTGTGATTGGACAAGTTGAGAACAGGTAAGTTGGCTTTCAGTTAGTTTCGCTACACTCTTTTAAAGCTTATCTTAATTTTACTGAATTAGTGAAATCTTTAAATTAAGGATAAAATCTTTTTCATCAAGCCTGTTGGTAAACTAGTTTTCCATTTATATATTAGAATGAATATTGTTCAGTTGGCACTTTGGCCGGTACAGGCATGTTAGGAGTGGCCCTGAACAAAGTTGTGTCCCAGCTTGTTGCAATGATTGTATAAAGAACTCGTTTTACATTTGTAATTCAATCATTTATGTCTGTGAGAAGCTTTGCAGCTTGGTGTATGTATTTTGCTGGAATAGAAGAATGGAAATAAAGCTCCTAGTGTGGAGCTTCATGTGCAATAGTTCAGCTGCACATCTGGGATATGTTGATTTGATTTGTAACTTAAAATGTGCTACTCATGAAGAATGCAAGTTTTTGTTTGAGGGTATTTTAAAAATGAATCAATTTAGTCAAGTTGTAAAATTTACAGAATTCTCCAGCACTCATGCAGTATTGGAAGCATGTTAAAAATTCAGGAAGGTGTTAATTATTAAAGATGTCTTTTTTCCCTGGCCATTGTGAAAAGAACCTGTCTTTCAACAATGAATTAGCACATTTGCAGTATTTAAAACTCATAAATGCAAATTAAAATCAAAGAAATAAGGAAATATTTCACTTTCTTGATATTATCAGCCAAACAAAAATGAGCGAAACTCCAGGTAAATTTCTTATCTTCAGAACTGGGTAAGTCAAAAGGCTCCATGAAATTTAATTGACCTTACTGCTATTTTGTTTTTTAATTTTGTATTTTATATACTATTTATTCCTGTAAAACAGAAATGCTGGTAGCAAAAATCATTAATAATGGCTAGATTGAAGAGATCTCTATTTTAAATTATGCATGATCTATTATGCAAATGACAATAGGTGTGTTTTCAGCTATGGAGACTTTGATTGGAAAGCCAGAGCATCCAGTTATGTTCTTGTTAGTCATCTTTACGTAATTTCTCCTGTAGTCCCCTCTGTGTTTCCTGGAGAAACTCCATAGAATATATGACAATGTGTTCTTAACATACAGCTTTCCTGATGGTGTTAGCTTTCAAGTATTGATATTAATGATGTCATTGATACACAGTGTGAGCTACTGGTGGTTGGTGAGTGACCTCTCACGGTGCATTTCATTAAGACAGAGACCATCTGCATACCATACTGAACTACCTGAAACTCCCTACAGTTCACTCTAATTAGTTTGCTCTGAGATTTGGGTTCCTGATTTGCATCGCTGGCATCTATTCTTATTTTCTGCTTTGTTACCAGAGGAATAGTGGCTAACAAGGCATCACTTTTTGAGATGGATTCAAGGGGAAACCAAAGCGCTGCAGAACCCTGCATCTGCTGAATGAACTGCAGATTAACAGAAACCAGAACAGGGAATAGAATCCCTGAGTGTGCAGATATGTAAGATGTCCTGCTCTATTCTTATTGATAGCATGGTGCACAAAGCTATAGGAGATCCCCAGAAGAGTCAACAAACATGTGAAAAGGGGAGAGAGATGGTTGGATACATAGCTTTTCAAAAAATATTTGGCAAGGTTCACTGCTAATAGGTGTTGAACTAAGCAGCCATGGGATGGAGGATAGTTTCTGTGTTTGCCTGGAGAAACTGGTTAGAAGGCAAGAAATGGAGAGTACAGATAAATAGTGCTGGAGGCCACAGAGGACATGTGCTGAGGATCCATGCTCTAAATTATACAAATGAATTATTTAGAGTTTGAAAATGGATGAGTAGTGGTATGACAACTTTGCTGCCAACATGAAGAATTGCAGAAAAACCTTATGGGACTGAGTGATTATCTCCTTTTTTATTTCTCAGCTAAATGTAAAATGATGCATATTGGGGCTGGAGATGGAGAGATTCCAACTTCATGCTAAGTATGAAAAGCTGTGAGGTGACTTAGTACACTCGAGAATGAGAAATTGTGTTTTTTATAGTTCCTTGGAAATGTCACTGTAGTGCTCAACAGCAGACAGTGAGCAGATACTCAGTATTTCAGAGAAGAAGAGAAGAGAGCAGGTGAGGTTCTTACAGTAGCCTGTGAAGCTCCGGTGCCTCTGCATCTTGAAAGCTTCATGTAGCTCTAGTCTTTCAGCTCCTGAAAGGATAGGGTAAAACTGGCAGAGGTGCAGGGCTAAGCTGATGAACATGCTTGGACTGATGCCTGAAAGGACAAGGCTGGAAGAAAGGAACTACAGGAACTTCTTTCTCCTGGCTGATGTGCAGTTGTGGTTGTTTACAAAGATGATCTGAGAGGCTCTACTTTTCTAAACAGCACAGCACCAGTCAGTCCTGTGAATACCATATTCTCTTGAAACCATGAGGATGCACAAGGTCAAAAATACCTGTTCATCATCTTGGATTAAAAATATTTGGCTTTGTTGAACATTTTTGAGCAGTTGGTTCACTGCTGCAAGCTCTCCAAGTTTAGGCTCTTTACATCAACTGTTTCAGTTCTCACCAGTCTGAAGGATTTTCCTATGTAATTTCATCAGGCATCTAAGACTTCAAGTATTTAATGCCAGCAAAAAGAGTTTTCCACTTTGCATCCATTTGATAAATGGTTTTGTTTTAGTAATGGATTTGTTACCAGATTTGACAGTAAAATAAAACTCAGTGTTCTGTGTGTGTGTTAGGAACATATTCCAAACAGACTTTTTCAGTGACAATGTTCAAAAATGCATGACAGAGTCATGAACTGATGCCTGAAATAATTTCTCTTGAGACAGAGCTCCCAGAAAAATAAAAAACCTGTGAGTTTTCTAAGTTTCATCAAAAATCTGAGTATACAAGGAAAAGATAATTTTTAAAATTAATGTTCAAAATATTCTTTGCAGACAGTAGGAAAATGGTTATTAATTTTTTTTCTGCCAATTGTGCAGTAATTTTGTCTAGGAAGTCCTTGGTTAATTTTAAAACAGTTTGAAGGTGGTTTATATAAATCTCTCAAAATTGTACCCTTGAGCAGAATATATTCCTTTGAAAGGAAAACCTATTTGCTGTCTGTTAGGCATATTCCTGATGGAATGGCAGGAACCAGTAAATACTGCAATTTGCCAGTAAATTGGTTCTTTTGCTTGTTTCTCAAGACTCCTACTTTGTTTGCTAGTTGCCTGGCGTTTTTTTAAGACTGGAAAGGAGTTTTTGAACCAATCCTTAGCTTGAATTACTGTTTCTGACATGCTACTGTAGTGGTAGAACTTCCTTACAAATCTCTTTTTAATCATTGTATCCTCCTTTTATTGTTTGTCAAAAGACATCGTTGCCATTCTGTCTTTATAAAAATCTGACTTCCCAGTGACTGTAGAGGATTAGATCTCATGAACATGTTCTAAAGTCAGTAAAACCAACTAGATAATGGTGTACCTACAAAAGCAGTTTCATTTGGCATGTCCTGCTTGCCTTTCTGTCTGTCTTGCAGCAGAGTCCAAATTAGTCTTTTTGTAGAATTACCAAGTTGTATGGGCAGGAGCATCTTGGTGGTTGTTATTTCCATTGCATCCCATAATAAACATTTTCAAGATTAGTATGCAACAGACCGATACCCTATGAATGATTTTGCTTTCAAAAGCAAAATCTGTCATTAGTTGTGTCAGTAAAAAGTCCATTGCCAAAACTGCTTTTTCTCTGGAGGACAGATTGCAAGATCTATATATGATATACCATCAAGCTCCAATCCTGTCCTGTGGCAAACTGCTGTCAGGTATGGAAATTTCAACTATGGAAATGTGTGTCTTGTGTTTTTCACAGTTATGATCCATGCTTGTTATTTTCATTCTACTGAGCTTAAGGTGCCTCTCTGAGTTCTTAAGGGCTGGGTACATTTTTTTGCAGATAGTTGTACCTTCTTTCTACTATCCGTTATGCTGATGTTCTAGTCAGTGTCTGAGGCTTTCCTCTCTTAAAGACAGAGTTTTGTTTTAGGAAAAGCCTATCCCTGCAGCTATTCTTCAGCATTTCCAACTTCACTATGCAGACGCTACCTAGAGTACCTATAGAAATAATTCTGTTTTTCCAATCAGGAGTTCACGTTACTTGTACTTCCTGAGCCAAAATGCCATCCTCAGTTAAATTTTGGAGCTATCAGAGGCATCTGTCTTCTTGTGTCTCTCCAAAGCTTTTGTGTGCACAGCTGCTCCCAATAGTATAGATGTTCTGTCTATAGGATAACATGCTACCTGTTCTGGCAGAAACAGAAATCTCCATGTTGTTACAAGATCTCTTGGCATATCATCCTTACAAAACTTAATACTGTATACAAGAGCTGTGGGGCTTCTCACTTGCATGTAATGTGCAGTTCTCTGCTAACATGATATCGTGAAGTCTGTTCACTTTGTGCTGGAGGAAAGCAGTGAGTCGTGTGCCAGAGTAATGGTCAGCATTCATCTGGAAAAAATCAGTTGGCTACTTAGTGTAATAAAGTCAAAGGATCCTTGAGGACGTAAAACATCATATTCTTAGTGTTTTGGGGCAGCAGAGGGCAGGACAGACGTGTTTGTGGCTATCAAAGTAGCTTAGTCTCCTCAAAATATGATTTCTTATCTCAGTCTTAGTTGATGCAGTCAACTGTGTCTTAGTCTCTTGTGTTCAAGAGACTTTAAGGTCTCAGTAGCGTATTCTTAAGTTACTTCTGCATGAATTCATGCATCCAGTGAAATGTACTCCTTTGCAGTTTCTATCTTAATAAAATTTTATGTTAGGATAAATTATATATTTAGAAACATCTTGTGTTGTATGTATTCTGTTTTAGCCCTTTGTAATTTGCATACTTTTTTGGGGTTTCTTCAGAACTAAATATTCTGTAATAAAATATGTACCTTCCCCAAAGAAGCACAGCAAATTAGGACAACGAAATATTCCACAATTAACATTCTGCTGTGAGGAAAGAAGTTGTTCTTCTCCTGGACTAAGCTAGTTTTGATCTGTTCTGGTATTTGCCTATACCATCAGATTTTTACAAAGCTAAAATGTCAATGGCTATTTGATTCTCCTCCATGAAATATTTATTTGGGGCATCCAAAGATCTCAGAAGCCCAGTTTCCCTTATGTGCAAGCCAGTTGGTTGGGTCTGCCACATCATGGTCACGTTGTTTAGTCATCTGTCTGTTTTCAAACACAGAGAGAGTGCACTGGTCAGTCTTGAGTTTCATCCTCTGGTACTTTCTGAACATGCAGGTCTGTTTTCCCAAGTAGAGTTTTTAGGACTGGCAAGCTGCAGGTTAGAGCAGGACCCTTCACAGAAGCCTTGACTGTCCCCAGTCCTTAAGTTTACCCTGACTGGGTAAAGCCTTAAGTGGCCTGGTGTGATCCCATAAGTGATCATGCTTTGAGCAGGAGGTTGAACAGGAGAGGCATCCTGAGGTTCCTTCCCGTCTGAACGATGCTGTGAGTCTCGATTTTATGATACTAAGTTAATGAACAATTTTATATGGAAATTTAGAGGTTTGTTCTGGATAACGTTAGCGAGAGCTCTCAGAGGAACTTCTGTGCTTACTGCCTGTGACCAGGTTTTTATTGGGTTTGTCATGCTGCAGTTTTCTTGCCTGTCAAGAGAGGATCCCTTTACCTGAGTCATCCTGATGTTCCACTAGCTATGAATTGGCCGGTTTGATAAATGCTGTGTAAACACTAAGGAGTTTGTGAATGCTAGGGAAATGGCTTTTTTCTCCTCTTTTAATATATTTTCATCCACTTTTTCTTACACTGCTAGTTCATGACACTAAAAGAAATTCTAGGGTATTATGACCTAATCAGGTGTCAGAATTATTGCAAATACTAAAAGCAACATGTGAGCTGACTTTGAATGGCAAGCGGTTGGAGTGGGACTTTGGCATCTTGAGAGGGACAGCTGTGCTTGGGTAATGCCAGTTTAACACAGAAGTGCTCCCCTGCTCCTTGGGCTTCTGTGGGGTTCAAATTTATTGTCTAGGCATGTGTTAACTGAGCTGTGGGAAATCGGGAGGCAGTTTACATTGAAAGGAATTACGGCTTTGTAGTTTGGACAGGGATCTCTTGATGGTTGTAGGGAGAACAGAGACTTTGTTTTCCATGTCTCAGCAGACAGTTTAGATGCAGTTTGAAAGATTTGAGATTCTCGGATGCTGACTTCTGCTAAATCTTGAATTTGGTAGGAAGAGGGACCTGAGAGGTAGTAAGAGGAGAAACATGAGGTAGTGCTGGTAAGGCAGCTGGCCGCACCTCATTTTTTAGCCAGCATCTGCTTTTTCCCTCACATTTTCTGTGAGTATGGTGACTCTCTGATTAAAATAAGAAAACTACAGTCATGTAAATCATGGTGAAAACTCATTGCCTTGCCTCAGTTTCTTAAAGGGTTAGTGTTGTTCTATTAGTTACATTTGCATACTTTCTCCTCTTCGAAAGCATTTCTCAACCTTGTGAAAATCATGATTTCAGGTCCTATACATTTTCTTGGGGATTTTGTTTATATTAACACTATCTTAATACAGTTTTTAAAATGAGATATAAAAATAAAATATGTGTAATGTTGTGGATGCAGACATGTCTGTTGTTCTAAATGTTTTTCCTTACTGTTCTTATGTCTGGGGCAGTCAGTGTCTTTTGATATCTAATTTCTTCCTATTGCTTGCTTTCACCTGTTTAGGTACTAATAATATTTATTCCTTTAAAACTGCATTCGCTTTGCAATTTGGTGGCTGCTGAATTTCCAACAAGTAAGGAGTTTGAAGAGTTTTAGCAAATCCATAAAAGCATTGCTTAGTGGCTGACGTGCATAACTAGTCGGCAAGACCTTTTGGGTTTTTAGATGTAATTTTCTTATTAGGTGGTGGAAACATCTCTTAAAAAGCTTAATGTTTTGTGCAGTAAATCTTAATAATATTATACTGCTTTGTTCATTATGCTTTGTAAAAAGCGAATCTTTTGGCGTTTCTTTTGGTAGAGGCTGTATGGCAGTACATCTTTGTCAAGTGGGTGTTGCTAATGAGAAATTTATTATGCCTTTTGCAAAATTGTTTAGTCCTACTTGGACGTACCAGTGTAAATAAATCCTTTTTATGCTTCAAGTATCAGTAGATACCATTTTCTTTTAGTTAGCATCTTAAGACATTAGCCAGTGTTTTACAGCAATTCCTTACACTTGAATGCATTCCTTATGCTTACATTCTTAAATGTCTGTGCATATATTAAAGGGAAAGAAAGAACAAGAAAACGACCTGATGCAGAACATTAGGCTCCATAGCTCAAGTCAAATTGATTTGAAATTTTTTCCAAATTTATTCATGCTGTAAAATCTGATTTCTGTGACAGATAGAAGCAGTGACAAAGTAATTAGTCAGTATGCTGGGATGCTTGTGAAAGATGAAGTCTCAAATAAGGACTAAAATATTGTATTCATAGAGAGTAGTTTTATAATCTAATCAAATCTTTTTTTTTTTTTCTGTTTCTTAGATGATGAAGCATGCCTGGGACAATTACAGGCAATATGGATGGGGACATAATGAGCTCAAACCAATTGCCCGGAAAGGACATTCCACCAACATATTTGGTAGGCTATATTTTCTGGTTTGTTTGTGATTATTTTTTTTTTCTTTATTTTATTCTTTTTTTTTTCTTTCTTTTTTTTTTTTTTAATATTTCAGTCCATATGTCTTCTTTGAAAGTCTACCCAAACTTTCTAGCAAACTCTGTTTTAATATCTTTTGAAGTGTGAGTGACAGAAATGTATTATTTCAGTGGTATTTCACTGAATTACTTTATTAACCTATCTTTTTCGGAGTAGTATGTTCTTATTGTTGCAAAGGCTAAGTTGTGTCTATGTGCACTCATGCTTTGTGTGTGTGTGTGTCCATGACAGATGGACATTTCTTAGATACCAGGACAGCATTGTGTGGTATTCTTACATACTTTCTTTGTTATCTTGTACATAGGCACTGCTTAGGAGAATCTCTTCTGAAGCTTACTGTGATTTAGTTTTATGTTACGACTAATTGATGGCTTTCATTTATATTTTTACCAGCTGATGAAATTGGATTTGAAAGTGAAAAATTTTTAATGTTCACCTGTATGATCACGTAGTTTTTGCTGTTGAACTTACTTGCAATTCTGTTGCTTAATTTGCCATGTATAATTTTAGATTAGCCTTGGTTTGTAACCCAGACTCCGTGAAGTAAGGTTTTTTTTCATGTGGCAGGAAAACATTTTTATGATGTTTGTTTTTAATATGACTGACGTGATATTTTGAAGCAGTTATGAATTATAATTTCAGTGTAGTCTTCTCTTTCCATTCCTCCTCTGCTTACTTCTAACATGTCTGCTAATGAGTCTGGAGGATTTCCGCTTTTTTCCCTTGGAATGATTATTCTTTGAAATGCTTATTTTTTGAAATTTTGGCATTGCTTTCTGAAAGAAGTTGCAGGCTTTGTCCACGTTTAAGTTTCTGCTCCTCTTGTTCCAGCTAACTCTAGCAGCCAGTGCCCTACATGTTTGTCCTTTTAAAATCCAGATGCTATTTTGTGCCATTTAGTTTTTAGCCAAATCATGTCATGATTGCTCTATTCAAGGCTATTTCATATGAAAAACTTTTCTGAAACACATAATCTTCAGCATATATCAAGTCTAAAATAGAATCAGCTATTGTTCATTTGGTGGATGGTTGATGGGAGGGTGTGTGTGTGGAAATTGGTCTTTGTACCAAGGACTGTCTAGGCTGTATTGTGATTCCTAGCTCTTTACCGATCTCTATTACCCCTAATGACACCATTCCCAGCAGTATTTGCCTTTATAGAAGGGTTGCTTAATTTTTCTTGAAACCTCATGCTAGTTTTAATAAAAGGATGCTCAGCAAAATCTGTTTTTATTATTCATCTCGAAGATGATTTGATCCAAACTATTTTCAGCCATTACTGCAATCTACTGTGCTTCCATTTTGATTCCTGGCACGTCTCTGAGATCCTGCAAGGAGATGGTATCGCTGGTTCAACGGCAACCCTTTGCATGAATCTTTGGGAAATCAGGTTTGCTGGTAACTCCCAAGTGAGGTTAAACACGCTTCAGTTTAGAAGACAAATAAGTCATTAGTCTTCCTCGTTGGACTCCACTTTTGCAGTGTATATCTCTATCTATGCCAAGGAGAACACCAGTGTTTCTAACATTGCAAGATCTCGCAGGGTTCGGTCTGGGGTCAGAGAAGGGGAGAGGAGGTGGCCTGCTCTCCTCTTAGAAATCTTAAAGTAATTAAAAATAAAGGAAGGATAGTCTTTATAAAATTTAAAGCAAGAATGTTTATGGGCTTCTTCAATGATTAGTTTGACTTTTATGACAAAACATGCTAGGTTTGCTTTAGTTGGCCTGCAGCAAGAAACTCTTGCCAGTCTTTTTGAGATGTCTGACTATGAATTGTAAAGGAGAGTCTGCTAAAAATACTGTCTTTTAAACTGTGTAGTTGGGCAGTATCTTGAATAGTACCTCTTCAACAGCTGGGTCACAGCATTAATAGTATGGTACTGCTTTGGGAAAGTATGACTGGGAATGAGTGAGCTTGTAAAGATATATTACGTTTAGATGGTATGTGAAACAAACCTTTATAGGTCCTCTGTTTGTGAAATGGGGTGATAACTGCTTTTGAAAAGGCTGGCATTTATTCCTACCCCATAAGATGAAATACGAAAGTCAAGGAGAAAGTGCAGCAGAGAGGTGTAAATTTTCTTTCCAGTTTAAATTTTTATTTGCAGCTCTGCTGAAGGTTGTAGCAGGTAAGCTAAAAAAAAAAAAAAAGTTGACCCTTTTTGTTGGACTGCTTAAATTGGTGAAAAAATTTGATGGCAGCTGCTGGGCGTTGTTGCAGAGGGGGTTTGTGTGGGATCTCGGTCAAGTTCTCATTAGAACACAAAGACTGAAGAGAGAAGGCTGATGGAAAATGATGCATGTAAGAGAATGAGCAAGCACAACAAACACTGAGCTTGCTTCAGAAGGGTTTCTGAGTTTAGCACAAACCAGAGTAGTTGATGGTATTGTCGGATTCTCTTCCCGTAATGAAATCTGACTGGATTTGCTTTTGGGGATGAGAGTAACTGTCTGAAACACGATGTTTGAAGATAATTTGTCCCTGCACTTGTTTGATGACCCATAGGTGAACATCTCCTGAAAACGCAATTAAAATTACTCTGTCCAGATATGCTTCAGAGTTTTAAAATGTATGTATTTGTGGTGTATCTTTTACTCTAGTATCATATGAACTGATTACCGTAGCATAAGCTGTAAGGATACTTTATTGTGAGTTAAATTGAGTAGTTAGTTCTAGTTAGTTTGCATCGGTCTTCAATCTCTTTTTCTAAACCAATGTTTATTTGAGAAGCTGAATTACTTTAAGGAAAAAGGTAAAGAAAATAGACAGTCCTTGGGCAATTTGGAACATTGTCCTCAGCAAAACTAGAAATTGTGGGCTGTCGTCTAACCTGATGCTTTCTGAAATGAGAGTTCTGAAATTTGTGGTGTGTTTTATTTTGTTGTTTTGGGGTTGTTTTTTGGTTTGTTTTGCTAATTTTAACTATCTGAAAATAAAGTGAAGATGTGCAGTTTGTCAAGTAATGAGTACATGGCAAAGTACTGATACAACTGCAAAATTGAAAACTTCCCGTATTACTAGCAGTGCATTTCTAAACCTTGCATTTGAATGTATTCTGCCGAGAGATGAGCTGCTTTACATGAAGACAATCTGATAATGTATATATCCATAAACAGTTATATGTCTAGATATGTTTTGAAGGGTGTGGAAAGATTTTAATAATGATAAAAAGTTTTAAAGTTGTAGATGCTTGCATACACATATGCCCATTCTCATGCCCAAAGATTTAATAAATCCATTATTTTGTATTTTGTCACACTAGAACTGTCTCATGCATTGATAGTGCTTTCATGCCTCTCCTGTTCTCTCATCTCACATGCCACGCAGTCAGTTTAATCTGAGCTGCCTGCCAGCTCTCTCGTGGGATCTTGTCTTCTGGGGGGAAGAGAGAATTGTCAGGGAAATCACATAGTTGGTTGCATTTGTGTTACCTGGTACAGCCCCAGTCTGCAATGCAGTGCCTTATCTCCTCCCTAAAACTTGACCAAATAAATCTGTCCTCTCTTTTGTGAGGAATTTTGTCTGGCATGTTTAGTGTCATTGGTGAGTAAGATATGTCCAAGGGAATAACTGAAGGATTCAGGTGGGGCAGCTCGTGTGCTGAATATCCTCCAATATAGCAGTGAACTGCTTGGTTTGCACCACGTCACTGAGTGTGTCCTGTTGGCTGGCTTGTGCGCAGCCAGCCTCAGCCTTTGCTGCCGGTGCCGCTGCTGAAGGCTCGTGACGCGGGAGAAAGTTGCTGAGGTGACTGCCCGGTGCCGCAGCAGCGTGGGGAGCTCCTGCGGCAGCTCCCGGTGTTGCTGAGCAGTGGAGATCTGGCACTGCATTTCTCCCTGTGCTGGGGAGCAGCAGCAGCGAGGCTCCCAAAGAAAATGCATCTGTCACACTGCAATGATGGGAGGCTCTTGCAAGAAGGAGCTGAGTCAGGCACAGGAGCCTGCTTTTCCAATACCTTTGACAAGTACAGTATAGCTTGGGAGAGCAATGCAATTTCTTTGTCCGCTTTGTGGTTCCTGAAGTGAGAGGTGGAATATTTCTTGTAAGCACTATAAGAAAACACTGTAACAGAGTTTTAATTATTACTTACCCTTGGAAATATTCATTCGTTTATAAGACATTTTCGTTATCTGTCCTTGTAGCAGTTATTGGGCTGCCTGAGCTGCTCCGACACTATCATCTGCTGTCACCTGATTAGTTGTAATTTACTTTTGAAGTTCACATTAATTGAGTGTCAAGGGTGTCTGATTTAGTATGTCTTTTGTATTTTCTGGTTTGTTTGTTTTTTAGCTGGCAAAATACCTGCAAAAATTTATAAACAGTATGGAGACAAACACTTTTACTGGAAAGAAAATAGATGATACACTTTATAGACTGAGGAATGACCTTTTGAAAATATGACAGAAAACTTCTGGTGTATTCTCACTGTAAAATCCTAATAAAAAGACAGATAGGAAAACCAGCTTCTGCTCAGTATCCTTTTTCTGTGCATGTGTTCAGCCACTGAATCCATGCAGACGATAAATGAGCACAAAAAGGGAATATGAGGTATATATGTAAACAAAAATGTTCTTGACTATATGTTACCTTGATGAAAAAAAACTCCTTGGTGAGCATTAGTTCTTATCTCTTAACTGTACATGCACAAGTAATCTATTCATTATTGCCTTTTTCTGTGGCAAATGGAAGGGGAAGGAAAATCCATTCATGCTAACTAGGGAAGAGAAGTAATTTCACAATGCAAATTTCAGCCTAATATCTGTATTTCAGGTTCAAGTCAATTTTAAAATAAATGGAAATGGCCTTAAGACAGGCCTATGCATCTGTGTCCTCTGCAAACTCAGTAATGAGTGACTACCGTGAGATAACGTTGAATATTGTACGTACATTGAATGTGTATTTTTTTGACCAGTAACACAAATTTTGGAAAGATAAAATTTTGAGAAAGAGCATAACTCTCAAGTTGCTGGCATTATTTGAAAAACTGGAACAGTGTTCTAATATCACAGGAAAAGTTCCTTCAGGTCAGATGACAGATCGAACATGATTGTTACTCAGTCTTCAAAAATTGCTCACAGCAGGTACCTAGGGAAGACATGTAAGAGCAGGGAAAGCTCATAGTGAGCTTGTCTCAGAGTACTCCACAGCCTTATGGAAGTTTGTGTAGTGTTAGTGCTTCTGTGGTCAGAGGCAGCAAGTTTTATTTAATCACTTCTAGTTTATTTTTCCTTGACTTTGTCCAAACTGCTTTGGAGTCTGGGCAACCTTCAAGAGCAGCTTAACCCATTATGAGTAGTTCCATAGTTTGATTTTATATTGTGTAGAAAACGTTTTAGTTTTGAAGTCTGCTTGCTGTCCTAGATTACTAGTTTTGGTATTGGAAAAAAAAATCCTTATTCATCTCTTCCTTCCCATTCATGGGTTTGTAGAACTGCATATGCCCTCAGTAGTGCCCCTGTTTTGCATGGAGTGTCTTGGCCTGTTAACTCATGTCTTGTATTTACCTTTTTTCATACCTGATATGTTGTTATCTTCTTTCTTTGTATATTTTCAAGGTGATGGTTTTGGGGTCTTTTTTGGTCTTTGAGAGGAAGACTAAAACTTCATTCCGTTTTCTCTTTTGTTTGCTGTTCCTTTCCTAATAATTGGATTTTCTGTCTTTAGGCTCCTTGTTGAGTCTACAAACACAGTACAGGGTAGCTTTTCTGCAGTAGCATCCCTTTTGGAAATCCTCATCCACTGTATCCAATGATATATTTTATAAACCTAATGTTATAAATATTGTCAATTATTTAATATTTAAGCTTTTGCCTGAGCAATCATCTCAGTAGGATCCCACTGGTGGTTTTACCTCACACTGATGGTTGTTTACACTTATCCCATTTCCTGTCTTTTAAACCATTACTCATCTGCATGAGAACAATTTTGTTTTACCCTGTGGCAGGTCAGTTTTCTTAAGAGCTTTTGTTAAGGGGCAGTCTCACATCTCTTCTGTGTATGTTCTCTGTCCC
The DNA here is from genome assembly GCA_013397845.1 of Melanocharis versteri. Lineage (NCBI taxonomy): Eukaryota > Metazoa > Chordata > Aves > Passeriformes > Melanocharitidae > Melanocharis > Melanocharis versteri. Next base: position 873,584 of record VZTG01006172.1, on the reverse strand, counting down.
TCTGCAAATTCACTTCTTAAAAAGACCTTAACATTGATGCTAAGAAAATTTCTGACTTTTCCTCGGTTTATCTCATTTAAAGCTGTCTTCTGATTGATGCTACCAATTGGGCAAATAGTGATTTGTTAACACTGTTTTGCTTCACTGCAATACGTATCATGCTTATTCAGAATATAGTTGTTCTCTGAAACTTGCAAATTTGTGCAGACAGGTTACAATCTGGCTGTGTGTTCCCTCTTAAGTGTTTTACAGTACTGGTGCTGTAGATGAAAACAACTGCTTAGCTAAGAATGTTTTTTGAATGTTGCTGATATTTCATCAAACTGTCACAAGTGTGCCTGTGCATATCAGGAAAATTCACCACAAGCAGCTGTTGTCTGCTGTTCTTTTTAATAATACAGTAGTCCTACTGAATTCTTCTCACATAGTTTGTATTAGGTCATGTACAACATATTTAGAGTAGGTTTATTCAGTGGCTTTTTAAAGTGTTTCTGAAGCAATTATGTTAAATCCTATTCAGAAGGTTGAAAATTCTGCTTTAACCAGAAAATCTCACAAAACAAACAAACAAAAGATGCAGAAATGCAAAGTGGAATTAGATAAACATACCTCATTTCTGTAACCTGCCTTGTAGAATAATGAGGTAAACATCTGCATGAAATGGTAATGAAAAAATTAGGTCATAAAAGAGTTCAGGGCTGAGGCTCAGACTGAGAGTTTTGGTTCTTTCTGATAGCATTCTCTCCTGTTCTTCTCTTATAAAACAGATGGTTTGCTCTGAGGAAAAAAAAATTGTTTCCTGTTGGAAATCTTTGGACTTAACGTTTATTTTGATTTGTGGATTATTTGGGTTGTGGGAGTGCTATTCACGAATTTAAACTTTTTCCCTATCATTTGGAACTGAGAGCGGAGGGTGTAATGAGGAAATGAAGTTAAGGCTGTGCAGTCTTGTTTTGGACTGTGTTAAGATATGAACAGGCATGATAGCTGAGTAAGAATTAGCATACTGAGCTCTAGAACTAAATCTGCTGAGGACAGCTCCGTGGGCACGTGTGCAGTGAGGGAGTTAGATGTGGGTATGCTCTGCTGTCGTCTGACGCCAGCAGATGTACGAGCAGTGGGAATTCAGAAACAGTTCAGCCACGTGAGTGGAGCGCTGGTCTTGTGCCTAATACACTGATACTGTTCACTCAAGTTTTGTGGCTATCCCACTGACAATCTGCTCCTCTTATGCTGTCCCAAAGAAAATTTAGGATGTGGTTTTGACCAAAATGTGCGTAAGTGGCCCAAATATAAAGATAGAAAAGCTTGTGTGCCATGATGGCTCTTGGGTGGGTTTTTTTTTTTTTTAAATATGCTTTTCCTACTGCCTAGCTGACAAAGTAATTTAGCTTACAATTATCTGTGAGAGATTGTATCTTGTCTTAGGAGATCCGTACTTAGCTTGCTTCATACATCGGGTCACACAGCTATACTCGAGTCCAGATAACATCTTGTTCTCTTATTTACTCTCAAATACTAATCTTGCTTTGCTTGCTGCTGTGTTTAACTGATTGTTGCCAGTGTTTAGGTTCTTCATACTTCCAGTCCATCATTCACAGACACTTTTCCCTCCACTTCCTGTTTTCTCAAAATGGACTTGCTTCAGATCTGTGGTTTTGGTTAGTTTTGATTGACTGCTTCGTGTGTGCAGCAGATTTGCCATCACCATTCACTTCTCGCACGTTATTCTTGCTTTCTTTCTGATACACTTCTGTGGCCTCCTTTGTACTCAATGGCATCTCCTCTCACTCCTTCCTTTCCTACTCTGAAATTCATCCTAACCTTTCTCTCCTGACATTGTGGCCTTTCAGTTATCACCAAGTCTTAACCTTCCACTAACTCAGATCATAGTTCCAGCATTAATCTTTATTATGGTCTGCACACAGTCCTCCTCCTGTGTACAGTAATTCAGTTTGGTCTTTGTGCTTAAAAATAAAATAACAAAAAATATGGAGAAAATTGGATAGAAACGTAGAAAATCGAAATAGTCTGAGGATATTCAGGCTTTGTACTAGGGGGACTGCATTCAACTCCTGCTTGCATGAATTTTAAGTTAATTTGGAGGGCCACGTAAGATTTAGTTAAGCAACAATGTAAAGCAATTGAGTGAAGAGCAGTCAAGAGGAAGGTTTTTTGCAGTATAGTTTCTTAGACAAAGTTTTAAAATTCGGGTATTAAGAACATAGGTATGTAAGCAGCAGTTCGTTGATTATTAACAAATACCAGCAGGTCCAATTTTTAATAGATTCACAGTCTAGCATACAATTCAGTGTTCTACTCCCGTTACTTCCTCAGTTATGAAATTAAGGAAAGCATTACAATTGATTATTGAATGTTATTTATATGCTAAAGTACTCTATTGTCTGGTACAAAACATTAAGACCTCCTTTTCATCTTGTCTATTATCAGCAATTTAACAGAACTAAGCAATCAACATGCTTAGTTTTTTGTTCTGCTTTTTTAATTAGTCTAAAATGTTAAAGGCAATTGGTTTCTTCATGGATACTTACAGGCTTATTCATTGCATTTTATGACTGAGCTGAAATCATACTCTGCAGTTTTGTATGAAATGTATAGTTTCATTGACTAATTTTGAAGCACTTGTTTTCGCAGTGAAATTAAACTCTCTTGTTCAAAAGTTTAATTAATTTTCTTAAACGTTATCTTGTTCCTCATGAGTCATTAAGATATTTTGCAAGTGGTATGCTTCAGTAGTGGCAGCTTTATTGCCAGAACCTCATTAGAGATACAGAAAACTGTTGATAATTGTTTGCTTTTAATTTTCATGTTACATATTTTCCTACCATGTCTGTAATTGTCTGTCACGTCAAGAAATCCTGTTGCTGCACTCTGAAAACTTGAATTATTTGAATCTTTTGGAGTAGAAATTGGTATAATTTCTAATATATAGAGCAGTCTTGCCCAGTATGTGTTTTTCAGCCATTATGAATCTGGACAGACAGGAATATCAATAACAAGAATATTTATTTTCTTGAAGATTGTAATAACTCTGTATTTAATGTCAGGCTGAGTTTATCAAGGAAGCATTTTCACTCAGTTGCTAGAGATTAAAACAACTGCCTATGTGAAAAATAACTTTTAGCTTCAAAGTGTGAGAGAGCCTTGGGGAGGCTTTACATCTCCTCTTTTGTTTCTGGAATCACTGTGGTGGAAAAGGGAGGATCTTCTCTATGCTTGTGTGCATCCCTCTGTCAGTAGTGTTGGACCAGTCTGAAGCTGAGAGGAAATTTACCTTAGAAATTACAGTAAATTATCCCTTGAGGCTTTGTTCCTCTTACATTCCTTTTGCAAGCTGATCCTCCCTCCATCCCCAAGTAGCTACAGCGGTAATCAAGCATGTTCTGCACCAGTAGGTGTAGGTTCAGCTTCCACTAAATGATGTCTGTCCAGGGCCCTGGAAAAAACAAGAACTGGATATGAGACTGGCTGAGACCAATACTATTTCTGGCACATGAAGTCTGTTTGTATCTTATGGCTCTGTCGATCAGTGTGATCATCCACTGGCCACAGATAGTGGTTTTGAGAGTGAAAGCTATTTTCTTGCATCTAGATCTCTAGTCTTTACATATAACTGACTGTGGATTCCAGATTTCTGTTGCTTGGGAAGATAAGTCTGGTTTCTAGATTCTGATTGCAGGGATGTCTTAACAGAGAAACTTGCTCTTTCTGTGGTGTAGAGACAGTTGTCTTCAGTAACAGCCCAAATGCTTTTACTGTATCCAATTGCTTGTTCTTCCTCAATCTTGCCAATTCCCTTCACTTTCTTCAAAATGTAGCTGGTGCTGATGTCTGCAGGCTGTCCTTGTAAAGGAGAGTGAGAGTCTTTATTAGATTCCTGTGTGATTTTGTCACTGGTCTAGGAAATATTAAAACCCTACCTTGGTTGTAAATGGACTGATGAGCATCCTGCTTTTGGACGTGTCATCTTCTGTTTTTTCTGAGGAATAATAAAATGCTTCGTTCTCAGTCACTGCTTGGGGTAAAAGAGTAGGAATGGTTACGTGCACCCATTAGGCCTATTTATATGACTTCCTTGGAAGCAGCGTGGCCTCAGTAGTTTTCCACTTGGGCTGGTTTCCTTGACTTCGTGGCAGCAGTGTACATTTTGGTAATGAGAGATCCATTTGAGTAGGCAGGATTTCCTTCAGGTTTGTTACTCCTCTAGCAAGTGTCTGGGTAGATGCCAAGTGTGTTGTGAGACACTCACACACTTGTGGCACAGAGGTGTTGGAGCACAGGCAGAGGGAGAAAGGGTAAGAAGGAAATTCTCTCTCCAACCTTTTTCTTACCCCTGCTTTATTCACTGTGGGGGTGCAGGGGGTGGGAAAGAGAAAGCCTTGATGCTGTGCAAGCACTGCTCAGCAATACTCAAAATTCTGGCATGTTTCCAACACTGGTTTAGTCACACATCCGAACCCCACAGCACCACACAAGGTGCTGTGAAGAAAATTAACTCACTCCCATGCAGACTGAGTACCTCTGCTCAGCCCTCCACTTGGGCCAATGAAAGCCCCTATGGAAGTGTTTTTCAGGAGAAGTAATGAGATTTGTGTGTGGTGTATACATGCTGAAGTAAGGAGAAGATGTGGGTAATATGTTAAATAATCAGAGTTTCTGTGAAGCACCTATTTGATGATTACCTTTCAGCTTAGTGCATGACTTCAGTTTGCTGGTGCAGAGTTTTATTTTGTCATCTTGTTCCTTATTTAACTTGTCTGTCTCTCATATCTTCAGTCTTTTCTGTTCATAATTGATCTATGCTTATTCACAAATTTTCTCTAGTACCTCACAGATTACAGTCTCTTCTGCTTCCACATAATAAATACACTAAGCAACCCTGAGTTGATATCAGACTTTCTAAATCTCTACACTTTTTCTTATGGTATAATGAATATGGGCTATTTATTTTCTTCATATTCCTCTTGTCGTGGAACACTTGACAACGATCTGTCTCCCTTGTACTTTGATAGTCTCTTGTGAGACTTTCAAATGGTACTAATAAGCCAGTTCTTCATCTAGTGCTTTGGCATACTGAAAGAATTCTAGATAAGAAGACCATTTTTCTTTTAGAGGCCCTGATATTTGCACTTAGTCATAAGATTTCCTAGAAATTTCAAACTGTAGATTTATGTGGTATCAAGTGAAGGAATTATTTGGCTTATCTCAGGAAACTGAAATCTACCTAACTACAAATCTGAATTACCATTTTGCAGTCCTTTGGAATAATACTCTTGCTTAATGAGAGTGTGCACGATTTCCGTAATAGTTCAGCTATTTCACTGCTAAATTCTTTCCATTAGCTCATGATGGATGTTCTGTTTTATTTAGAAGAATGAGCATTGCATTCATTAGGCAAACTTCATTAAATTTGGAGCTCAATCAACTAGAACTATAATTATATAGAGAGGAAACTTCCTAATCTGACGTTTGTAAAACTGAGCCTTTTTGGAATCGGTTATTATCTTATGGAACGTGACTAGCTGAGCCTTTGTATTGAACAGAGGCAGACCCTGGGAGGAGTGCCTTCAGCTAGCAGGAGTGTTATTTTCTATTATAGTTTAATTATTTTGTAGCCTTTTTTCACCACAATGAGACATCTGCTTCTTCTGTATCTGGAGCAGTAATAGGCTGCTTGAGGTGGTAGCAAGAAGTGTATACTCTAAACTGTCATCTCATTATTTAGGGTTACTTTATGGCTCTTCAAATGATACCTTCTGCAGTTTAGTTCCAGGAAGGTTATCCCCTTGTCCTTTAAGGCAAAATTTATGGATCTTGGCATGGCTATAAAAGAAAAAAAAAAGAACATTTTCTATTATGAATGGAAAATTATTTCACTTTGTGACTTTAGATGAATGGTTTCTATCAGCATCAGTAGGGGGAAGTAGCACAGTCTATCCATTTCTGCTTTCCCTATAGCAGCACGTGTGGCTCTAATGCAGGCTAGTGATTGGAACACTTGCTGTTTCTTCCTTCTGTAGTTTTCAGTTGACGCCTTGCTGGTAGTGCAGTACATTTTAAGATGAAGACAGCTATTACAATGTTGCTGCTTGTATTGGTCAAGCTGTAGATTCAGAAGAATTCACTGGAAGCTCTTACTTAAGAGCAAATTAAGAATTACGTCCTTTCCACATAGTCTTTAAGAAAGAAGCTGAGAGCAATTAATTAATTTTACTCTCTGACCAAACAGTGTAGCCCACAAATGGTTTCAAGTCGTACCTATCTTGCAGTATGGGGCAGCCAAGGTGTTACATGTGTATTGTCCTCAGCATTGCATTATGTTCAGTTCTGCCTGTATTCTTGTAGGCACAAGACTTGTGAGTGTGAATTCTGCATTTTGGACTTTTCCACCTCAATACCCATGAGGAGGGAATTAGCTTGCTTCCTGCTGCCTGATTGACACTAAAGGAAAAAGACTGGGTAGACAATCTGTTGCAAAATATTGACTTGTCATCTCTTGACCTTTTGGAAATGTGTTCAGCCAAAGAGGTTTAAAAATGCAAAGACTGTTCCTCTGAGTCTTCCTCAACGAAGAAATACTCATGTGTAGAAAACAGAAAAATAACTCAAATTTGGTTGAAATAGCCTGCTTATATGAAAAAAGAAAAACTAACAATTTATTATAGGTTGGGATATAGATGCTATATAAACAAATGCTTTGTTTAAATTTGTGTTTTTGAAGATACTTTCTTGAGGGCTGGTAAGTGGATACTTTTGCCCCCGACAGACTGCTCTCCCATGTTGTGGACACTGGAAAGTAGTTCTGAGATCTAGAAAACTGTGGAAGATTGTACTGTGGTGTCTGAAGTTTTTTGGAGTAGGTGTGGGGAGGTAGGGTGGTGGACAGTGACACACCAGTCCATTTCTGTGCAATGTGTTCTCCTCATCCCATGCCAGCTGAAGAATACAAGAGCTTACTGATGTGATTACCTCCGTGTTTAAGTTGGAAAGTTTTTACTTTTTGAAACTATTGCTAGAGGAACTTTTAGGATTTCCCAAGACTTACGTATCTGTATTTGTTTAAACACTTCGTGTATTTGAAAATCTTATCAATGTTGTTTAAAGAAAGGAACAGAAATTACTTTGAGTGTGTCGTGGAGGCAATATAACACATTCCAACTTTATGTTAAAAAATACTTTGTCAGCTGGTACTGAAGGTAGTCCTTGTGTCACGGCCTTATTTGCATATTTTTGAAGTGATAAAGTAGATAACTGTCACATTATGCTTTTGAGAAGGTGCTAAGTTAAGTGCAGTGCTGTGGCTCTGCTCAAAGCAACCTCCACTTTAGCACAAGCAGTGGAATTTGTCATTTGGCTGAAGGCATTAAACCTTACAGTACTTAAGCACCACAGTGAATTCATTTCCTGAGAGTTATAGGTATGGCTGGTGGACAGTTTGTCAAAGGATTTGTCTTTTAATTAATCTTGCAAAAGGTAGCGTGTCCCAATCTGTACTTGAATTTTCTTGACAAACACCACCAACTTTAGGCTTTCCGTATCTAATTGAAATTAATCAAAACTGATGCATGGCTATTCTTTAAAAATTGGTTGGTGGTTACTTTGTCATGGATACTGTTGTGTTTAATTTTTATTATTTGGGGAAAGAAGTCCCTGAAAATGGAATTAAACTTAAATGTCAGTCATTTAGGTGTGTGGGAGAAACACAGTGGGGGTGATGGCTTCATTCAGTTACTGTTAAGCTTGAGGGGAAAAAAAATAGCTCTAACCATGTGAATGTCAGAAATGGATGAATAGAAACTACCAAGCAAGAGCACTGCGCTGTAGAGATTCCCATGATGGGTGGAAAGCACATTAAAAGAACCCTAAAATTGACTTTTTAGCATGCTACCGTCATTAAATTGCTAATCATAGTTATTGCACTTGTTTATAGATTACAGGTATGAAGAGTGGAATTTGGCTCCTTTCTTAGTGCGCAGGAAGTTTTATACACTCCACAAAAACAGATAACCCTTGATAATTTTTGCTTTCCTCTAGAAACCAAGATCTGTGCCTTCTGAGGGCAGCAGCTTGCGTTGGGATGGCCTAGGGAGACCAGGGCTGTCATGGGCCATGGCTCAGCACCTCTCGTCCCTTGCACAGACCGATGAGTCACTCATCAATCAGCTCTAAATTGCTGCTGTTTCAAGTGAATGGCATTTTAGCTTAAAGCACCATTGATTTTTATTTGGCTTTCAATGCTCCACTTGAAGTGGTGACAGTTGAGAAATCCATTAGCGGCTCAGAGTTCGGGTCCCTGCAGACGCCGAGGGGAACATCTTGGGACTGCGGCTTTGGCAGTCACGCCAGGCCAGCGCTTCCCTGCTCATCAGTCCGTGCTTTTCGATGATTAGGTGGCATCCAGAATTGCAAAACTTTGAATATTTCAGAAGTAAATGTTGGGAAATGCAAGGCATTACTGCAAATACTGGTTGCTTTATCTTGCATATGCCTTTTTTTTTTTTCCTATTGCTTCTGTCCTAGAATTCCTAGTAGCTTTTTGAAGCTGAATGTCTTTCTGTCCTTTGGTTTTTTGTGGGGGTTTTTTTGTGTCAAAGTACAGTTGCTCAAGTTCAAGTTAGGAAAGCAGATGAGAAGGGCTCTTTTTTCTATCTTTATTATTCTTTTTTCCCCAGAAGCCAAACTGTGCCAGAGGACTGATGCTTTGAAAGGGAAGTGGGAATCCTCTTATGTACCTGATAATTCCTTGCTCATTTTGATTATTCTTTGTGCTGACACCTTTGTAGTAACTTTGCTTTGCTACTGCTTGGGTTATTTTCTCATGCTTGTGATGTTCAAGAAAAGTAGTGAAATAGTCACTTGTAATAGAAACCCTTCTTTTTTGCACGTAGGAAACTCACAAATGGGTGCTACCATAGTAGATGCATTGGATACTCTTTATATCATGGGCCTTCACGATGAATTCAGAGAAGGACAAGAATGGATTGACAAAAATCTTGATTTCAGTGTGGTGAGTAGAGCCTGCCCTAATATTTCTCTAGTCCTTTTCACGATGTTCATCTTGGGGGGAGACAGAAGAGGTCTTTCAGGTGAAACTTAGAAAAACTTATGGATCAAAGTGTCAGATGTAAACTTTAGTGACATTCTCTGTGTATCTAACTTTATTTTAGAAAAAATAATACACTCCGACCCTTTCACACTTATGATTGTACGTAAAGATACATCTATATATTGTATTTTCAAAGTGCAAATTATAATTGGATAATGGAAGAAATGGGAGGTGTTTTGTGAAAAACAACCAGGCCTCAGAAATGAAGACAGAAAGATGAGGTTTAACTGGCTGATAGTCATTGCAAATAACTGAGCTATGAAAGACAATTTTACCCCAAACTACGGTGTATAAATTACTTAAGAATACAATCTCTTCTCTTCTTCCATTTCTTAAGAGTTTTAACATAAAATATGCCACTTGAATTCTTGAGTTTTCCTACAGGCTCTTAATCTATCACAAGAATTTCTCAGTTGGTAATACAGCATCTGACATGCTTGAGAGTTTGGAAGCATTAAATGGAAGAAATGGCTCTATTTTAGTCCTATTGATTAGTGTTCTTAGTACTAATTTTGGGACTGTCACAGACTCTGTGATGGAATTTGTATTTCAGTCCTTGGATTTGCCCTACGGTTCTGAAAATAATTTTTCATTCAGTAAATGGACATAATGAAATATAGTTGTACACTCAGAATTCAGCAAATGCTTACTGTTGTTTGTATATTTTAACCTACTTTTCAAAAGTTATTTGTTTGGGCTTTTTCCTTTTGATTTATACCTTGACTGTCTGGCAGACATCAAAGAAATTTTACTCTGCTTTTCCAGTTAGTGCCAGATAATTATTCAGTCTAAAACTGAAGATCCTAAATATATCAGAGACAGTGTAGACATAATGATACCATTATGAGGGTGAACTAAATTGCTTCCATAACTTTTGTCTGATCTAAGGCAATTTCAATATAAATTTGCAATATTAATCTAGGATTTGGATGGAAGAAATTTACATGACCCTCTGGGGTTCAGTTACATCTTCCTATGTATCAAAATCCATTTCTGAGGGTTAATGAGTTGTCTTGTGTATACACCAAACTTGAGTAATTTCCTTATATGGTTTGGAGTTTATAAATAAATACCTAAATTTGTTCCTCTTGGATTCTTCTAGTGGGAAATGGAAATCATTGGTTTCACTTTAAACTGTCTCACTGCATGTGTGATTCATGACTTTAATAGGTATTAAGTGGAATCATGCTGCATTGGTGTTATTTTTTTTGTATCACCTCTGTGTGAAAAGAGAAAGCCTTTTACTGAAAACATTTGAGAGTATATCAAACTTCCAACTTTTAATCAGTGCTGTTTGAAGAAATCTTTATTCACATACTCTTTCTGAAATATGTAATACGTGCAAAATGCATTTAGTTTGGATCCAAGCACTGCAGGTGCCATAGAAATAGCACGAAAGGAAAGACGCACCTGTAAATGTCATTTCAGCTGTGTGCAGATTGGTGAGTCAGCTTGTTCAGTGCACGTTGTAGGGACTTCTCTGGATAAAAGGAAAAGTCTTGCCTATCTCAAAATCTCTTAATAAAACTGCATTTCTGTGTCTAATGGGTTGAAGAGAAGCTTATGGGGGAGACAGATGGAGTGCATGCGAAAAATTAAGTGAATGGGGCACAGAGGGAGTCAGATGTTAAAACTATCTGGTTCCTCTTAATTTTTTGTGGGTTATATGGGTCAAAAGATACTGTTGAATTTATCCTAAGGATAATAATGTGGAGGAAGGCAATAAAATGGTTTATTCTCTTGAGTTTCTCAGTGGTCTTGCTGTACTTATTGTCATAACGTAAAGGCTGTTCTTTGACAAAGATTATGTTAAAATGGAGCTCAGAATTTGACCTTAGTAATTCAGGTTAAGAAACTGCATTATGGGAATTCTCTGATAATTATTTTGCTCTATCTTGTAAACCTAGGAGGTTTGGTGTTATGCTGAAACATAAGAGAGAAGATGCTGAATTATTGAAATGTGCAGTTCATGCCTTCTTTCCCACCAGCCCTAAATTACTGTAATTGTACTTTGTGGTGATAAAATGCTTAGAGGGCAGGAGAAAAACCAATTTGATTTTAATAAAATTGGTTGAAGCTCTAACTAGAATTGTCTTTCGGTGTCACAAAGATATGCACGAGAATTTCAGTATGGATCTAGAAACTGCAACAGTACAGACCCTTGCATGTGGATTGCCTTAGGATATGTACTTTCCTCTGCCTTGACAATTTTTTTCTCGTCCTTGATTAAGGAGTTGGTTAATTATTTATTAATGCTTTCTTTCTGTTCTAGAATTCCGAAGTGTCTGTTTTTGAGGTCAATATTCGCTTCATTGGTGGTCTTCTAGCAGCATACTACCTTTCAGGACAAGAGGTAAGGAGACTGGAAGGTGTGTGAATTTCAATGTATTCTAGCAAATGTTGCATATGGAGACTTTCCTAGAATCTTGATTTCTCAGTAGCTTGCAAACTAATTTCACAGCAGTCAGTTGTCCAAAATAACTAAATCCTTAGAGTATGGAATCTTTAAAGTTTGTTTCTGAGTAGGTCTTGTGCCATTTAGGACACTTCGTTACAGTTTTGAAATGCTTCTTTTATCAAGATGTTTTCAGAAGATATCCACTCAAATAAGCATCAGCTTGAAATGTCAAGGGAAATGTCAACCTTCTCATGCCAACAATAACTTGTTTTGATATTCTGTAACTCCATGAAGGTAGAAATAATAGCTTTGTCACTTGTCCTGCAAGGCTGTAAGTTTGCTTCATCAAAGTGCTGCTCAATCTTCTTTCCATTTTTTCAGTGACAAACTGAGAAATAGCAAGCCAGTTTTATACAGCTTCTGAAACTTCTGTTTAAAAAGATGTACAGACGTGCTTAGGTTGAAAGGATGCATATCCCCAAAGACTTACAACCATGGACTTCTTAGTCCAGCAGTCACAGTGCCATGACCTCTTGCTTCACATACTTTAACAAGGCTTGACCCCGAGCTCTTCTCATGTCTTAGGAGCTACCTGTCTTAAACCTATTGCCCGTGTCTTTGATTTCTTTGGCTTTGTCCTTTATTTTTCGTGACCTTTCTGTAGCCCACTACCAGACATATTTCATAGGTGTCTTCCTCCTTTGTTTAGGGAAGCATCACATACATATCCACAAGTTCTCAGGGATTTTAAGCCTCCAGCCCTGAAAGTAACTAAGAGAAAACCCATAATTTGTTGGCTCTTGAAGACTTTGACATCATCCTGGGATCTGTGAATTTTCTCTTTTATGAGTGCCTTCTCTTTGGAAAAAGAGCTCAGTGGCAAAGCAAAATTCCTATGTACATCTTGAAAGAAATGGGTAGTTTCTTTTTCATCCAGTGCTCTTGCTTCACCTTCTCCAAACTGGAACATGCTCCTTGGAGGCATCTCCTGTGAATATGGAAAACCTCAGAGAAAAAGCAAGGATCACACATTCATAGCTGGATTGGCTGTACAGATTGATACTGCACTTGTGCACAAGCCTCTTAAAAAGAACTTTTTTGCCCCAGTATGCAGATGGGTGCAGCCAAACACTGCCAAACCATATGCTTTGCCTGCATTTGTAAAGCAGAGTATTTCTTCTTAAATTTGCTTCTAGCCTCTTGGTAGAGTCAGAACAAGCTCCTTTGCTTTTAAATAGCTTTAATTTCTTTCCTTCTTAGAAAGCATCTACCCTCTCTTTCCTAAATGTTGGCTGGGCTGAGTCTTTTGTTTTTAAGATTTTTATGGCATCATTCTCTTCAACAGACTTCAAATGCTTCATGACTTGTGATACAAGATTATTCCTGTCAAATGTCCGTATGTATCATCTTTATTTTCCTAAAGAACTGCTTAAAAAAAGTGCTCAGACTGCATTTCTTTCAAAATAGCGTGGCAGCTAGGACTGCTTTGGGTATCTGAGAGACTGCTTCATTTGCCAAGTTGGATGGAGTTTCTCTGCAATTCGTCGTTGTGGATATGACAAGCGAGGGAATTTGAGGCTCTTCAGCAACTGAGCCCAGGAGAGACACCTGCATCTGGGAACTCCTTGGAGCTGGAAACAGGTTGCTTGAGATGTGATTTCCAATCTGGTCTTCTCTCTTCTGTTCCCAAGAAGGGAACATATTCCTTAGCTCAGGATTGGGGCATGCTTGATTTCTTTATTCGCTGCATTCAGACACGCGAGAAGACACTTTCTAGCATTGCTAAGACAGACAAGCCTGTTCCCAGCCGTTTGGGTGCTTCACCTGATCAGGTTGTGAACATGCATGTGGGCCTACACCTCTAAGGCAGTCTCTGTTTCCTGGTAGGTATCCTTTCTTTGTTCATCAAGCCATCATTTACTTGTTCATGTTCACTGACCACGCCTTGTTGATATTCCAGTTCCCATCTTCCTGCCTCCTTCCTCTACTTCTGCAGGACTGGTGCTAGATTGGTTTAGAAGGTTTTATACTGATTTTCTGTACTTTTGCATGTCTCATTTGATGTATTTAAAGTAAGGTCCAGTACAATGAACAGGCTGCTTTGAATTAATTCTGGTTTTCTCCTTTTAATAAACACAAATTCTTCTTAAGTCTGCAACAGGAGTTACGGCTGTTTGGTGATAGTTACAAAAGCTGTTCTTATTTCATTTTGACTCCTATCACTTAGTGTTGATAAAGGTGCTGTAGGGCAACCATAAAACAGTGTCCACGACTCAACATCAGCTGTGGAACTTTATTCATTTGTAAATTACAACATCTGGAGAATTTTATAGTCATCATGGTTTATCTGCAGTGCTCTTTGTTGGGAGAGGGTAATTGTGCTTGGTAGGACTTAATCTGATTGATTCATAATGGTAGATATTGACCATAGTTTTCAAGTACAGCACACTATTAATTGAGATTAAATAGTCCTTTTTAATGCTTTTATTGAAAACATGTTAGTTTTTAAAGTTTATTTAACATGTCTAGTGGCATGACTCTGTGGCCTCCATGCTGTATTTTAACTGTCATATTACTGGTATTACTTAGAGGAGCATCAACTGAGATCATGTTTTTAATAATGGTGATTATAGTTAATGGTAGAATTTTAAGCCTTTCATGTTAAGATTGTGAGTATTGCTGTCCTTTTATCAGTAAGGGTTCCCTCTTACTCACTGCAGTGAATAGGTGAATAATGAAATATATCTCCCTTACAACCAAAAATAAAGTTGCTGTTTTTAGCAGCTGACAGCTTGGCTGAAAATGCTGTAGGCTTGTTCTGTCCGGTGTTGAGTCACAGGCCTTTCTTTGTGAAACATGACGCGTGTAAATTTTTTAACAGCTCAGCCTTTCACATGTAGGAATTTCTGCTGGACTTTCATGAGCGATGAGCATGTAAAGCTAAAGCTTGAGAAGGATGCAAATGTCTTGGTTGTCTTGCCTCACTGTACCTTTCTGCTGGTGTAGGGGGACAAAATTGTTTCTCTGTCTAACAGGCCGTTCTCCTGATGTGTGAAAGATCACCATCTTCCTCCATTTTTCCATGTCAGCATGCCTTTTGAATAGAAGAAAATCAAGATATGCCTGCAGACCTTGACACAGGTCAAGGTCAAGTGGAAAATTTGCCCATGCATTCTGTTTCACTCTTCTGAAGTTGAAACAACACTGATACCTCTTTGGCGGCAGGGGTTGTAGGTCTGCAGTCTGGGTGGCCCTTGTTTAAATCCTCTCCACAATATGTTTTTCCTGGCTGATTGTGGACAGGCCATCTGGTGTCTGGCTAGGTGTATGTTATCAGATATGAGAGTGTGTCTTCTCTGTCTCAGTTCCCACAGAGAAATGAGGTCTCAATCTGTCATTGATTTTGAGATTCTTTGAGCCAGTGACTTTTCTCCAGGGTACATTATTGAAATATATAATGAATATATGCTAAAACAGTGGAATATAGAATCATAGAATGGTTTGGGTTGGAAAGGACCTTTAAAGATCATGTAGTACAACCCCCCTGCCTTAGGCAGGGACACCTTTCAACAGACCGGGTTGCTCAGAGCCCTCTCTGACCTGGCCCTGAACACTGCCAGGGATGGTGTGTCCACAGCTTCTCTGGGCAGTACACCCTCATTACCCTCATTGTAATAAATGTCTTCCTAACAGGGCCCTGAGAGGGCTTTGAGCAGCCTGATCTGGTGGAAGGTGTCCCTGCCCATGGCAGGGGTTGGAACTAGATGATCTTTAGGAGTCTCTTCCAACCTAAACAGTTTTGTGATTATATCCACTCTAAACCTGCCCTCTTTCAGTTTTAAACAGATGTCCCTTCTCCTGTCATTAGAGGCCATAGTAAAAAGTCCTCTTCATCTCTCTTATTAGCCAGGCCCCTTTAGGTGCTGGAAGGTGCTATAAGGTCCCTCTGGAGCCTTCTCTTCTCCAGGCTGAAAAACCTCAACTCTCTCAGCCTGCCTTCAAAGGAGATGTGCTTCAGCCCTCTGATCATTTTTGTGACCCTCCTCTAGACCTGCTCCAACAGATCCACAGGAGGGACACAACAGGTTCCTTGTATTGGGACCCCAGAGCTGCAAACAGTATTAGAATCCTTAGTATAAGTGAGGGGTATAGTGTATTTCTTTTGAAATTATACTGCCGAACTAAAGAAGGAGGAGGTTGGACCAGATAATCCCCTGTGGTCCCTTCCAACCTGGCCGATTCTGTGAAAGAAAAAGACGCTCAATAAAAAACGGAGGAAAAAAGCGTGATCTCTCCTGGGAGTGCTGTGTGTCATAAAATAATAGAATCAGCTAGGTTGGAAAAGACCTTGACAATAGAGTTCAGCCTCTCCAGGCAGACTCTCTTGTATTTTGCTGTATGCCAGAGATTTCTTCCCAGTTTCCAGTAAGCAACCAATGCAAAGTGTTCACTCATCGTTATTCTTTATTAAATTGTATGCTATTAGGTATAATCTCTAAGTACCTAAATAGCTAAATAAGAAATGCAAAATTCATTGTGCCTATATTTAATAAGGAGCCACTGATTGAATATTTTGAGGTATAGGCTTTATGAGAGTTGCTCAGTAGAATTGTGAGTGACTGGGAGACATACTGTGAAAACTAGGCACTCCTATTTTCTACCCCAGGTTGTGATAGAATGGATAACATGTTTCTATTTTACACTGTAATCAAACAGGATTGTAGTTAAAGTATGTGAACTGCAAGTTCTCCACCTTTTGAGTTCAGGGGCACCACTGTGCTTCTTCTTTTGCATCTGTCAAATAGAGTTAATAGTCCAAAATAACATATTGATGGGAAAATATATAATGACTTATCTAAATTGAGCCAGACTGTTTCTCAGTAATGCCTGCCACAATCCTTTAATTTCTGTAAGAACTACATACAGTCTGCATTATGCTTGTGGGGTGGGGGTGGGAGACAACACTATGATACAGCTGATAATGTAACAGAAATAAGTAGAAATTAAATGTTCCCTATGCCTAGTTTGGAGTAAACATTGAGTATGGCAGCTTAGGATGAAAGTCAGCCTTACATAATTTAAAAAACAAGCAAACAAAAACCATCAATAAAATCCCAAAACAAAAAAAGCAAATTTTTTTTTCGTGTGGCTGCTTTAAGGAATTTGCTTTCTTTTGTGCATCGTATTGGCACAAATATAGTCTTTGTCTTAAGTTATGAATTCATGTGTTTTATCATTTTCAGTGATGCCTAGCAAGGCATTGTTTAGCATTTTCCCCAGAACAGCAGGCTGCTTTGTTTATTCCAAGTTAATTCTCTAGACTTACTGTATAAGAATGTTTTGTGTTCTTTATGATTTTCTTTAACTTAGTGTCCAACACTAATAAAATAAAATATCTTGATATCCCTCTATTGTATGTAACAGCATCAGGGTAGAAATACTTAATGAAAGAGTATCGTGTATACAAGGAGATTAGAACAAGATAAAGCCATTTGTATTTCACCAAAAAAAGGATGCTCTTGCAAGTTACACTCTTACTTGATTGGATCTATCTGTTCATACAGTCTTCTAAAGTCATTTTCCAGGGAGGTTACCTGAAAATGAGCCCATGGTGTATAGCTGGTTTCTCAGGATGTGCCTCTGGAATTCTTTGATCTCCTATGGTGTCCATCTAGTTCTGCGGTTCAAGATTTTATTCAAGATCAGTCATGTTTGGTGCTTGCTTTTTCTCTGGGTAACATCAGGTTTTTCTCTTCAATGTGGATGTTGGTATTGGTAAATTCTTTTTTTCAACACAAATAGTCTAATTGATCTTTATTTGGTGTGTGACTGATCTAATGTTCTTCTGCTTCTTTCAGTCACATCTGTGGATCTGGGTCTTTTTGGGCATCAGGGTAGCTGATACTGATTTCTGAGGCAGGATAGGAGCCCTGCTTTGTAAAATCACTGCATGTCCACAATGCTCTTAACTCCTGGTGCAAAAAAGCAACAAGCAGGCAAGCAGTAAGAATGAATGGCACAAAGTATAAATGAGTTGGCTGATCTCTCTGTGTTAATGCTGAAAGAGCAAAGCTTGCCAACAGACCACAGCGATAAGCTGCAGGAGAATTTACAAAATAGATCCATGATGATTGTGTCTGAATGTAGAATTTATGAGAGCAGGCTACCAGGAGACCAGGAGTTACAGTGTCCTCAAGGACTAAAACAGTAAGAGGTTTGTTGCAACCTGATGTAGGATATCACACTGGAATCTTCAACAGAAGTTGGATTTTCTTGTGGTGTGCTGCATCAAGTGGTCCAAGAGCTGTAATTTCTGCTGTGCTGTCCCCAGACCTGGCTAGTGAAGGAGCAGTCAGTATGAGGAAGACTTCACAGATGACAATGCCAGAAGAGACCAGCTTTGATCCTTCATATTGGGTGTGTGAACTTCTTTGAGCTCATAAAGGCAGATGGAGATTCCTAGAGCATCTTGCAGGATCCATTGTTCCTCATTTCTGAAACCCATCCAAAACACAGCAGTGAAGATGCTGAACCCTGCTATGAGCAGTATTTTCACTTCCAAGTCTTTATGAACACACTGTAAATGAACTTCCTGCTCTCCAAATGGGAATTCGTTCAAGGAAGGAGGGACAGACATCTGCAGGGCCCAAGTGTTGCGTACACACAGAATCATCCTGTAATTAAACACAGGGAATGATCATTGGAGCAATAAAGCCTAAGTAAGATAAAGAACAATCTTGTACCAGAGATTATTGCTCTGTGTTCAAAATCCGATTTTTTTACAGTTGTATTTGATGAATTGCTGTCACTGCTCCTCTATGGCTCCTGCCCAATAGCCTCCAGCACTGATGATACCCACTGCTAGAATGAACGTGATTGTGTGCCAAATGTCTGTCCAACTTCTTGAAAAATAGATAGATAAAGTCCAATTTTTTGAGCAAATCTACAAGAATAGTAATCACTTCACAGTGATCCCAGTCACAGCCGTATCTGCTGGCTCTGGATGCTGTGACATCTTCCCTAAAGCTTAATAATCCTTGAGTCCTATTTTTTCTCCATGCTGTGGCACCACTTCTTGCTTTAAGAAAGTCTGTCTTTCCAGAGTGGCTTGGCATACTTACTTCTTACACAGCAAGTCCTAGCCAAGCAGAAAAGGGCTCCATCCTCTGATAGTTAAGAGTTACCAGCAACTCCCCAACAGGGGAGGGACAAATCCCAAAATCAAATCTGCCCATTCCCCATGGCTACAGCCCAGCTCAGGTCTGTGACACTGCATGACTAGCTGGTGGCTAGCTGTGGTGGCAAGCCCTCGTGACCATGGACCCCTTCTGGGGCTTGGTGTCACCTGTGGGAGTTGGTAAACTCCCTCAAATAGCAGTTTCAGCCTGGGTTAGGGGTTTTGGTATTTCCCTTTGTGTTCCCAGCATGCTTTATTTTCTCTTCCCTCATAATACATGTTAGAGTATGTGTTAAGTTAGATGCTGTTTATATGGAGAGCAGGAAGTAAAATCCTCTAACACTGAAAGTACCTGGAGCAAACATATGCAGGCACTTGCTGGAGCTGTGTCTCCAAGTAGGAGAAGGCAGGATGCAAAATGCATGTCACTGTCAGGAGGCTGAGGAGGTGTAGTTAACTGAGACTAAGAGAGTCAAAGGAACATGATGTGACATGGATTTATTTTGTTTTGCTGCAGACTTTCAGGTACCTAGATTTTATCCAAATTAAGATGGATCCTTTAAATGTGTGGATTTCCCCATCTTTCTGAACATTAAAGAAGAAATAGTACAAAAACATGTAAATAGAGCCCACATCTATACAGGCAAACAAAGTTCTTTAATGGTTGTTTCAGTGAGTAAGCCTGTTTTATTTTCTGATCCTCAAGAAGTCATTGCTTGTTTTGATGTGCTTACTCTGTGCTTTTTTAAAAAATTGTATCACAGGCTCTAGAATGCATCTGCCAAGCTGGTTGTTTTGAGCTAGGGCTTCCCCCAAAGAAGTGTGTGTGCTGACTGTAGTACTGTGCTACCATCACTCCTCTGTTCCAGGTCTGAGATGGTCACTACATCCCAGGGTGCTTGGGAAGTAGTGCTCTGTCCTGCAAATGCATGAAATGCACCCTCAGCCAGAGAGGAGATCACAGGGGAAGAGCTAGTTAGTCATCAGCCATACCTCTGTGCAGGAGAGTTGGCAGGTGTGTGTGTGTGTGTAACACCTGACTTTATGAGCGCCCAGGATGAACTTCCTGTTCTTGATCTTCCTGTGGAATTGTCTTGGACACGTGTCCCATTAATGTTCTTGAAGGTTTACAGTATTGTGAGAGTGTGTGTTTCATGCTCATTTCAGGCATTAGTAATTGCAAAGTGGATAGACTTGAGGATAAAAATACTGGAGATAGTTACTGGATTTGGAGTGCTTCAGTGATCAGGAGTATGACATTACCTTTTCTCAGCAATTAGCACTGAGTGCCTGTGGCCCTCACAGATTAGAGTCCTTAAAGCTTCTGACAATTCAACACATTTTCTGAAGCAAGAAGAACCAGGAAAAGGAATGCCACAGCGATCTCTTAAAACTTGGATTTAACTCTTCTGACTAGCATCTTATAGAAAGTCTGTAACAAAACCAAACATTGGACCCATGGCTTTGGAATTGCTCCCCACAAAAGTTAATCTGCAGCTGTTTGCAGCAGAATTTGGAGGTTGTTTCCAGTTCTTGCATGTGTTCTGGTTTGTAGGAAAAGTGACTGAGAATTGGCATAAGTAAGTGATACTTCCATGCTCTGCCAAGAGCTCCTTTGTTAGCAGTCCATCAGAGATTTGTAGGGTGTGCAGGAGTGACCCCATCTTGCCTTTAGAGTAACTAAGCATTCTCTGGTACGAACAGCGTTTGTCTGAGGAGAGGGTGCACAAATGACCCATTGACTGCTTGCTTTTTTTCATGAAGTGAAGCTTCACAAATCATTAAAACTTGTGGTGTGACTGGCAGTGGCAAATAAAATATTCCTGCTAGCAGTACTGCACAGAATGACAAAAGCCTGGAGATGGATAGAGGGTCGCTTGTTGCGCGGCGTACACGGCTGTGTTTGAGGAACAGTGTCAAGTAAGGAAAACGAAGTGAATATTATTCTAATGTCTCTTGTGTGATAGCAGCAGGAGGACACTTATACCATTATGATAAAGTGTTCTTTGCTGCTAAAATATTAATATAATAAAAAGGGTAGCTTACTGTTTTATTTTTGTTGGACAAAGTTATTTACGGTATTTGCAATATAAAAAAAAAAGATTAATGGTTTACTGTGTTTACCTTTGCCAGCCTTAGATATAAAGCAGTTCATTTACATGACTGTCTTTTTCATCTTTTTAAACACCATCAGAATGACATACCTTTCTGGGCAAAATAATAATGTCATTTGTGCGGATAAATCCAGCCTCAAATCTCATTTAAAGTAGAGCACTAGGGATGTTAAGTACCTGATACTCTATTAACAGATAATCAAACTAATCCTTTCCAGGAATCTGACAGGCAGCATCTCCTCTGTTCAGGAAACCTCATTAGTCAAATTATGTTATATGTGTCAATGGATACCCCCAACAACCAACCTAAATATATGAAATAGAGGTCTTCAATAAGTAAGACAATATTGTGTGCACTGGTTTCACAGAATTCTTAGATATACTTATGAAATTACCTAAATTAAAGCTTTTAAGGCTTATCTAAATTAAGTTTTCAAAGGGTGAAAATCTCAGAAGAGTTAACAGCATTTTGTACGTCCTGTTCAATGAAGATGAGATTTGAGCTTGTTGCCAGGAGATGAGCTGCTTATTCATAAGTAGTTGTGACAGCTCACTGGTCTCTTAACAGGACACAGCCTGAAAAAACCCCTCTATTTTTCTTTGACTTTTAAAGCATTGTCTCATATTGGGCGTTGCCACTGCTCACTGCAGTGCAGATTGCAATGCTTGTGCAGTTTCTGTTTACCAGGCTTGTAGTAAACATTTTCTTGACTGGCAAAGGGCACTTAGCCCAGTTTATTGCTGTGTCTTGGTGCTGCACGACATCTGAAGCAGAGAAAACCGACTTCACTGTGAATTAGTTTCTTCCGCTCTGAGTCTGATTGGAAATAGGTTTTTTTCTGTTAGTATAATATACTTTAAACTGGTGGAAATAAAGGACAATTTGTTTTAGCACTAGAAAATACAATAGCTATGCAGTGATAGCTAGTCTTAAAACTCATTCTTTGGTCGTGTTGCTGTGGAGGGCTATAAAAACGAAGAAGGAATAGGTAATTGGTGACTATTCTTCACATGTCATGTATCTCCTCTTGACCAAGTCTGTTAGTTTTTCTGTCCCTCTTCAGTAGTTTAAGAGACGTATTGATGCTGATGGGCACCAGTGACAGCAAGCACAGTATCCTACCTGTTGTTTTTCCAGACATTCATTTATTGGCATTACTCTTGACACAGTAACACATTAGTTTCTGCCACGGAGTTTTCCTGTTCTTTCCTCCTGAGGGTTTTCACGCTTTATCTGATCCAGAAAGGAAGTATGGCATTGTCTTTTGTCAACTGAAAACACAGTTCTTCCAGCCAGATTTTTTTCGCTTTGAAACAGAACTAAAATACAACTGTGGCCATGATACTGCTTTAAAATTGAGCATCTTCGGCTGGCTTTGCCTTTCGGGACTTGTTCTCATTCAGTACTAACTCTTATGTTTTTGTCTTGAAAAGAAATTTGCATGCTAGCTGAGAACAGCTACGGTGGGAGAAAAATAAATGCCATGAATGCTACAATAACTGCTAAGCAAACCCACTAGAAACTAGTAAAAATATTAACAAAAAAATGTTGCCTCTAATGATGTGTGCACCTACCACATGATAAAGATGGCAAACTCTTCCTATCTGTTAGGAATCAAGAGGATGCTGTCTGCAGTAACATTCTGTTACCATTTATGAATTGGATGATCAGGAAACAAATTTTTAAAGGAATGACCAAGAAGTTCTCTATCAATTGCCAGCTCAGCATATTCTGTGATTTTTTTCTTTTTTTAAATTCAAAACACAAGATTGAAGATAAGTGCCTATGTCAAAATAATGCAACTATGTCAATTTTAAGAAAAGGTCTTTTAAGGTGACCTAGGTAATCGTGAGCCAGATAGTCTGATTTCACTTCTTCTCCCCATCCCAGAAATTAACATAAGGGAAAATAAGATATTATCGGTACAATAGTGACTTGACAATAAAATTCTTCTCTTAAGAATTTATATCTGACTGTAGGTTTGCTCTTGTTGAGAAGGCAAATAAGTAGAAAACTTCAGAGAAATTTAATTGAGTGTTCAACGAGGCCTGTGTAAATTAAATCCATTTTAGTGTTGCCAAAGGTGTAGGTGCAGACTGGAAGTCACAAGAAAAATGAACAACCCGTGTTGAACAGATGAACATGGGGACACAATAAGGGATTGTGTTTTGAGTAGTTGTGGCTTTGGAAGAGTATGTGAAACTCAAAAAAGGCAAGCTGCTCAGCTTGAACCGCTGGTGTGAAATCCTGTGGCAAAAGACCTATGAGCATTTGGATTTATAAATAGGAACTTCAAATAGGAGGAATTTATTTCTGTTGAAGTCATTAAGAGTTCTAGGACTGCTGTTGGTATGCTGCAAGCTTCTTGGTAATCATGTTCTTAGAAGGTTTTGTACAAGCAGCAAAAGCAGTAGAAAGTCATGAAAAGTTAAAGGACTGGTAGTTGTGCCTCCTGGACACAGGAATAGTCAGTTTGTGGTACTACTGCGGTCCAGATATCTCTCTGAAAGGAGTGTTTCACTTAAGTACTACTAATAGGTGTAACTATGAAGATATCTTGACACTTCCTCCTTATTTTATGCAGATGATCAGATTGTTGCTCTTGAGCCTTTTTCATTTTAGTTTGTGTGGCATAAAAGAACAACACTTTTATCTTATATTTCTGGTCCCGAGAACTATAAATTATGCTGCAGGAGTCTGGATATTTATCTCACCATTTTGTCAAAACAAATGTCTGGTTTTTCAAGTGCCTTGCAGAATTTATGCAATTATGAAGATTCAGTGCTTACTAATTCATTGCTCATAGGTTTTGTTTGCCAACTAATTTTCTGTCAGAACTCAGTCCATATATATACGCATATATATGTATAAATTGTAGATAAGCTACATATCTGTTGATTGGTGAAAACAAGCCAGTTCATTAAAAAAAACCCCAAAAACCAACCAAACACTATTTACTTTCATCAGGTGCAATGTAATGTGCTTTTCATCTGACATTGTGTCAGGGATGTGTTTTTGAAGATGTAAAAGCTGTGTGATTTTTACTTTTTTTTTTCCCTCTCAACTGTGATTTTTGCATTGTAATCTGTCACATTATACCAGTGGGAGAAGGGAGGCTGTGTGTATAATGATTGCACATAGTGTAAAACAATATGTAATTTAATCCCTGTTTAACTTTTCTTTGTAAAGGCAAACAGTCTAAAAGGGACTGAGTCATTTCTGGCAAAGACTAAAGGGGAAATCAAGATGAAATTTAAAATGGAAAGCTTGGCAGCACATTGAAGAGAAATGAGAGACAGAGGAATAACTGAGAAAGAAAGTAGAAAATGAGACAATCTAAGCACAGAGCTGAAAGACAAAAAAGATAACATGGCATAGAAAAATACATGGGAAACAAAGGAGATATTTGTCATGAATGGAGAAGGTGTTAGGAAAAGGTGTTACCAAAAGAAAATCAATGTCAAAAGAGATTAATAATCACAGGAAATAGATAACTTCTATTGCACAAAATTCTGAGAAAACTTGTTAGCTTAGTACAAACAGCTTAATTATTTGACTTCAGAACCATTTCTTAAGGTTTCTAACAGAGTTTTCTTCTTAAAAACCAGAGAGACACTGGATCATCAGTTGGCTTGTGAACTTCAGGCACATAATGCAGTCTGTTACTCAACGCAGTAGAACAACTGGTAGTACCAAAATACCAAACATTATTGATTAATAGAAAAAAAACCTCAAAAAGCAACACCCCCAAGATTCATTGATACCATTTTCTTTGCTTGGATGTGTTTGGCTACAAAGGCGTGTTGAAAGACTGATATATTAGAGTCAGTTCTAGTCCCTAGGTATATGTTTTGGAGATGAGAAAGTGTTTTTCCCCTGTCAGATTCCCCAAGATGTTTCTCATAATCCTGTTCCTTACAGCTGCACTCTTGGCAGTCCATCTGTTTTATGTCTTACCTTCTTTAGATCTCCATTCGTTCCCTGTCCTTCCTCTTGATGGCTTTGTTTCTTCCCTTCACTGCCTATTTGTGCTCCCTTCTTTTACCAACTTCTCCCTGACACTTCACCTTGTAGAAGGTGGGGGACGGGAAGCCCTGTCCTTTACCACTTCTGCTTCCCCACTGGCAAAGCACCGTGCTGGTCTTCTGTCCCTTGATGGCTCTGTTCTTCAATTTCCTGATGGCCATTCAGATTCATTTTTCTCCTTTCTCTTTCTCCATTCCTTTTTTCCACAGTTTAAGTCAGTCTTTCTCTGTGCCAGCTACTAGTGGAGGAACATTTAAGCCAGAAGCCAGACACGGTCTGTCCTCTCACATCTTGTTCTCTCTGCTACTGTAGTAGCTCCCACAGCAAAAACAGATTATTCTTAGGCATGAGTAATTGTTGGTGTGTAGAGCAAACTCAAGATTGTTGCTTTAAGTCCAGGGACTATTTTTTTACGAAGGTGACTAAACTGGCAGGTTAATACTGCTTGTGCAGGTAAACTTCGAGTGAAGAAACCAGAGATATGAAAAGCAGGAAAGATGAAGCACAAAAATTGCCTACTATTCTAATAATAATAGCAGAAGAGAAAATTAACTCAAGACTGCCATGGTTTTTGGCTCAGTTAGACGGGATGTAAAGCAGTGTGCTACATCTTCTGGAATTATCAGATCGAGGAGGCATTTATATGCCAGATTTTCATCACATTTTTTCTGAATTTTAAGTCATCTGTGATGTTGACTGACTGGTGTAAAGTGCCTTGGATTTGAAGGCCCTTTAAAAATTGAGAACATGTAACATTTCTACTCAGATATGCATTAAACCTGTGCCAAGGAAGCTAATACAGCTATTGAAGTAAATGGAAATTATGCAGTTTAATTGAAGTATTATTAGCCAGTGCCAGGTAGTTCAAATATGATTAGCTGGTTGTCCAGTGCATGCCAAATTTTTATGTTCAGATCTTGTAAAGCAAAAATGTTGAATATTTCTAATAAGCTCATATATGCACAGACTTTCTCGTATGGGTTTTTCAAAAATATCAGTAGTGTGAAACCAATGAATATTTCATTACATCCTGAGATGCCTCAGTCAACAGTAACTGGATTCCTCATGTTTCTTGTCCAGGAAAGCAGCTTTGGAAAACTTTTGAGGAAGATAAAGATAGTATCACTTAAGAATTCTGTTTGCAAATCTTTTCCTGCTGATGGTAGAAAATCACCAGAGTATTTATCTTTTATCTAAGAAGCAGCATTTGAATATATAATTGCTAATTTGAAAAATGTAAATATGGGAAGTTGTAGTCGACCAGACAATATCTGTCTTATCTGCAATTAATTGATGCAGTTGAAGTATTTTTGTGTGTTTATTTCTCAGCTCATTTCTAGACTGTAGCTGAACAACATGATCAGATAGGCACTTTAATGCTTTTCAGTACAACTCTTAACTTAAGAACCACCACTAGGAAAGTTCTCCAGATTGTTATGAAGGGATAGTTTCTTCCCATCTCTTTGTCTCTGTATTCATTATTCCAAATATACAGGTCTTTGTCCCTCTATTCATTATTCCAAAAAATAATGACCTGTATTTTTGTCTCAAAACATTCTAGAGCCTCTAGGAAAGAAGCAGCTTGGATATGTGAATGGACCTGTCCAGTCCTGTGGGCTTTACTGAGCTTTTGGTTTCAGAATTAGAATGCAGAGCACAGTTGCAGCTTTTCCCTTGGAAGTCATGATAATTCTGGTACACTGCTTTAGAAAATTTTTACAAGCTGAATCTCTGGATCCTTAGACAGAGAAACTAAGGAGAGCCAAGCTTGTGTAGCCATGAAGTTTAGATCAGAGACAACTGTTATGTCACCGAATTTCATGTGTCATCTGAAACTGGACAGCCTTCCTTGCCTTCCTACTGGTCTTTAAAATTGTTAGCAAAAGTGTATCTTTCAGGGAGGAATGCAGTGTGATTTTCTTAAATAACAGTATTTGTAGAAGTCTTGTTTGTGATTTTACTGGTTAAAGAAAATGTCAACCTAGTCTACATGTTTTGAAAACTAAGGGAGTTTCTTTTTTCCACAAAGAAGGAACATTCCATGAAGCATTTATTGCCTTATGAAATGAGCAAATCATCAAGTTTTGTAATATTTATGGCTTAAGTAGTATCTGCTTTATCTTGTTGCTCTTGAGAGACCAGAATTCTCATAGCAGAGGAGTACTTTGCAGCAGCAGATGTAGCCAGTCCTGGACTTCCATGAGGGTGAATTTGGCAGTGTTTTAAAATTTTGGAGATTGTTAGAATTAAGCACAGTTTCTTTCCCTCTGCCTGTGTAAACTGCCTGTGTGTAACAGCTGAATGCCTTGCAGAGGTGTAGCAGCAGAAGTTTAAGTGATTATCATTGGGCACCAAAGCTAATGCACAAGATGAGCATGATGGCATCACCCCTAGATCACTCCTGCCTTCAAAAAGGGCGAGCAGGAGGATCTAGGTAACTGCAGCCTGGCCAGTCTTACCTCTGTCCCTGGAAAGATGATGGAGCAACTAATTTGGAAAACTATTCCTCAGCCAAAGAACAACAAGGTGATTGGGGAATTCATGTTCGACCAACTCTGATGACCTACAATGAAATGACTGTATTCCGTAAGATCCTCATAAAGAAGCTGGTGAAGTATGGGGTGGATGAGCACATAGTGAGGTGGATTGAAAACTGTCTGAACAGACAAGTTCAGAGGGTGATGATCAGCAGTGCAAAATATTGTTTGAGGACAGTAACTAGTGGTGTATCCCTGATCCAATCCTGTTCAGTGTTTTCACAAATGATCTGGGTGGTGAGGCAGGTGCCACCCTCAGCAAATTTGCTGATGACACCAAACTAGGAAGAGCAACTGAAATGCCGGAAGTTTGTGCTGCCACTGAAAGGAACCTCAGTGGGGTGAAGAAATGGGCTGGACAGGAACGTCATGCAGTTCAGTGAGGGCAAGGGCAAAGTCCTGCACCTGGGGAGGAACAAACCCATGCACCACTATATGTGAAGACTACCCAGCTCTGCAGAAAAGTGGTGGACACCAAGCTGACCATGTGCAGCAATGTGCCCTTGCAGTAAAGAAAGCAAATGGTGTCCTGGTGTGCTGTAGGAAATTTGCCAGCAGCTCACGGAGGTGATTCTTACCCTTTGTTGCAGTTCTAGGCTCCGTAGTACAAGAGACATGAACATACTGGAGAGAGTCTAGCAAAGGACTGACAAAGATAGTTAAGGGACTGGATTGTCTCTCATTTGAGGGAATGCTGAAAGAGCTGGGACTGTTCAGCCTGGAGAAAAAAAGGCTCAGGAGGGACCCCATCATTGTGTGCAAATATCTGAAGGCAGGAAGTAAAGAAAGTAGAGCAAATTGTCACCATAGCCATTTTAAGTTGTCACCGTAGTCGAAATTCAAGCTGATTCTTGGTTTTTTAACTCTGATCTTAGACTGCTGAGATGGGTTTAGATTTTTCATTTCCATATTGATTTTTTTCTATCACAAAGTAATATAAATTCATAGAGCATTCCCTTTGCAGAATAAGTCTTCTCTTCTTTAAAGAGTTTCAGTCTTTTGGAAATGCTAAGTGTTGTTCATCAAGTACTTTGGTAATCATTGCAGCTCACCAAGGACAGCAATAGTACCTTAGCTATGGCGTTGTCTTTACAGTATCTGCAAATTTTCCCTCCTTGAACATCTGCTACAACTCAAGAAACCTACAGTGCTTATGAAGTGCTGTTGAATTTATGTATTTCTTCATCATTTCTCCTCTATAGGTGGTATAGTTTGTAACTGCCTTGCTAAATTTCACATGAACATGATTTACATTCTCCAGGACCTATTCTAGATATGGCATACCTCTTCAATCATCACTAACAAACATCTATAAAATATACCTCAAGTGTTCTCCCACTCTCATTTCATACCATGATAGCTGAAATGTTACCAGAAACTTATTGCATCTCCCTCATCTCACAAGATGACTTTGTAATTACATCCATGAAAATTACTAGAAGCAAATGTGTAAAGAGGGAGCGGTTTCTCCATTTCTTGGTAGCAGGATGGCTCTCACTTGTAGAGAAAAATGCCCTAGGAACACTGTAAAACCCAGGTGCTCCCAAACTTTACAGGGGCAAAGTGTGTTGGAAGTTAAGAGCTGTTCATCTAGGAACTTAGAGCTATTCATCTGGCATGCAGACATCGTTTTCCTGTGCAGTAAGACTTATGTAGAAACAGTCGTTAAACCAGCCATGCTTATTAAGCTACTTCTGGTTTTCTTCGTTTGGTTTTTTTGGTGATAATGCTGCTTGATTTTCACCACGAGCCTTTATCTGTACTCATGCAGAGGTCCTCTCTGAGAAGTTGAGCTTTAAATGAGTGTTTAGCTGCCAGAAGGCAGTGAGGAGCTGACTCCTGCAGACTGAACTATGAAGGTAGAAAGAGAACTATTCTTGATTGGGCCAAGGAATACCACCTAGTTTCCTCAAGGGTCTGGGTCTGGTACTGCTGTCAGGTGCTCTGGTTTTTCAATCTACATTTAGTAATTAGATAGGTCTCCCTCATCGTCTTCATCCTTAGTGTTCAAAGGAAATGTGTTTAGGATGTGATACTGATAGTGGTACTGATGGTGAACCAAGTACTATATTATTGTGAACTTGTGCAGTATACCTGTTTTGTCTGATGTTTTTTTCAATGATCCAAGGCTATCAAGTCTACAGAACCAGCCACGTTGAATGGCCATAGATTCTCACTGGTTAATAACCATCAGATTAGGGAGAAGTCTGGCATTTATTACTTTTTAGTAAGAATGATTCAAAGGCTGGTCTATGCACATAAATGAAAGAGATTCCTTATTTGTAGAAAACATCTATCATCACCCTCAGAGTTAGGAACAGAGGCCATTCGGTGCTGTTTGCCATTCATAGTGCTGGAAGGGAACACCTAACAGCAGTATTAGCATAGTACAGTCTTCTGAGAGCTGCAGCCATGCATCTAGGCAGTCACTGGATACATCAATAAGGCTTTTGAAGAATCGTTGAAATCTTTAAGGCCTTTTCTGCTGAATGTTTTAAAGGCCTTGCTTGGATTAATAGGCTCAGGAGCAAGCTTTCATATTGTGGGGTGGGTGGCAGGTTTGATATGTTAAGCATCAATTTAATGGATGAAAATTATTCAGGCCCTCACAGCTGGTCTGCTGTACATACTAGTTTGTAAATACTGATTGCTGTTTTCATCTTAATGAGAGATCCACTTATCCGATTTGGGGTTTAAATTTTGCTTTTTCTGCCAATTTTCACTCTCTTCCCTTCTAGCTGTAAACAGCTTGATTTGTTTTTGAAAGGGGGAAAAATTCTTCCATTGCTTTACAGTATTTGCAGAAAGAAGCATTAGCCTAGTAAAGGCCACGTAAATTGATGGATTTAATGTGTTAGATTTTGCCATGTAAGGTGGAAATACTTTTCCAAGTCTACAGTGGCTTCTGAAACTTTTCTGAAGAATGTCCATATTTTGAGAGTGGACAGAACAGCTACTTTGGGATTAATACACGTGTTTACCTAGAACAGTATTTTTGCATCTTCAAAGCATGTGTCTTGCTACTGCTGTTATGGTGTCTTTAAGAAGATTCTGATCAGTTCTGTACTTGGGAGCTTTGTGCTAGCAAGGAAACTTGGGGATAGATGGTCTCCATGATTCATGGAAGGAGCTGTCTGTGTCTGCAGAGCAGATACCATATCTGAGAGGCAAAACATTTTTCTCTTACGTGTATGGAATGTGCACAAGCCATCTCATTACTTGGGAACTGTGGTGGGCTGACCCTGGCTGGATGCAAGGTGCCCACCAAAGCTGCTCTGCCACTTCCCTCCTCAGCTGGACCGGGGAGAGACAAAAAAAAGTGCAATGAAAGACTCGTGGGTGGAGGTAAGGACAGGGAGAGATCACTTACCGAGTACTGTCATGGGCAAAACAGACTCGACTAGGGGTAATTAATTGATAATGAGAAATAAAAATTAAGTCTTTAAACACCTTCCCCCCACCCCTTCCTTCTTCACAGGCTCAATTTTACTCACAATTTTCTCTGCCTCTTCCCCCACAGCAGCACAGGGGGACAGGGAATGGGGGTTGCATCATGTGTTCTCTCTGCCCCTTCTTTATCGTCAGAGGGAGGACTCCTCACACTCTCCCCTGAGTGGGTCTCTCCCACAGGAGACAGCCCTCCATGAACTTCTCCAACATGAGTCCTTGCCACATGCCACAGTTCTTCACAAACTGCCCCAGTGGGTGTCCCCCATGGGGTCACAAGTCCCACCAGCAAACCTGCTCCAGCATGGGCTCCCCTCCACAGGGCCACAGGTCTGCCTGGACCCTGCTCCAGCATAGGCTTTCCACAGGGTCACAGCCTCCTTTGGGCATCCACCTGCTCTGATGTGGGGTTCCTTCATGGGCTGCAGGTGGATCTCTGCTGCCTCATGGGCCTCCATGGGTTGCAGGAAGACGTCCTGCCTCACCATGGTCTGCACCATGGGCTGCAGGGGAATCTCTTCTCTGATGCCTGGAGCACCTCCTTTCCCTCCTACACTGACCTTGGTGTCTGCAGGGTTGATTCTATGACACATTCTCACTCCTCTGGCTGCAGTTGCTGTTCTGCAGTTGGTTTTTTTACCCCGTTCTTAACTATGTTATCCCAGAGACTCCACCACCGTCACTGACGGCTCAGCCTTGCCCATGGTAGATCTGTCTTAGAGCCAGCTGGCATTGGCTCAGCCAGACGTGGGGAAGCTTCTGGCAGCTTCTCACAGGAGCCACCCTTGTGGCCCCCCACTACCAAAACCTTGCCATGCAAACAAAATGCAGCAACACGGCTGGAAGAGTGGTAAGGCAGCTGAGTAATTCTCAGTTACTCTTCTGTTCCTTGGCAAAGTCAAATCATCTAAGTCTTTGTATGTGTTGTACAGAGCATTTTTAAAAGCTGTAGTGATGACTTTGCAGCAGTCACAGTCATGCTGCCTTAGTAGCTATTCTTATCACCAAGTTTTTCCTAATAACTGACTTACTTTCCCTTGGTCCATTGTGGTATTATTTTGTGTTCTCCATGTCCATGGAAAAAATATTATTTCCTTTTACTTGTGTTAGCCTTTTATATACTGAAAAGTCATTATCTTGTCCTCTCTTGAGCATCTTTTTTGTCTGGACTAAATAACCCCAATTCTTCTACTGTTTCCTAATGAGCTCTATCTCTAAGGCAGCCATTCATTTTTTGTTCTTTTCTGTTCTTCTTGCCCATGTATTTTTTGAAATGCATTGTCTGTCAACAGGGAACTGCCAGGGCTGAAACAGAATCTATGAGTTCAACACGTTTTAAAAAAAAATTAAAGTAAAAATACTACATGATAAGTAACTGTGTTGTCTGATACCAGCACATTATTTATGAGCTAGAGCCTGAGGCTTTTACTGTTGTTCTTATGGTAAGTTTGAAACTTGCTATAGAAGGGACTTTAATGAGCTCAGCAGAGCTCTTTGGACATATCTGCAGTTTCCCATAAAAGGCATTTCACTCACCACTGCTTGCTACATTTCTTTCTTTTCCCTCCCTCTCTCCAAAAATGCTCTTGCGGTCACTTGGCTCTGATAAAATCCTATGCAGCTGTCTCCCAGTTCTTACTCCAGCCTGCGTAGGTGAACACTGTGCCAAGCACGCAGCGGTTTTTTTATGCAGAAATAGCAGCGAGATAGGACTGAGATGGCAGTAAAAGAAAGTAAAGGCATGCCTTCAACCCATTTTTTGTTTCATTATATTCAGTTTTGGATGAGAGGGATATAGAGAGGGAGTGTTGCACCTTCTGATGCTAGATCAGTGGTACTCAAGAGTCCTCAGCCCAATGGAGGTGACAGGAAAGTGCCTTTAATCACAGCCAGTTTGGGCAGGTACTGCTAACAACGTGCTTGGCTGAGTTAGCAGTTCCTGCTGGTGCTCTGATGCTGAAATGGCTCAGTGATTGCCTTGCTTTAACTGTCTTGTCCAGATTCATGCACATTTAGATCAGTTCAACCTTTACTTCATATGCTCTAGCTAAAAGCTCCTTCCCCAGATACCATACATTTCAAACTGATTAAAAGCTGGATAGCAATGTAAATAGCTAGCCATTAAGAATATTCTTTAGGAAGGATACTTCTAAGGATGTTCTTCCATTGAATAGTCTTATCCTAAGGTTTCAGTATCTTTTATTAATGAACAATATAATAGTGCATGGCACTTTCAGAGGATGCAAGACATGAAAGCTGAAGATAAACAAATTCGTGTTACAAATGTCTTTCCAAACTATTTACCATTTCACAGGAAGTCATCATTCTGTTCTTGATTAGGTGTTGAAGCTTGCTTGCACTGTAGAGGGAGTCCCTTCAAATGACTCCCAGCAGATAGTTCTCTCTGGTCTTGACCCACCTACTACTTAAAATTCTAAAAGTTCAACATGAATTTTTGATGCTTATTTATAGATGCAAATGAGATAGTTCTTATGCAACTGGGCCAAGACTGAGCTTTTAGTTCTCTTAAGGGTTTATTTTTTCCCAGTTACCATAGATTCCACCTGTATTATACCTCTTCCTTATACTGTGCCTTCCTATTCTGACTTGGTCCTTTATTCAAGGTCAGAGTGTTATATGAATTTTACTGCTAAATTTCGCAAAGACTGTCTCTTGTCAGTTTCTTTGCTGAAAATCATTCAAGCCATACTGCCTCTGTTGCTTCACAGTTCTATCAAATCATATTCTCAGGTATATTCTTTTCAGTTTAGACATATCCCATCTTACAATTCATATGAAGAACCTCTGTGAAAGTTCTTTATCCTGGCTCATTGCTTTCAGATTCACCTCCATCTCGCCATACTCCACTGCATCAAATACAATTAGATGTCATCTTTAGTATTTTCTTCTGGTTTATTTCATGTCTCACTAGTCATCTCCTCAAACATTAGGATATTGATTTTTTTCCCACCTTCATATGAAAAATAAGGATGTTCTTGATTGCTTATTTTTCAGCTTGCTTCTTTAGTGAGCATCTCTTCAGTTTCCTCCCACAGACTTTAAAAATCCAACCCCTGTAGTCCTTCTTATAGATCTTACTCGTTTTGATTACAGAGTATTGGTCAGGTAGTTGATAATAGAACTGTAGAATATCTCAAGTCAGAAAGACCCAAAAGGATTGTGGAATCCAACCCCCTGCTTCTCTCAGGACTACCTAAAACTGAACTGTATGAGTAAGAGCCATGATCCACGCGTTCCTTGAGCTCTGACAGGCTTGGTGCTGTGACCAGCCTCTTAGTGAAGAACATTTTCCTCGTCTGAAATTGCTCTTACGCATCTTAATTCGATTTCCTCATGTCCTATTGCTGGTCACCAAAGAGATGATCTTTCTATACTACATCTGTGTTGCATAAGTTATTTTGGGATGTGGTAGCTCTTTTTGTAACTAGTTTGTGTGGTGTTAAACTGGTGAATAATGTTACTTCCAGATTAAGGAGATACTTCTCCAGAAATGTAGTCAATACTGAGAGTGCATTAATTAAAATGTGTGCTAGCAACTAACTGGCAAAAGCAGATTCAGACCACGCGGATATACCAAATATGCCTTTGGAAAACACGCTGCAGGTAGGCTTAGAAGGAACTGCTCCCAATTGCTTGTCTGTCTAATAAATTTTGGGCTCTGAGTAGGGCTATTACAGATTTAGGTTCTAAAAGTAAGTAGAAATAACATTAGAAATCACTGAGATTTTGTCCTGTCAGTAATTTCTGTGAGGGATCAGACTAGAGAGGGAAGATTAACCCTATAATTATTTTTCATATGCATTATCAATGAAGGAAAAACTAGAGGAAACTGCATATCTGGTTTTGCATAGACAATGTTCATAAAAGAATAGGAACTCTGTCTGCATTAATCTCATTAAAAGGAGATTAGAAGTTTGTAGAAGTTAAAATACTTGGGTAGGAGAGTTGTGTCTTGGTTTTTAACTGAAAAATACAAGGTATGATTTAAAGACTGTTTTGAAAAGCACTTGAAATTCCTAATACCGGTGGAGGTAGGTGGGAGGAGACCTGATACTCTCCTGTAATAGGAATCTAAGAACTATTGCTGGAGAGCTTGGAAGGAAAGAAATCAAAATGACAAGTTTGCTTTTCATGTTCAAATCTAACTGAAAGTTATAAAGTGAACAAGTGGCAAAAAATTATAAGTTAATATGTTTTTTACAACGTAAAGCTTTTTTAATACAAAGAGGTAGGTGGGGCAAGGAAATTTCAGTCTTTATAGTTCCTGGAGATAAATCAGACTTTGTAACTATTTGCAATTGATCCTACTATCTTAGGTTTTCAAGATCAAAGCAGTGCAACTGGCAGGAAAACTTCTTCCAGCCTTCAACACACCTACGGGTATACCATGGGCAATGGTGAATCTGAAAAGGTAATGAGTTTTCTTTTGTGAAGTGTGTTCCTCCCCCTCCCTCTGACTTAAAATTAGTAATGGCATACATCAGTTTTTCTTAGTAGTGGAACTGTAGAAAATGCAGACAAATTGTCATTCCTGGCACGCTAGAATAATTTTGATAGAGTTCAGCACATTCTAACTCATTAACTGCAATACATTTTGACCATGTTTTTTTTTCTTCTGATTCTGCACAAAGCATTCAACTTGCCATTAGACCACACTGAATGTATTATTCTGTGTGTTGCTCTAGAGCTTAATAATTGTTTCTTTTGTCATTACAAAGTCTATTAAAAACCAGAGTTGTTTGCAGACATGGTTGAACTTACTAGGTTTTCTGTACTGTGTGAGCTGTATGTTACCTTTAGAAGATTCCCAGCATTTGAGAAGATGATGGGACTCTGAAGTTATTATTTCATTTTATGTTTTAGCTTAGGTATGAAGTCTGGTGTGCTGAAGTCAGCTGTGGTCTGTGCAGATGGAGAGGCTCCTTTAGATGACTCTTCAGATCAGACAACTTAGATAGTCTGCATTGCCTCGTGGAAGACAACTGCCTTGCCTAATTTATGTTGTATTGCTTGCTCAGTGCCAGGATTTCCCTCAGATTTTGAGAGGGCATTTTTGATGCAAGGCATTCTTTACCTTTTCACTGTGTCCTTAAACAGTAGCTGAGTTGGGATGTATATCTAGATTGTACTTACACTTACTCATAACTGAAATCTTTTATGAGAGGAAATAGAAATAGTCTTCAGAAATAGGAAGTTAACTCCAGAAATAAAAAGACCCAATGCTGAAAGTTGATGAAAACTCCCCAATTAGATTAAACCAGAGGTAATTTAGGAGTTAGGACTTAGCAAGATGGTATCACTTAAGAGTGCAAAAGGTAGGAGGTATATGACACTTTCTGCTGATTCTTTAAGTGAGCCTGAGGAACTCATGTGTTGTCCAACAGTAAACATCCTCTATTCCTATGTAGACACAAGATAGGGAAGCGCATCCCGCACAAGTAAAGGGAGCACAGCAGATCAGCAGGACAAGGAAGCGAACGCTGCCACCTTCATAACTTATCTTGATTCTTGTTCTTAGGAACATGCAGTGGATAAAGAACAGCTGAGATTGAGCCCAGTGTTAAGTCATCATATTTGTGTGGCATCAGGGTATTATATCTTTTAAGCGTAGGACTTTTTGTTGATGAAGTTATGGTATCTTTTTTCCAAAAAGACCCAACCAGTGAGCCAACTGATCAATCAAATCACAACTCCTGTAATCTTAAGTGTGGGTTAAAATGTTGTTGTTACTTGTTTAATTGGCTGTGGTAGTTGTGCTGTGTACAGTAATTCTGAATTTTCTGTTGTTTTCTCCCTTTCTTTATGCATATTTGTTGGAATTCAGTGGTGTTGGTCGAAACTGGGGCTGGGCTTCTGCTGGCAGTAGCATCCTTGCTGAGTTTGGTACTCTGCACATGGAATTTGTCCACCTCAGCTATTTGACAGGGGACCCTGTATATTACAACAAGGTGAGTCTCAAAAATCAGTATTTTTATCATACTTTTTATCATAAATTGCATTAAAGGGGAAGTACTTTCTATATTGAATTCTACTTCCATTCTTGGTAGCAGGTAAATATTTTCATGCTTGTATTTCTGTTACCAAATAGATGTCTTTTCAAGTAGAAATATATGACAACACAGGTTTTCTTATTTCAGAATACATTTAAAAATCATTATTTTTTAGCATGTGTATGTGAGCAGTCCTTTAAAACTAAAAATGTACAAATCTGAAGAAAGCCCTCGAGAAAGCTTGTGGTTCAGATTAATAAAATCTGCTACTAAAAATGAAAGAAAAATAAAAAAGATTAGATTTAACTATGTGCAGAGGGCAGACGAATGTTGTTAGCGGTGAACCTGATTCTTGATTTAATTTAGGTCATGCACATTCGGAAGTTACTTCAAAAAATGGATCGTCCTAATGGACTTTATCCAAATTATTTGAATCCAAGAACAGGCCGGTGGGGTCAGCGTAAGTATTCTCATTTTATTAATTCCTAATTAGCAGTCTGCTTCTTACTTTGTTGCTGAGTTGGAGATCAGAAAGTTTATTCAGTAGGGCACAAACAGCTTTGCTTGAAAACTTAGAACACAGAAGGATTGGTTAAACTCAAGATCGCCTGAAACGAATCTTTGCCTGTCGCTGTCTGAAGTCACAGAGCTCACTTGTTAGGGTACTTTCTAAAAACAGCTTCCTACTTAATCTGATGCCTGTCCTTATGTTTATCAGTCAATAAAATCTTCAGTAATAAAGAATAAGGCTGAAAGTATTTCCTGGTTTTGATTCTGTTCCTGGTTTTGTTCTGCAAACCACCTGGTAAGTGGATTATTGTAAGGTGATGTGCGTTGCTGTAAGTTAATGCATGTTAGCGGTGATTAAATTGTGTTAGGCACTGACATCTACAAATATAATTCATCTACTTAGTGGCATGTGAAACGGCGTGGTGAACCTCCTTATAGATGTAAAAAAAAAAAGCTTTGGAAAGGAAAGAAAAGGCAGGTATTGTTGCTGACAATGTAAGAGGAGAGATAAAACATAAAGAGAGAGACACAAACATGATTCCTTTCTTGAAGTGGTTCTTTCAAAAAAAGTTGAGTGGTTTTGTGCTTTGATAGTGGCAGTGAGAAAAGAATTTTTTTCTTCAAGGTTTCTATTTCTTTTATAAATGCAGGTCTATTTAGGAAAAACAAGCAAGATGATCTATTTCTGTTCTGTTTGACATCACTGATAGGTTTTGGGGATTTCAGTGGCTGGCTGTAAATATCCAGCAGAACATGTTCTGGCTTGCAAACTGAGAATCTGCTTCTGACTTTGAATCTGGTATGTGAGGGAGATGAATACAGCTGTCATTGCAGTCATTGTGAAATACTTGTCTAATCCCATCTCTAAAGCCAAAATTCTCTCCAAAGCATCTTATATCTTTGAGTGAATCGTGACATCATCTGAGATGGGCAAATGGATTGATGAGACAAATTCTTCTGATAAATTTAAGTTTATCAACACATTCAGAAATAAGAAAATATGCAAATGCAAATACTCAGGTATTATTTATTCAAAAGACACTTTTATCTTCTTGCTTTGAAACAATTTTTTGTATTGATTTATTTTTGTTCCTAACCATCTGCTTGTGCTGGTTTTATCAAAAGTAGTCTGAT
This sequence comes from Melanocharis versteri, assembly GCA_013397845.1. Lineage (NCBI taxonomy): Eukaryota > Metazoa > Chordata > Aves > Passeriformes > Melanocharitidae > Melanocharis > Melanocharis versteri. The sequence continues at coordinate 835,102 of VZTG01006172.1, read as the reverse complement.
GTGATGTATCACCAGGATTCTTTAGGGGCTGTTTCATAGAATCATGGAATGGCTTGGGTTGCAAAGGGCAGTAAAGATCATCCAGTTCCATTCCCTCTGCTGTGGGCAGGGACACCTTCCACTGGATCAGGTTGCTCAAAGCCTCTAACCTGCCCTTGAACACTTCCAGGGATGGGGCACCCACAGCTTCTCTGGGCAGCCTGTTCCAGCGCCTCACTCACCCCCACAGTAAAGAATTTCTTTCTAATATCTAATTTAAACTTACTCTCTTTCAGTTTGAATCCATCTCCCCTTGTCCTGTCACTACATGCCCTTGTAAAAAGTCCCTCTCCAGCTTTCTTGTAATAACAATGCACAGAATTAGTATCTTTTGGGAGTAAAATACTCCTTATCACTAAAAATAAACATACAGTGAAAAGTTTAACTTTGCAGAAGTTTGGTGGAGCTCAAACATAGTATTATGCAAGATAATACATAAATTTTGCAAGATAATACATTTGGGACTCAAGTTTAGGATTACAAACTGAGACTTAAGTTCTGAGGATAAAAAGAAATAGAAATTTATAGAGCCTTTAATTTTTCTATGCTGCTCATGAGTCATAAATTTATTTCCTGGAATATGGTCGTTGGGGTTTGGGGAGTTCTTTTGAGCAAATAAGGTTCCAAATGCATATTCAGATGTTCTGGTAATATTTCTAGGATTTTCCCAGTGCAACAATGTCGTGGGTTAGGATGGTAGTCTCCAATTCAGTTGTTCCACTAAAACCACACCGCTGCTCACTCCTCCTCTGCCTGCCTCCTGTTGGAAGCACAAAAGGGCAAAGATCACTGATTGACATAAGAACAATTTACTGGAAACTGCAATGAGATAAGAAAATGGACAGTAATAGCAACAATATTAATAATACAAGGTATAAGACAAAGAAACGATTTACATAGAAGACCTGTTCTTCCCAACCACTTTCTTCTCCCTGACCAGAGAAGTCATTTTCCCTGCCCCTGGCAATGACCTGAGATGGTATGGAATAACATTAGGGTCTGGCCATGCCCCCTCCCAGCTACTGTAAAAAATTAACCCTGTCCTGGCTGAAACTAGGACAAACAAGCATTTGTAAACCTAATACTGATTTTGTGGGGACTAGATAGCAAGAATCCATAATTCTCCATTTCCTTTCACAAACCTGGATGGAATGAGGAGAAAATGTCTCTGTTGTAGTCCTGGTAGATCACTTTTCAGTGACTCTATTTGCAAAAATTTAAGAAGTTATAGCAAAGGAGCACATGTTCTGAAACACTGGACAGGTGAGAAGGAGTAGCTGAGGCTTTGGCAGGAATTTCTTTCTGCCTAGCAGGGATTGTGTCCTGCTACGCATAAGTGAGTCGAGTAGGGATGATGGCTTCACACACAACATCCCAATTCACTAGAGGACTCGTGTCCAAGTCCCCTGCACTGTTACTGGCTTGAGTCCTGTCGTTGGTATTAAGGGCAGGCAAGGCTTTTATGTTCTCCTCAGAAGGTAATTTCAAAGAGCATTGTATTTGGCTTGTTATATACTTTTGTACTGCAAAGACTGAGACAATGGAAAGAGTATCAAAGCATAACTTTTCTTTTTCCAGCTTCTGGGAAAGCTGCCCTTTTCATCTTTGCTGTGACCTTTAGTTTGATGCATCTTATCTTGTACAAAGTACTTTCTGCAGATAGTTTCTGAGAATTATTTCGGAACGCTTTATTTGCCTAGGTACAAGTAACTCTTCACTCTGACCTTTCCGGTGTTGCTTTTCTTTCCTTTTTTTTTCTTTCTTTCTTCCTTTCAACCATTTTTTTCTCTCCTCAGACATTTTTTGGTTCAATTCTAGTTAGTTTTTTTGTTAATCTGTACACTGTTCCAACTAAGTCACGAGAGGTGTGAAACAGAAGAAATAAATCAGCATAAATACATACCTAATGCACTGCTGAAGAACTATGGGATATAGCGGTAATATAGCATCTTTCTAGTGGTGGGTTTATTTTGTATTTCTGTACCCTTCATTCTAGTGAGTACCTTTATTCAAAGTAATAAAAACATCAGTGATGATGTGAACTTAGCAGTCAGACCAATTTATGCTATTGCTACCAGTTGATTCTTAGTATTAGACAAAATATATAGTGGAAAAATTAATTTAGGTCAAGTTTTCTCAGCAGTTATATTTTGTCTTTGCCTTTTCATTTATTTTTTTAGAGAAAAAATTTACACAATTTGAATAGAAGAAAAATTGTACCCTTCTAGAAATATTGCTGTTTTGTTTAATTTTGTTCTAACAAGCTGATAGGTAAACTTGAATATTAAAGGAAATTCCTGTTGCAAGGTTGTGGAAGAAAAGAGAAGCATCATTTTCTGTGGCTTTGGTGTGGCCCCATGGAGCTGTAAACTGGATCGATCTCTACTTGCAAAAAGAACCTTGTGGAAAATTCTTGATACCTTCTACCTTGATACTTGATAGTATTTTGATACCTTCTGAGAGCTGTTTGCACACGGAGTATTTTGATACCTTCTCAGAGCTGTTTACACGAGGAGCCCTAGTGCACACCCTTATTTTGTGGCTTTTAACCAAAGGTACACTGCCCCCCCCAGTCCTCTTTGCGTATCCAGGGTTCTTGAATGGTCATGAGCTAGATTTTGTTAAGGTCTTTCAGGCCTTTTGGGGATCAGCAGTTGTGATGGGGTTTTTCTGTGCCTCAGAATATTTCTGTCTTAGCCTCCACAGATCCAAGGCCATGTTGCTGCGTCTTGTCTGGTTTGCCTCGTTTCAATGTACGCTCAAAATGTGGTCTGTGCTCCTCTTGGGTTAGGAGAGGGGGAGTGGTGTATGTGATAGGCTGCAACCTTGTCGACATCCTTCTGATGTGAGGGTGCACGGTGCAGTGAGTCATTCCTGCTGGGGTTTGATTTATCAGAGAGCAGGCCTTTTGATCTCAGTATAAATAGCGTGTTCTGCAGTTTCTCTGCTGGAATGATGTGCTGGGGACACTGCCCTGAGACATGCGCGCCATCTTTTTCACTCGTTCTTCTGCTGGAGCTTACAAAGACCTGCGCTTTCATTCAAACCAGTCAATGTTCCTGTTACAAATGCCTGAAAAGTTGCAGTCAGTGAAGTCACTTACCAGTCAATTAGTAATAATGATTTCATCAAGAAGGATGTGACCATTGCTTCCAGGTTCTTAACAAGTTGTAGAGATGAGTCAAATCATTATGTCAGTGTGGCATTAATCTATAGCCATGTCTTTGAAGTGATCACAATTTAATTAATATAAATTTTCATTTGCATTTAATGCACTTGACATAGCCCTTGAAGAATTCTGGTGACAGATTACTTCCTTTCTTTTTCTGCCTGCCTCATGAAGCAGCAGCAGCCAGGGTCTGAAGCCACAGCAGGCAGGGCTGAGCAGGGACTACTGCTTCATCCCATCGTTTCTTTCCACTTGAATGCTGTAAACCCCAATCCTAAAAACTGCTGGGGGAATGGCTTACTGGTCACTGCTAAATCCCCGTGCTTTCCAAGGCAAATGCTTTGTAATACAGCTGGACACTTAATGCTGTGTAGCAGCAAGGGGCTTCATTATACCCAGGAGGAGGAAAATAATGGCTAAATATTTGGGTTTAAGCTTATAACTGCAAGTATTATTACAGCATGGGGGTCATGACAGCTTTTGAATGGGTTCAACTCAGGATTTGTCAGCTCACTGGGACATTGCTAGAAGGCAGAGCTGTAAGGCCCACAGGAATGTTGACAGATTCCATTTTTACTTATGGGCTAAGGTGATGGTCCAGTAGGAACAAGTTATTTACAATACTTCTGCTTTGGGGTTTCAGTTTCTGTAAGACTGAAAGGAAAATAGCTGTCAGGAAGCATTTTCTAACCTCTCACATTAACCTTCAGTTGACTTTGTTAGCGTCTCATTTACACATGGTGAGTGGTTGGATTGGTGTGAACATCAGAACTTTGAATTTAGATTATTTTTAAAAGCAGGAACAGTGCTTTCTAGAGAAGCCTCCTAAGCACATATAAGAGAAAGTTGATTAAAAGCAGAGATTTCAGAATTATGGAAATTGATTTGTACTGAAGAAAAGTGATTTCTGAAAAAATTAAAATAGGTTGAAAAAATTTAATTTGCATTTGCAAACATGTTAGATGAGAATACCAGCTAGAGGAGCAATAACAAAAGAAATGCCAAATCTGCTTGTTATTCAAAGTCAGGGCATGCCACTCACGTTTGCACATTTCTGTGAATTGGGCATTCTTCTTTTTTGCTTTCCAACACTGAGAATAAACTACTGAATTTCTTCTGGTTCCAAAATCTCTTGCAAGTAATAATGAATTGAAGGGGAACTCTAATTACTCTTGACTTCAGATTTCATTTTCTGCACCTGGGCTGCTTATGGAATTACCTGGATTGATTACTAAGAGTTGTCAGTTTAACTAGAGTTGGAGTTTAGGCCAAATATGGCTTCCATATGCAAGAAAATAAGCAGAAATGTCATTCTGTGTTAATCTTGTGTGTTTATTACACCTTAGTGATATGTGGGCACACTAACAAGTTGCTGTGAAGTAAGCTAGCATGCGAATTTACAGTGCATGAGCTGAGCATTGCTATTAGGAATATAGCAGCAGACACCGAATTTGTCACCACTGCATGCTGATGTGATGAGCATTCAGGCTGCACTCTCTTCTCTGGTGCTTTATTCGTGTCTCTTTACAGAAAACCAGCCCCTTACTCAGACTTGCAAGTAGTCCAAGGTAAAAGCCCAGTGGGGGCCACTCTGTCACCATCTTTACAAGGACTCGCTGACAGTGTGGTATTGATCACGTGCGATAAGAGTATTTAATGCACTAAATTTAAATGGTGTCTTCCGTGTCAAAGTGATAGCTATCCTTTAAAGACAGTAAGAAGATTCACACAGGTATTTAGCCTGTTACGCTACCTTAGCCCCTTCTGGCGATGTTGTCACTTTCTTGCAGCTTCCTGCACCTGTTACTACAGAGTAGCCAGAGACACAACCTGAGTGGCTGAATGGGAGAAACCTCACCCTCTATTTCCCAGCTGGTTATGCTGTAGACTGGCCTTTAAATAAACCTAAGCAAATATCTTTATGGATGTGCTTATTGCATTTTCTTTAGGCGGTCTTTTATTTTCAACAATAACTGCTTAAATTAAACCAAGCACTTTTAATTTTAAAATACTACTTTGAGAAGGCTTCGGTGGGTTTAATTTATTTGTGTTAGATTTCTACTTCTTTTAAAATGGTGCAATTTTCAAACATAGGAAAAAATAAAAACAATTTTAAATTACTGTCATTAAATCCATGGAAATACTGGGCTAATATTCCAGGTTTTTTATGTCTGTCTGTACAGCTGGTTTTAGGCTAATGCCCTTGGGCTGAGCTAGGTAATTAACCAAACTGCTTAATTTAAACTCTTGCAGGTAATAGACAAACCATGAGCAATACATCCTATCTATTTTCATTTGTGATATGATATTGTATCAAATATGTAGCACCATCTGTCTGTATTTATTTTTCAGAATTTAAAGGAACAGTGAAAATAAATTTGATGTAAATATATGTAGCACGGTTAAAGATGGTAAGAAAACGGCTGCGTTCAGTAGACTCCAAGACCTGGGGATTCCTCCTTCCCAGCTCTTGAAGCCCAGCCAGACCCAGGTGTCTCCATCCCTGTCTGATGGATGTGACTGCTGGAGCTCCCATTTGCAGTTGGGACATATTCCAGAGAGGTACACACGTGCATTAAGAGGACACTGATGCAGCTGCCCCCACAGAGAGCCACCAACAGCGCTGCCTTTGTGGCACCCCCGTGTAGTCCTGCCACAGCTCACCTGCAGCGCACCCACAGGTAGCCAGGTTTGGATCCTCCTCCCTTTGTTCACTGTCAAATAGATGCATGTGCTTGCACCCTTCACAAGTGTCCTCATGCTCATGGACCCTTCAAATATTAGCAGAGGCTCTCAACACCTGCGCTTGCACCTCAGACCTGTTACACAGCCATCAGCACAGAGCTTGGGGCTTTTCACATGCAGGTCTCCTGTGGTCCAGCTGGGAGTTTGCTGATGAGCTACACAGGCACTCGGGGTTAAATTCACTGGGAAAAACAAACACACACAGTGTTTTCAGTTGGTGGCACATAAATGGAGGGCCGTGTGACCCACCATCAGCCTCTGAGCTCTGCCACGCAGCTCTCCCATCCCCTATGATCTGCAGACCCTTTTTGATGCAGAAGGTGCTGTCACATTCTGCGTATCCCCTGTGTGAGAATGCGAATGCTGAGAATAATCAGCATGTCAGCTGAAGGGTATTGCCCTGACAGTGTGAGCTCTGTCTGATCCTTAGGGAGAGTGGCTCTCTTGAACCCCAGCTTTCAAGGGTGCTACAGAGATAGAAATCCAGATACTGATTTATTTATCAGTTGTTGGGCCTTTCATTTTTAAAATTAGGCAAGAAACCCTTTCAGTCTTTACACCTGCCTCTGGGAGATGAAAACCCTTGCAGACTGCAAGGTGAAGTGAATAATACAGAAGAATGAAGTAATCTTTCAAAAGATTAAAGAAATACTGCAGATAAATATTTCAGATAAAAATATAATTGTAGCATAAATTAACAGGTTGATAGTGTAGTTAGAGATAGTGAAAAGATGCTAGTATTGGAAAAACCTGTCTTTGCCAGCTGAAGCTGCTCATAATCTCTTTTAATTATGAAGATACTTTGCATTCTCTCTCCTACCCTTTTTTATTTACTACATGCCTTGCTTAGCACAAGGAGTATCTTAGTTTATGTCTATTAATACCTGTACCTTCTTTAAAGAAACTAGCAATGCCATGAGCCAGGAAAAATCAAACTGTGAAATGTAATATCAAGTTACGGCAAAACATCCATAACCTAAAAGGAAGCAAAGGGAATTGGGTCAAGTAAGCCTGTGTATTCCAAAGTATTTTCCAAAACTCATCAGATAACTACTTTCTGTTTGGACTTGTGAATAGTAATTCCTAATACTTTAACTCACAGATGATTGTTTTTCCCCTTCAGCGTAAGGAAAAGACTTTTTCTCTCTTAAATAGAAATGGTGCAGGATTAAAATAATTGCATATTGGAAAAGTACTTGTAGAGTAGTTCCCAATCTGACTGCATTTCTGCACATTTATTTGATTTAGTCAGTAAATTTCTTTTTTTAATTCATGTTTGGAACATTATTTATGAACTGCAGATATGTGATCTATGTGATAGTTAGTTTGGACGTTGGTGTAAACATTTATTTACATAGGTTTTTCTATTTGAAATCTGCTTTCAGTTTATTACATTACGAACAAATAAAACCAAAACATTATTTCTAGACTTACAGCAGTAGGCATGCTGTTGCATATGAGGAGGTGGGGGTGGTTCTTTGCAGTTTAATTTTTTTTGCTATCTTGGCAGGTGTCCTTAATTTTACTCTCCAATTTATTTTGTGTTGTTCTGTCCTTAGGAACATGCATGTGTTTTGAATAGAAAATAATCTATGTAATCTCTGCTGGGGAATTCCCCTTGCCCTTTTGCTTTACAACCTCGTACAAATGTAATTAGCTGTGTTCCAAGAAAAAGCTGCATTCAAATTTGTTTATTCATTAGAAGCCAAGAGCAAGATAATCTGTTAAAACTTTATTTTAATGAAATACAACAGAACTGTGCATTACTGGGAATATGCTTTTATAAGACTACAAGGTTAAGACGTTTTGCTGGTCTGCTGAGCAAGATGCTGAAAAAGGTGAACAAATAAAAGCTTTGTTTAGTGTGTTAAAGATTCTAGTGTTGTTGGAAGGTTAAACATGTATATGAATTATGCATTTGAAAAGGAGTGTCTATAAATAATTCCTAAAGAAAGGATTTGGATATGGTATAACTTTGGGTTATGAGAATGCTTGCATACATTGCTGGGCAAAGAGATGAATATTTCATTTTGCTGTACCACCAAGCTGCACTTTTAGAGCATGATCTTGGTGGGGAGTGCATCAATATCTAGAGTTTGTGATTTGTCCCACAGCAGCTTTTCCATTTATCTTTCTCACGGTGAATTCAGTAAATTCATCTGTATTAATGAAGTCTGACATGTTTAGGATACTGCCTGGTATTTTTGAGAGTTTGCATTGATGGCTTTGAAGACATTAACTTAAAATGTTTGGGGAGTAAAAAGTTATCCTTTGACACATGCTCTGTGAGATTTAGAGTTTTATTTCCTGTGGAATATCATCATTTCTTTGATAATCGTATGTCCAAATCTGCATTTTTGAACCATTCTTGACTTACTAGTTTCTTACAAAAGGGAAGCTTATCAAAGTCCAATTGCAAACTTGTTACAGCCTTATTAAACTTTCTTGGTTTTATTTTATTCCTGCTCTATCATTTGTTGGAGGCTGTGCACCTAAGTGTTTCTATCGATGCTCTCTAGATAATTGGTAAATTTGGATGACACATCTGTTGCCACATCTGACATCTGTTTCTTTTCATTGTGTATTCAGTATGTGAGACTTCATATTCTGAGTTCTATGTGGAGGTGTGCCTTCTGGTGGTCACATGAGAAAGATTTCCAGTTTGGTGACATTGAGAAGAGAGGGTCTATAGTTCTGTTCAGTGAACACTGAATGTGTCTTACCAATGGCTTCTCTCAATCCTGAATTCCACTGGGAGCTGGACTGTCCTTGTAGCAGTAAGCTAAAATACCATCTTGGCTTGGAGATCTGTGTGATCTTGCAGATATGGTCCCATATGACATAGGTAGTCAAAAGTAAGAGAGGGGTGGTTATGAATGCAGTCCTTGTACGGTGTGGTGTCTCAGTCACAGAGCATGGACTGAACGAGTCACAGTCAGCACAATTTCCCAGCACTTACAGAGCGATCAAAACCTCAGGCGGCTGCGTGTGCCATTTCAGGCATCTGTCATGAGAAGGAAAATGAGAGATACATAGACTGAAGTTTAGGGGAAAGAAACAGTCAGCATAGCCTGGATTTATATTGCAGAAAGTAAATAATAAGTAAGATAATCCAAAAGTACATCAAAAACAGAGAGTATCTTTCCTTGCTTCTTGGAATCACTTTTGACTGTCAGCTTCCATGTGGGATATATATACACACACATACATATGTAAATATATAAACTGCCGTGTCTTGATACAACTTGAAGGGTGAAGTTGTTGACAGTGGTTTTGCCAACTGATTTGGTACACATGAGTGTTGGATTAGATTTAATCTAATAAAGGTTTCCCTCTCCCATGTTCTTGTTTTTAATCTTCAAGAGGAGAATGGAGATCTTCAAGGAAGATTAAGGTGAATAAACTAAAGGGTGTAATGGCCTTAAGAGCTTGTCAATCCCCCTAGTACCGACTCTTATTCAAAAGAGACTCTTTGGGCTGTGGGCACATACCTACAGCAGTATTGTTTGCGCAGGTGATGTTACCCCTTTTAGCTGCTTTTCACAGCCACCTTGTCAAGTAAACAAAAGTCATCAGAGACAAACATGCACGTGACTTCCCATCAATCCACTACAAATCCCAGCAGCTTCGTTAAATCTGCCCACACAGTTGGGATTTACAGTAACTCCAGACTTGGCTGAGAGGCAGGTGTGCTTCATTTGGGTGGCTCTGTGGGTGAGTATAATAATCTTGAAAAGACAACTTCAGGTGATAAGAGGCCACTTCTCAGTAAACACACCGACATAAGGATTTAATGTGTTTCTAATTTTAGCATGTGGACTTGATGTATTTAGTTGATTGCTGTTTAATTCCTGAACATGTCTTCGGAGAGATGACCTAAATCTTTCCAGAATTATAAATAATAGCTGGAATGTTTTGATATTTCAGGAAAGTTTGAATACAAAAAAAAAAGGAAAACATTTGTTCCAGCTGTGAATTCCTGAGAGTGAAAGTACAGTCTGTTGTAAGATACCAAATTAGGATACTGCTTTGACATTACAGGATCATAAATTACATTCAGTCTGAAGAAGTGTTTTGATTCTAAGAACATTAGTTACCTAAATATGTTTATTAGTTGGCTAGTTATACTTGCTGGTCTGTTTCAAAGTATTTCTATTGTCTTTGGACACACTTGAATTGTGCAAGCTTAACTGTTTTTAATCTTTAGTTTGAAAGTCCCTACAGTTCTAGGAGGTCATTTTGCTTAATTTTATTATATGAGAAACTGGTAGCACTTATAATTAAGATTGCTTAATACTTTCCATTAAGTGATTGTGTTTTCAGTTTCTTGTAGCTGCAAGACTTCAGTTCTTCCAGCTGGAATAGTCTGTCTGCCTCAAGCTGTCTTGTTGGGGTTTCTTTAAACAACTTTGACAAAAATGCTTTAGCCATCTCTAAATGAAACTAGAAATGGAACGTGATTCTACTCAGATTAAAGTTTGTTTTTTCAAAGAGTACAGTTAAGGAACTCAAGAAACATCCATGTTTTTCCAAGCCGTGTAAAAATATTCACATCTAGTTTCTCCATCTGGAGTATTTAGAGTTCAGCTGCTCCATCCTCCAGAGCTGTGTGTGCTGAGCAGGTGTGATCACGCACCCCAGGTTGGGAGGAGCTGAGCGAGGTGTTCTCTGTTGCTGGATTCTCTTGTGGCACCAGACAGGAGAATGGGAAGCAGTGTCTGTTCAGCTGCCTCCCAGCTGATAAATACTTAACTTATATTCTTCAAGTGTGGTTCTGTTATATGAGACCCTGCATGTTTTCAGAAAAATTCTCATGCTGGTAATATGTTCTTTAGTGATAAATAGTTTATATTTGAGTAAAAATTGTACCTCCACCTCCTTTTATCAGGGCTGCCTCTGCTGCAGTTAATTTACAAGTGTTTGCACTTTTAAGCCAACCACTATGGCTTATGACATCCTTAGGTTGAATTTCTGCTGTGAATTGCAGCAGCTGCAATTTCCAGGGCCTCAGCTTTCTGGATTAAAGGATTAGAAGGGGAGCTTGCACCTATTTAGAGCAGCTGAGGAGCAGTAAGTCCAACTACATGAAGTAAAGATTGAACTGAAATTTAATCAGAGCCAATCTGAAGACAAACAGAGAAACAATTCTTTGGAAGTTTCCTGCACAGGGAAAGAGGGCTCCTGCAGTGTAAGGCCAGTTGGTGCAGGCCAGAACAACTAATGGTGATGGGGTATGTGGGTTTCTTAATGAAAGTTAGTATTAGCTTAATCACTTTGCTACTCCCTCCTGGTCACTTAACTTTTCCACTCCTTGAACTCCTTCTCTGACATATTACAGTAGCACTTAGTCAGTTTGTGATCCTTGAGTAAGATCAGCCTCCCTTTTTATTGCTTCCTTCTTTTGTTGCAAAGTAGATCTGTACTACTGCTCTTGGTTGAAATGAATCAGTGGTTTGTTTATCTTGGCATTTCTAGTCTATGGAGTATAGCACAGGTTTTAGTGAGTTTTGCTTTATTTTAAAGTCATAAGTAACGATTACAGTTCCAAGATTTGAGTTTACAGATAGCCAAAGTAGTAATTTTTTGCTTGGTTGTTCTCTCTCTGTCTCTAGTTTAAAATATTGAAGGAATGTTGTAGTTGCAATTTGTGAATTAAAAATACTGTGGGCATAGTCGATCTTCATCTCCACCCGCTTGTGCTTGTGCACTGCTCCGATGTTATCTCGCCGTCTTGCTTTCCAGCAGGGCAGCCTGTGCATGCTAAACATACTTGTGCTCGGTATTGTATTTCATCTTTTCTATTCCGTGTGCAGTAAGCAATGCAGGAGCTTTCTGCCGCGGGCGGATGTGCCCCGGGGTCAGGGAGCGGCAGCGGCTCGCTCCCTGTCTGCTCCGGGCTAGCAGGAAGCCTCACCCTCCGGTGCTGGGACTACAGCGTCAGTCCTGGCATGAGTGCTGCCTTGAAAACAATGCCTGGCTTCTTTCTTTATTCTTGTTCCTTGCCAAGAAATGACAATTGAACAATTAAGGCACAAAGCAGAGAGGGTTTAGCAAATCATGAACTGTTTTTAATTTGCCTCATTAAGCTGCTGTTAACTACTTAAAGCCATCTGCTTAAAAATAATTTGCACATCTTAAGTTTGCTCTAGAGAGCAGGTAGATCTTCATTAGAACAGGCTTCATTATTAATGTTATCTTTAGGGGGCTTTCAGTTGTTGTGGGAAACATGCTATTGCTCACTGAACCAAACTTTCCCTGTAAACAAGAGGAAGTGACACATGTTGGTAACTTGCAGTCTGTGGCAACAGCCGTATTCTTGGGAGCCACTGCAATTCATGTGGAAATTGGCTTACTGTAGAGGAAGTTATTTAGAGATATTAGGTAGGTCTGGGTATGACAAATGAGAATGAGCTGTGTGAATGCATAGTATCCCTGTTATCTGCAACCATCCCCAAAAATTAGTCCTGGAGAGAAAGAGCAGCCAGATCCATCTCAGTGCCTCACCTGTCATTGAGGAGAGGAGCCTTGTTGCCTATGCCTCAAAGAGCTGTTTGCAGGGGAAAAAAACCAGTTTATTTGTCTCCCCAGATTTGCAAAGAAACAATTTCACTTACAGAGAGCAAATCACCAGAGCGCTGCAGATCCTGCCTCCTCTCTGGGGCTGAGATCCAGAGGCGTTTCGGTGAGACTGTGTGCTCCCTGTCTGACCTCCTGCCCGGTGCTGTGGTTTGGTGCTGTCCTGCTTCTTGTCAGGGGAGACTGTGTCCACTGAGCTCATGGATTGCTGATACCAATGAGATCATTTGGAGTGAAACTATCTTTAGGAATATTAGATAATGATGGTGTGAGGTTTGAAAAGAAGGTCCCCCTCTCAGTCTGTGGGAAAGAGATAGGTCTGGTTTTTGGCATATTAGCTGAGACACAATGTGTTAATAAGTATTGATCTTTTATCAATACATTAGCAACTCATTAAAGTATTGCTGTGAGATTGATTGGCTGCTTGTTCATTGAGGGTTTTTTGTTTACCATTGAGTGCTGTTTATTAAGAAGAAAAATGCCAATATTTAACAGGATGTAAATGTTTTGTAGTAGCTGAGCAAAAATGTTGCTATGAACTTGAAATAGCATTGTCTTTCTATTAAGGTAGTATTAAGGATTCCTCTTTTTGACAAGAGGAATCCTTACAAACAGACTAACTGCATAGATTTGCACACAATATGCTTTCAAGTGTGACAAACCAGAAAAAATACAGGGTTTCTTATAATTGCTTTTGGTTGCAGAAGTTGAAGGTATTCTTTCCAACTGCAGCTACTGTGACTTTCAGTTTAAAAAGACTTCCAAAGCAATCCTTGGCTGGAATCCTTTTATGTTTGCCAAGTCATCTGGGCCTACATTTGAAAAAATGGGGAACGAAGAAATTACCCAAATTTGTCTTGATTTGAAGGAACAAGTGTTCTAAAAATGTATACATTGAACAGAACATGTGGCTTCAGCCACATTTGTTGTGCTATCATACTTCTGTTCTTTTTGCTATATTTGTCTTAATCTGGAATGAATTCTACTTCAGGATTTTGGTGTAAAGCAGCTCTTCAAAATAAAAACCTTTATATGACAAAGAGCTAATTAAATGATTCTTGTAGATCAAATATGTGAAAGAACAAATCCATTTTGAAATTTTCAAAATGCTCGTACTTAATGCTTATCTCCTCAGTTCTTTACTGAGGAGTACCCAGTGTCAAGATGCTATTGTAAGCTCAGTTATTCAAATCACAAGTTATTCCTTTTTAGTACTCTGGATTGACATGAAAGGTTAGGGCCAGTGTGAAAACGTCAGTACATTTTATGTGACAAACGTTTTTCTGAGCAAAACATTCTGAGTTGAGCTGAGTTAAATCTTTGAATCCATCTGAGCAGTAACACAGATAGCAGGAGGAAGTGATAACCACTGTGGACCTTCTGATAAGTTTGGATAGGGAGCTTTGCTTTTGGGAGAGAATGATATGCGATGACCCAAATCTAGAGTTTTCACCAGTTATATATTCACCAGTTAAGGAATCTTGGAAAATATTTCTTTAGCATTTCCACTCTAGGTGAGAGCAAGTTGTCAAAAGACCCACAATCTGTCACAAAGTGTGTTTTAAATAATTTCTACTTACAGTTCTTATAAAATGCAGCAAATTCTGCTTTAGCAACTCTTTCAGACAGTAGCAGAAAACCTGAAGAAGACCTTGCCAGGGTGCAGTTAATGCAACTGCAGAAGTTGGAAAACTCACTGCGTTTAAACTTCAGTTCAGCTGCTGCATCAGCTTCCTTTTCACTTCCATCCCCTTTCAGCTATTTTTGTGGATGGGGAAGGGACAGGGACATAAAGACAGCATCTTGATGCAGCCAGCTCCCCTGAAAAATACCATGATATGTTCCCACCAGAAATATTCCATATATCCCTTCCCTGCTGCTGAAGAGAAGGAACAGGATCAGTTTGCCTTTTCTGACAGGTCTTCCCTCTGGTCCAGCTGTGAAGGGCATCATCCATGGGGAGTGGAATAGCCCAGTGCTGAATGAGAGGGGAGCCTTGAAAACCCTGGGCAGGTCAGAGCTGGAGTGAGGTGCGCAAGAAAGGAGTAAGGAAAATGCTGCTGCTGGGACTTGCAAGGCCCTTTAAAAGCCTCAGTTTATTGCCATGTGCTTCTCTACAGCTGAATGGGAGGAGGATCTGAATCTGAGGGGCTTGAGCAGCCCCCTTCTCTGCATGAAGGTGCAAAATAGGCTGTCTAGGGGATGGCTCTGAGTCTTGTGTCTCCCAATGCTTCTGGTGCCTGTGTTCCCTATGCTCTTGCCTAAGATGAGAAGCAGTGTGGAGGAGAGGAGCTGCTGACAGAAGAGAAGGACAGTTCTCTAATGACTGCCTGGAGAAGTAGACGTGAAATGGGACATGTTGCTGACAACTGACTTTTGAAATGCACCTGGAACGTGGATTTCTCTGTTTGGGAAATAAACCTTTTCCACTCATCTTCCTGCTCTTTCCTGTCCCAAATCCAGCTGGAGCTACCACGAGAACCCTGCTGTGGGTTCAGCAGCCTGTCCTTGTTGGGACCTGAGTGCATCTGTCAAGGAAATGTGGCTGGGGATCATCCCTGACTCGAGTGACAGAACTCAGATGAGGCAGCAGCTTAACAGAAGTAGTTTTAAACTGTCTCTTGTGAAGTCAGTCCCTGAGCAGTGCTAGCATAAGTTGTAGCTTTGAAGTCTTGGGATAGTTTGTGGGGTTTTTATTTTTTTTTCTGAAAACCACAGACTCGTGTTTCTTGTGTCTACTTAAGAATGTAATTGTAAATTGAAGGAGTAATTTCTAGCCCTTGCGCTTGTGTAAGAAAGTGACTCATGACCTGAATGTCCTCTTACAGCTCAGAGCGAGAAAGCTTGTGAAAACTCATAATCACTGAGTAACTGGGTGTGAAAAGGCAGTCGAGGAGATTCTGAAGTATAAGAGAAGGGCATTAAGTAATTTGCTTCAAATTCACAACTTGAAACCAAGTGGGAAAGCTACAGGTTCTCCACTTGCTCTTTTCCTTTGTTTAGAAATCCATTTTTAAGTAGCAGAGGAGCCAAGAGGCAACTAGAAGAGTTAGGATAGCAGCATCTACCAGCTCAAACCTCCTACTCACATCTTCAGAGACAAGCAGACATGCTGCGGTAGGGTGGTGCTTGGAGGGAAAAAGAACAGAAGGAGAGTTCAACCTCTCTTTTACACCTTTATCCCAGAAAAACTGTGAATGATACCACTTTTTTGAGGTATTTTGTAAAAGGAAGTATCATATCTTTTCTTCACTTAGTGAAAGGGTACTTGCATGACTCAACCAGCCATGCTTAGGGCAGTGAATTTCTGGCATTGTGACAACGTTGGTGTTAAACATTTCCCTTGCCTAGCTTCAGGAGTCTAAGACTGTTGTCGTGCCACTGTTTTGAGGGCTGTAACATTAGGAAAGAAAAGGTTATGTATATTCTGGTAGGAGTCACTTATTAAATCTCACAGAGTGCTGCTTTTTGAATGAAGGGTGTACTGAGTGAGTGCTTACCCTGGTTGGAACAGGAGCTCCAAGGCTGTCAGACCATCAGTAGGCTTTGTGTGGGGATGGATGATAGTTCAGCAAAAGAGGAACATAGATAGTTCTCAAGTGGTCTATCAGCCCAGAATAGCAGTGACACTGCTTGTGAAAGGCAACCTCTGCGAGGAAGAAAAAGAAAGGCGACAAAAAAGAAATCTGTGTGTTAGGAGGTTCAGTTTGTGTGCTGGTGGATTCTAATAGTGAAGCAGCTTCACCCTGTGGCACATGGCACAGCTCTGCGTAGCTGCTCAGGCACAGTGGAACAGAGCAGGGCTTGTGTTGTGCACTGCAAAGACAGCTTGCTTCCCTTTTGGCTAAAATAACTTCAATGAGAACATTTAGTTTGAGGAATTCATTAGTCTATCGAGTAACTACCCTGTTAGAAATAAAAATCTCCTGGAAAGGTTGGATTCTGTGTAGTTCACGGATGGCAGTTTGTAGCCAGCCACGTGACCTGGTTACATCCTGGATACAGAGGTCTTAGGAGGTTTTCTACATAGTTTTTTCACATATACCTTAAAAAAGCCAAAAACTAAAACCCCCAAACCCTAGCAGCAGAACAGGTTCTTTGGAATTAAGTAAAAACAGAGGTTAAAGTACATTTTTGATATGAAGGATAGCCTGTGCAGAATGACAAATGGGGAACACATGCACAAGGTTCTATGCCTATGATGTAAGTTTGGAGGGGAAAGAGTGCAGTGCAGCTTTGTCCTGATAAACAGGCTAGAAATGTTTATAATTCTACAGCAGTAGGCCTTAAAACATAAGTTTATGTTTTGAATAAATTTAAGGTGCTATTACATAACAACTCAACCTTTTTTTGTTTTCTTCCCTCTTTCCCTTCTACAGATCACACATCCGTGGGCGGGCTGGGAGACAGTTTTTATGAATATTTATTGAAAGCCTGGCTTATGTCAGACAAGATGGACACGGAGGCAAGGAAAATGTACGACGATGCAATTGAGGTGATTATAATTCATTGAGTTTTCCTGTACAGTGGAACCATCTTTAATGATTTTAAGGAAATTAAATTAAATTTTAAAAAAAACCTAGTCAGAAAAACCACCACCAACCACAGGACTTGTTTTGATTATGTAAGTTTTAAGAAATCAAGCCATGAATAATACTAGCTTTCACTCTGAGTAGTTTAAAAAGTATTATTGTGGAATACATGTGATGCAGATTATTGTGCTAAAAATAATCAGCTTGTCCCAAATGGTACAATGTAAAAGCCCAAGGTCTAATTTATGAGAAGGAGATCTGGCAACCTTGAGATGTGTGCAGAACAACCGAGTCACTTTCCTCCAATGTTGAGAATTCATCATTCTAGGACTTGAAGTCCCAAATTGTTTTATTCTTTACAATATTTTCTAAGGCATTTACATGTTATATTCCATGTTTACCTTGTAAAACGTAGTTCATATCTATTCCTGTTTCTGTGGTTCTTTTGTGCTATGGTCTTACTGGCTGTCACAGACCGAGGAGTGCTTGCCCAAGCAGGGCAGTACTGCAGGATGGTTCAGTGGGATTTGGGGTGGGGGCCTTTCTGTGGTGCCTCTGAACTTTTTGCTGCCCAGCTCTTACTTTCCCAGTTTTTCCATCTTCTCTCAGCAGCCTCTCATAGTGGTGCCACCATTCCTTTGCCACAGTTTAGAGACGTAGAGAGTAACTGAGCTGGTTTGAGTCACGTGAGCTGTGGTACCAACAGCAGCAGGGACTGTGTAGTCTTGTCCCAGTGCAGATGTGTGGTTGGTGCCTAATGTGTTCCAGGCTCTGTGCAAGCCCTGTTTCTTTCAAAGTAAGTTTTTAAAGCTTAGTTTTAGTGCAGTCAGTCTTCTAAAGGAAAACACCTGTTCTTGGAGTTCTCAAAATTCACATTTTAAAAGATACATAGTGAAAGTTCTAGTACAAAATTGCTTTGAAGTTGTAATGTCCTGTTCCAGACCTGAATTTGATTACCTTTGACTTCCAGCTGCTTTGACTTTCTCCTTCTCTACATTTTTTTAGAGGCTTATCTGCACCGTGTAGCTGGTTACTATCAAATGTACAATAGGCATTCTCTCCTGAAGGAAAAATGCCTTTTTTTTTTTTTCTGGTCTCACAATATAAAACAGATTTTGAATTATTTCTTAAGCTTTGTTCTATGTATTTTCCAGTGTCTTCAGTATGGAGACAGCAATGTGATGGCTCTTCTAATGTGATTCTTCTTCTAACTGATTTCTTCTCGATTTTCCCCGCTTCATCTAGCCAGGAGCTCTGTTTGCACTCTTAACCTTTGCCTCAAACCATCATCCACTTTTCAGTTGCTTTATTCTGAAGCTGGTTATAATCTTTTTGATTTACTGCTCTCCTACTTCTGTGATTTACATTCCCGATTCCTCAATGTTCGACCTTACGCTTATCTCTATTACAGCACGTTGTTCAGGCAAAACCCGTTTTGTCACCCCTTCTCAGTGATTTTACGGAACTGACGTTTTCTTTATCATTATCTATAGTTCCATCAATTTTTGTGTCATCTGCAATTTTTTGGTAGCATTTGTCTTGGAGATCATTGTTAGAAATACTGTGTTGAATAAAGTATCTATGCAGAATCTTCATGGGATAAGGATTTTTTCACAATTTTTTTTTTACTTTGAACTGTTCTAGCAAGCCAGCTTTTAATCCACTTCATATGAGCTGCCTTGAATTTGTTTAGTACTAATATTTTGTAAAATGCCAAGAAATTCTTGAAATCCCTAATATTTCTAGTATCAGCATACACATATCAGTCATTTATTTTTGAAACCACATCATTCATATTATATGATTGTTTTATTAACTTTTTAAACTACTGATAAAGCACTGGCTGTTTCCCAGTCCTTTTGAACTTCCTTAGCTTTCCAGGGTTTGTTAAATTCTACATTACTAGTTCAAAACATCAGTTGTGTATTTTTAATAGGCTAAGATACAGTTTATTGGGTCTTGTGGATTTAAAAATGTTTAGCAGTGGATATCTAGCTTCCATTGTGGTTACTGTTGAAATATTTTACTCTGATTGTTAAACCGTGAACACTTCAAAATTAGAGGAAATAAGCTCTCCTATTCATCCTCTTCACTGTAAACCATCATACAAACATTTTGTGTGGGCATGTCTCTGAATGGAGACAGAACAAAGCAAATTTGGGACCAGGTGAAGACACACTGTAGATAGAAGGGAGGGAGGAAAAGCCAAGCTGCTCCTTTTTCATGTATGATATGACCTGCAGTCCAAGCATCCGAGGGTTCCTTCAGCTTTTTCTCATCTAAACACACCCTGTACATTTGAGTCTGCATGAACTGTTCTGATTTATGTGCTGTGGAACATACTCTGTTTCAGGATTTGCATCTCTCCCAAGTCCTATTTGACACTGAAAGACATGGGCAAAGAGTCATTAAGTAGGTTTTGCTTCTCATAACTGCAATTCAAATTTTTTAAAATATTTTTAAGAGGCCATTCCCTTACCATTCCTTTGTTCTTGCCTATAATATAGGTCTTCCTCCGTAGCTAACACTTACTCTTTGTTTTTCAAAATGTGGAGCAGAAGCTCTTTGCATCATTTATGCAAGCAGAAGGGGAAAGGTGTAGCATGCATTCCTCCCACTCACAGCACAGAGATGGAAATGTTCTCAGCACCCACCAGTCTAAAAGAATGTCTCTGTCCAGCCACACTTCACTCCCTTATCTTATTACAGGAGGGTGAGTGGAAGATGGACAACATAACCTCACTCCTGAGTCTTGCAGTAGACAGTGATATCTCATTCCTTGGAGCTATCACAGGGAAGAAAAATGCAGCATCTGTTCTTCAGATGTTATGGTTTCCAATCCGTGGCGTATGAAGTCTTATCCAGGTCACCACATACTTCCTAACACGAATACAAACAAGCTGTATATCCATAACCCCTCTGTGTATAACACGGCTGCAGTCTTCCACTGTAAAGGACAGTTCATTGTCATGTTCTAGTGTGTAAATTCACAGCTGTGATAAAAGCTGAAATTGTGAAACTTGTTGGGAATTTTTTGTGGTGATAAAAATTGAGGATGGGCCTCTTAACTTTGCTTTCAACATCATCATGTGGGCCTTCCAGCTAGTCTGGTTTCAAGTGTCTTTTTTCCTTCTCACATCAGCTGGAGGATAGGTAAGCTTCCTTTTGATCTGCTGCCTTGAGTAGTCTAATCTGTTAGGCTCATAAATTTGATTCTCACTCTTTCTTACTGCACAGCATTAGGTACCTAAAAGAAGGATTCAGCAGTGTGCTTGACTGTCACAACATAGCAAGTACTGCTGCAAGACAGCTCAGAAAATGCTATTTTTTGTAGTAATGAAAAGCACATGAACTTCAGATAGAGAACATTCAGTTTTTGCATAGAATCACAGAATATCCTGAATAGCAAGGGACCCTCAGGAATCATCGAGTCCAGCTCCTGGTCCTGCACAGGACACCCCAAGAGTCACACCATGTGCCTGAGAGAATGTTGTCAAAACACTTCCTGAATTCTGTCAGGCTTGGTGCTGTGACTGCTTCCCTGGGGAGCCCGTTCCAGTGCCCAGCCACCCTCTGGGTGAAGAGCCTTTTCCTGCTATCCAGCCTAAACCTCCCCTGACACAGCTTCAGGCCGTTCCCTCAGGTCCTGTCACTGGAGAGTGAAGAGATCGGTGCCTTTCCCTCCACTACCCCTCATGAGGATGTTGAAGACTGCAGCAAGGTCTCCCCTCAGTCTCTTCTCTAGGCTGAACAAACCGAGTGACCTCAGCCACCCCTATGGTTCAGGCATTTCACAGACTTAGGAAGCTTCTTCCATTAGTTAATCTCTTAGTCGATGTGAGCAAAATCTTCTCTTTGGGAGTTGGGGATTACACGTCCACTCTGGTACACATCTACCCCTTGTAGTCCAGCTGGATGTCATTGCTTTGCAGTTCCTGTTGGAGTGCTCTGTGGCCCCAGCCATCCAGCCCAGAATGCAAATGCCACCTCTGTCACAACCTGCACAAAGCTGTCTTATCCGCTAGGCAGTGCTCCCAACAACGCCCTGCTGTCCCTTGTTAATTACTGTAAATATTAATTGTCACTTTTCTGAAGTTGGCAGGCAGTGGGTTGTTGAATGATAAAGTATTTTGAGAGAGTTGCATTTGTTTTTGAGATGCGTCCTCTGTGACTCTCAGGATCTAACCTAGTAATTAAGTAGCTGATAGAACTTGATTTTCAGATTTCAAAAACTACCCCTTCTACCAGGCAGTTATTTTCAAGTTCAGAAGATGTGTTTTCTGCTTGGAAGAGGAGCATGTTGCACCTAGAACATGCTCTTCAGTCAAACCATGAAAGCAAGTCTGGAGTAGAGTAGCTCATGGAGAAGTATATAAATTTGGACTTTGTTGGCTATGCTGATGCTAACCACAGCAGTTTTGTCCCACTGGAAATGTTTCTGCAACCATTTACTCCTCAACAGTTAGGAAATTATAGGAAGATACAATTCAAAAGGAAATGTCACTTAACATTTGGAAAAAAATGCCTTCCTCTAGGAAATAAATAATCCATACACTTTAGTGCCTCCCTGCTCTTCATACTTAAAGTGACTTTCCTTCGAAGAGGACTCAACTTTTATGTACCATATGGCCAAAAAACGTCAGTTTTGTCACAGTCTAGAATAATGGAATCAACAGAGTTAATGCTCCAGATCTTAATATCCTTTCCAGTGGCAGTTTTGAGCAGATCCAATATTTCCTGTACCAGCTCTTTCAGAACAAATGAGGCTCGTACAGTTAACCACACCAGGCTCCTTAGCAGCAGAAGGCAGTCATCAGTGCCAATTTGTGTGATGGTTAGGCAGCCACCCTGGTAGCTGTCAGAGACTTACTGGTTTCTGCTCTGTCAGTTACCTCTGCGTTCTTCTCGCTGGATCCTGCCATGAGCACAAACCTCAGATCTGTCAGTGGTATTAGTGAAGGAATTAACCCAAGGGGAATGCAGACCAGCATTTCTCTTTCATTACTTTCTCACTGTCTAATGCTAGAAATAGTAAATACTGAGGTAGGTTGGTAGGAATTGTGATCCTCTCTGAAAGAGGCTTAAAGCAAACGTTGCTCCATCTAGTTTGCAAACTTTGGAAAGTTAGGTCAGCTATTCTCCTTCTAAGATAAGGATACCATTTATAAGTCACAAGCAACAACATACATTGGTACAAATGTGCAAAAAGAAAGCTGCGCTTGCCTCACATATAAAATAATAAAGTTTTTTGTGAACAGCTGCTCTAACACCCATCATTTGAGAATATGCAATCAGAAAGCTGCTATGGAGAAACTAGAAGGGGGCTGGAGCATTCCTGTCACTTCTTATTAAAAAATGACTGAGGGTACAGGTTTGCGTATGTCGCTGACCAAAAGTTTCCAACATGGATTTGTTTTCTGAGTACTCACAGAGTGCACAGAGCAACAAATAGGTACTTCCCAGAGTTAACAGTTAGACAAATACTGTTTGAGCCATTAAATAAGTGCTGAATTCTCAACTAAAAGTACAGTTGTTTGTGTTGTGATTTTCCTCTGTTAGATGTCATTAGCATTATTAGCAGTTAGGGGAGGTTTTTTTGTGCTTTGAAATTATATTCTTATAGCTGTCTATTCCTGTAGTGCTCAGAAGTGAATTTGAAAGGAGAAAATTATTTTTGTTTTGAAAACAGTACTTTGTTCTATGAAGGAATGTTAATATGTAAAACTTGCACGTGAAACAGCATTTGAAAGTTCTCTTAATCTCTTTGTAGGCCATAGAAAAACACCTCATCAGAAAGTCCAACGGAGGACTGACCTTCATTGGGGAGTGGAAGAACGGGCATCTTGAAAGAAAGATGGGCCATTTGACCTGTTTTGCAGGTGGAATGTTTGCCCTTGGAGCAGATGGTTCCAGAGATGATAAAGCTGGACATTATTTGCAGCTTGGAGCTGAAATTGCACATACATGTCATGAGTCGTATGACAGGACAAGTAAGACCTATTGTTAATCTAATTATTTCAATAGTTGGAATACAGCAACTGTTGTAATTATTTTTAGGATTTGTTATGGACCTTGTCTAACATGCTGTGGTTTAGTACCAGTATCAATTTTTAACATCCAGCTATTTACTTCTGCTCTACATCATGGTGAGTAAATATCAACCCAAACTTTACGGTTCCTTCATGCATGTTTATCATTTTTTTTGGATCAGTCAGCTAAGATAGGTTATATGGGTATGGGGAGGAAGGAATTTGTGTGAACTCTTGTCCTCACAGATATATAGGGAAGTTTTTCATTTCATATATACTGTTCTTACAGTTAAGTAGAAGGAAAAAATTGTAAATAGACTTTTTACTGGTTTTAGTAATAGTGCATTCTGAGTAGTACACTTAAACAAGACAGGATGAAGACTACTGTGCAGACTGTGAGAAGGTTAAAGGCCTGACTAGTGAGGAGGCAGCATCAGACTTCACTGTTGGGCTGGAAGTTTCTCGAGGTCAGTCTTTTGGACCAGGATTATTTCACATCTTTAGTAGTGACCTTGATGCTTGAAGTATACTGATTATGCTTAGGGTGGCCATATAGTTGTAAGACATAATTCAAATGGAAGAGTCTCGGAATAGTAAGCAGGAAGATCTTGAGAACTGGACTATCAGAAATAAGAAGTTCACTGGAAAAAGTCAGGAGCTCTTTGTCTGAACTGGGAGTTGAAAAATGTCCTGGTCTGTATCAGATGAAGAATTTTCAGCAGAGATTAGGTAATATTAAGATTGCCTTAGAAGACATGTGTAATTTGTCACCCAGAGTACTCTGTATAAATCTGAATTTCAAGCAGAATAAATGCAGAGAAGGACCAACAGAATGAATACAGTGATAGAGCTTTTATCTTGCAGTGTGAAAAATATGAGAGATTGGCCTGCTCAGGCTAGAAAAATAATACCAAAGAAAGGAGCAAATTTATTGCCATCTCAAGGGGTAAACACTGAAGAGAAATAGTTATTTTAAGATATAAAAGAACACAGTTGTAACAAGAGCAAGATTTTTAAGCTTGCTGTGAATAAATGTAGGTTGGAAATTGGAAATGGTTTTGCCTAGCCATCAGAGAAGTGAGCTTCTAAAATGCCTTCCCAGTAGAAATAATGGTAACTAAAACTTAAGCAGTTTTAAGATGAGAATTCATGTGTTTATTCACAGGATTACATTGTATCATTGTATAGTTGCCTGTCTTCTTAAATAATTCAGTCACGCAAGTGATAATTTTATTTGGGTAGCAACAGCTTTAAAAAAAGGAAAAGAGAAAAATAGGAGTATGCTTAAGAAAAAAAGGTGGGACATAGCAGCTATTGTTGCATTCTGAAAAATTGCATTTAAATGTTTAATTTGACATTTAAAAATAAGCAATGCTAAATTTACAGTTGTTTGAGCAGACCTAATTTTATTCCTTCAGATGTTTATTCTGTACCCTAAATAAGTCAAAAGATGGGGGAGATAAAAGTTCTGATTACATATTTAATGACTGTAAAATCACATGAGCAAGAAAGACTGAAAGCTGTACAGACAGCAATAAATTTGCAATGCCCTTGTTTTCTTTTGTTCAGTCATGCAGTCCCAGGAATGTGGATTGTTTGTGTTTGGATGTTTTGGTTTTAATTTTCTGGACTGATTTTTCGAAGAATATTAAGAACTTATATGTGCAAAATGTCAACTTCTTCATTACATTTTAATAGCAGGATTTGAGATGTAATTGTACACTTTAACGACAGAACTGGCTGATGGCAGAAAAAGCATCTTTAAGAGGTTCAGCTGACAGGTTTATGGGTCAGCAGGCAAAGGGGATTGCCTGTTCTCTTTCTCCTACGGACCTGGGAGAACTCGTCCCATTTGGCATCCCCAGAGGAGAGAGAAGGATGCTGAGACTGCGTGCAGGGGATAGGCAGCTCTTTCTTTAGATAAACCAGCAGAGCTGCCCTTTCCTGTGTCATCCCACGGCTGCTCATAATAAACTACAGTATGTACCTGGTGATGTAATACTTTAATATGAAAATACTACTTTATGGAGCAACCTAAATTTTCATGGCTGAGCTTGAGTCTCAGCAAAATTGAAACAGAATTTCACAGAATAAAAGCATTTCTGGAAAATGAGGGCATTATATTGCCAACTGTCATCAACCTGTTTCACATATAGCAGGTTTGAAAGCCTGTTAAAAAAAAATTGATGTTTCAGAAAGCTGGTTATTTCAGTGCTGACTAGTACAGAGAAGCTGGAAAGGCCTTGAAACTATACCTGATCTGTTTTCTTGGGGATTATGTCCCAGTGGCAACTGGCATCACTGCCATGTAATCGAGAAGTTTATGCAAGGACGTAGTCTTGCCGATAATCTGAGTCACCTATGAATGTTGCCCAGGAATATCTAGAGAAGAGCTTAGACTCCAGAGTCAGAGGCTAGAGAAGTGATTAGGTGTGTTGTGAGAAGCTTGGGCCCTTGCCATGGCTCTGTGAAAATCCTTGTAGATTCTGTTAAAGCTGAGGATCAGTCTGTAGCACTCCTTAAAGGATGCCTTTCTAATTCAGCAGCTGGAGGAAGCTGGTGGTCTTCGGAAGGTGGAGGCAGGGGGTGTAGTCGTGGTTCTGGTCTGCCTCTGAGCAAGGGATTTGTGTTTCCAGGATCTGTTGAACATGGCAGCATGAGACCCTTCCCCTGAGACTCTTCTCTTCAGGAAATTGTGAATGCATATGACACCCCTTAAAAAACACTGAGGATTTGAAAAGGTTTATTGATGATCAATGGGAAAACTTAACTGTAACCAGAATAGTCTTATGATGTGTAATCTACACATGCCTCTGCTTCCTACCTACTCTGCTGTTTTTGTACTGTAACCTATCAATAGATTATTGCTGCAGCCATCCTAAATCTCCCATCCTATGACAGGAGATTTCAGGATTTTCCTGTAGTCCAGTGTGCTCTCAGTTTGGAGAGAAGATGGAGGAAAACAAAGACAGGAGGCATGTTCTGATCTGTGTGCCCATTTACCAGCACAAGAAATCATAATGCTATCAGTGGGCACTGGTAAGGCTACAAAAATACAGCTTCATGTGCTCATGGTGCAGGGTTGTTGTTTAAGCTTATGTGAGTACTGCACATCTTGAGGTGTTCTAGTTTCTGAGGGTTAGTTCTTTGTTTTTCATGCTTAATGTGCACCACTGAGAAACATGGCACAGGCATAAAATAATTGGCAATGCAAAATCTGTAAATGGCCACAAAAAAGAAGTCCAATGAAATTGAAAGAATAGAAAGATCACTAACAAATCAATCTGAATAATCAGCTTTCATAGGTATTTTAGGGGTTAGATAAATAAGCAAAATTATCTGTAGAGATGACATTGTGTGCTGATCTATAGCACACAGTATTTTTAGTACATTATACCATCCCTTATGCAAAAGAATTTTCCTAGCCATTAGCCGATAGTGTGTAAAGTATTGACTGACTACCGAGAGCTTATTTTAGGATGAAATTTTTTGCACTTCTTTAAAGTTTCTTGACAAGAGCTAGCCTCAGAATCGCGGTACAGCTTTAGCTGGTTTTTATGTGTGACAATTCTAGTGCAGAATAAGCCAGATGACTAAGATTTCAGTTGAGACATATGCAAGGGTATGAGTAGATGCTGTCTCTGTCCCAAGACTCTCAGTAAGCAGCTAAACAGGCAAAGCTGAAGAAACGAGAATAATTACCTGTTTTTGTGAGAAGTATGAAATAGCAGTGTGTGTTGATGGAATGGTTCAGAGTCTCAAACAGAAGTACCTTGTGTGTTCTCTTCCTCCAGTTTTGTATGGGTTAGAGCCTAGCAAGTATTATTATTATGAGTCCTTTCTTACTTTCAGGAAATCTATTAAATTAAACAATATTTTCAAAAATATTTCTAAAATTAGAAATATGTTTATCTAAAAGTATAAGGATTTGCCCTTTTTTGGCAGTGCTAAATACAGCTCTCATTGAAGTCAACTTTATGTCCGTTAAAATCTTTTAAAATGGTGCTAGTTTAGCTTTGTAGTTTTGCACTGGTATGAAATTGCCCATCATCTGCTCTCCCTGCCTAGACTGTAGTCTACCAGTGCTATTAATATGAAAATATGTGGGTTATATTGTGACCACTATAGCATTGTAAAATGGCCTTAGATGGTTCTTGGCTTAGAAGAATGGCCCCTGAAAGGTACTGTGCCCATAATAACTTCTTTTCTTTAGTCAGCTATTAGCAGAAGTGCTGTGATTAATTTTACATCCTTGCTTTCAGATAAGAATTCAGTGAAATCTTTACAATATGCAGAGGTCACCCATCCTTTGGTAGTTTAATTTCTTGTAGCGCCCAATAGCATTAGGAGTAGTTGTGAGTAAATAATTAAATATTTAACACATGAGCAGGCTCCAAAGCAAGAGAAGACATCACAGTTTCTGTAGGTGGTGGATCACCAGAACGGTCTGAAATCCAGCTTCTCTGGTGGATGAGATTAACATAGCTGTCATGTTTCCCTGATTTCCAGAAGGCTTTTTAACAACTGTTTTACTAAGGCCCATTAGGGACATTAAACTGTTACTATCTAAGCAGCAAGTACCTGCATGGAGAAAGAAAATGGGCATAATATACATAAGAGGATAAAGGTAAATAGCCCACTCTTACAGTGGATAAATGCTGGTTAACCAGTGGTACTCTGATATATTTGATATATATTTACATGTATGTGTATAGGTGTGTAAAATGTGTGCTGTATTTATACACATTATGTGTATAAGGTAATAGTATATTTACATTTCATATTTTAATATGTATTATATATAAATAAAACATACACATATATAAATGATCAGGAAAGGGCAGGAACAGTAAGGTAAGTGCGTTGATAATAGCAAAAGTAAAGCACTACACAAGGACCTTATGAGGGTGAGTAACTGCATAATAAATTACTGAATTAAATCCAGTGTAGTTAAATGTAAAGTGAGGCACCTATGAAAAAATTATTCCTAACCTCACATATTAAATGATGAGTGTTAACTGACCATTGCAATTCAGGAAATTGCTCTTGCGATTATGAAAATGTCAACTCAGTAGCACTCAGGAAAAACAAAATGAGAAAGAGCAAAATAGAAAATGCAATTATGTCACTGTATTAATCTTGTCTGCACTTTTTTTGCTGTATTCAGACTGGTCCTCTTTCATTTTACAAAAGATACAGTAGAATTGGAAGAGTTGCAGAGAAGGGCAAGAAAATTAACTAAAGGCATGGAACAGTTTCCATTCAAGGCACAACTGAATTGGATAGTATTATTCAGGGTGGAAAAGGGACCTTCTAGGTCGGATTCAGCAGATTTACAAAATCACATGGGGACTGGAGAGTGGTTCTGCATCAAATAGGTATCAGAGATGTGGAACTCCTTAGCAGAGGTGGTTTTGGATGCTCAAGGCTTACACAGATTTAAGGAAGCACCAGATAAGTACTTGGGAAATAAATCTATTAAGAACTACTGACCACCTTAAAAATTATGTCTAGTTTGGGAGAAGTCTTGAGCTCAAAAACATTAGAGGCTCATAGAAAAGATGGAAAAAGGTATCTCATGTACTTGATGGGTGCTTCCACTTCCCCATCCATGTCTGATTTTGGCCATTGTTGGAGACGTGATACTGGAGCAGACAGAATTCCATCTGGTCCAGTATGACCATTCTTATATTCAGAATTTTGGGTAGGTAGAACTCTGTATCTAATCTCCTCTGTTTTATAGTGAGGTTTGTTTAAATTTTTAACTGAAACTGATAAAGTGGCCCATTTTGAAAGAAGTATAATAAACATTTCTTTATGGAGTTTCCCTTACCATTCATGTGGCTGAAGCCACATAAGTGATGCTTTTTCTTTTGGCATCCAGAGCCATAGTTCCTTGAAACAAAAAGATTAAGGAACTTCTTTTGGAGATTTTCTGCTGGGGCATGCACTGAGAGTTGGTTGCACTTTTCATTATAGTATTCTAAGGTTCCCCTTTCAGACCTGTGAGACCATGGTTAATTTGAACCTCTAGCCCATAGGAATTACATGATTAATTGCTTTGATAATTTTTAAAGCTTGAGTGCAGCTTCAGAGTTCAGCACCTTAAAAATTCTCTGCCAAAACAAATGGTGGGGTGCAGCTGTAGATAAGAGTACATTATTAATGTTAAATTTGAGGACTAATGTGCAGCTGTCTAATACGAAATATGTGTATTTGCATCTTCGTATTACAGACAGTTTTTCCACAGGTGTGTTGTTCTTATATGAGTATTCTTCTGAGTGCTGGCACAGGGCCTTTACAGGTTCCTTTAAGGGCTTAAATAGTGAATCTCTTGGTTCAGAGATTTATGTTCAGGTGTAGTTAAGACTTCACTGCTCAGTTGTAAACCCTTTACTTGAAGATCACAGCATATCAGTTACAGTGGCCTGACAGCACATCCTTAAATCAACGGTTTGGATAAAGATACAGATTATTTGGGATGGCGCTACTTGGTTTAGTTCCAAGATCTTTTCCTGCTGTGCTGGGTGGGATCAAAGGACATCAAAACCTATGTTGACCCTTCTTTTCTTTTTTCTTTTGCTTGTAAAGAACTGATGTCAGTCACTTCAATTTTATCCTATAATTGAATGTTCTAGTGTGTTTATATTCTTAGTGTTTCATTAGTTTTCAAGAGGATTACTGTAGTCCTGTCAAAATAGGTAGTTTTCTCACAGGAATTGGATAAATTATTCATAAGAAAAATTACAGGCCTCAACAATAGGAAATTTTTATGAGACTGCTTAAAGACTAACTAGTTTCTGTTTTTTTCACAAGCTTGGGATATAGTCGTCTCCTACCCATCCTTCCTGCAAAGATTGGTATGGAATAAATTTTTTCTTACTTTTACTTTTTTGTTGTTGTTTGTTTCCTCTGCAGCACTAAAGCTGGGCCCAGAAGCATTCAAATTTGATGGTGGCGTGGAGGCGGTGGCAGTACGGCAGAATGAGAAGTATTACATCCTAAGGCCAGAGGTGATTGAGACCTACTGGTATATGTGGAGATTCACCCACGATCCCAAGTACAGGCAGTGGGGCTGGGAGGCAACACAGGTAACTGTATGGATCATCTGTCAGTAATTTAATTTTGTGCATCTCCCCTTTGAAGCCACTTCAGTCTCGTGGTACTGAAACACTTTGAGTGGTAATTGATTTTCACAGGTTCCTGTAAACTGGGGTGCATATGAGGGTGCACACAGTTATTGATATTTTGCATCTGCTGAGTCAGATGCTCAGGTGGGAGGTGCATTCAGCATTATACAGCTCATGAGTTTTAGGCACGGAAATAGAACCCCCTAGTCATGACTCCTACTGTTATCAGTAGTCCACAGCTCCTGAGAGTTTCTCCACTTCCCTGCTATCACTCCAGCAGTCTTTGGAAACAGCTCAAAGCTGGTTTCAGAGATGAGAATAAGCATTAAAGATAACAAGACAGTAATGAAATATTTCGACTACAGGCAAAGGGGATGAGGGAAGAGCAAAGGAAGAGACAAACCAGGAGCCTGGATAAGTTCATTCTGTGGCTGAAACCCAGTTTTGCTCCAGAAGCAAGAGACCAAGGAAAAGTGGGAAGAGATCTGTTGAGATGCCTGTATTTATCAGGTGGAAGATAGTTCAGACAGGCTCAGAATATTTAGTCAAGATCATTACTATCCATCCCTCAGCACAGCTGCAACCACGTAGAAGAGGCCAAGTATTTTACACTTGTGTCATAGCGTGGTTTTGCCTTTTAGTCTGTTTTGTTCCAACCAGAATTATGTTATTCTGGAGACAGGTTCCACATTTGTAGCATTTGTATTACAGAATGCATTGCTGCTGTCTCTCCAACATCCAACGTTGGGTCTCATCATCCCTCCTGCCCAAACTGTGCATATTTCTAATATGACAAAGTTAATAACCTACTCCTTGCCTGTGTAGATACTACAAATGCTTGCTGATCTAACACCAGCTCCTTTCAGAAGCTATGGCTGGATGATCCAAGCTGAGGTTGGGTCCTTTGTAATAGGTTAAAGAATTTACAAATGTAAGGATTTTCAGGTCAGGATCAGTCTCTTAAGCACACTGCAAAGCATGTCTTTTAATTGCATTTAGTTCAGTTTTCTCCATTTGCATTCATTATCTTGGTCCCCGTTAATGCTTTCAAAACAAACCCTCCCTTCCTCCTCCCCGCCTCCAATTTTCTCTGTGTGCGGGGTAGGATTTTATTTTATCCTTCTGTCAACCTCCATTGAAGTTGTAAATCAAGCAGCCCATGTGCTTAATTGCCTCTGGCCCTACTGACCGCCTTCTTCTGCTTGTTTCCTTGATAGAAGATTTCTTTATTGCACATAGCCATAAAATATTTTTGACTTCTTCATAAATGGTTTTGCAAACCCTTCCTTTCCACAGCTAGGAATTTTCTTACCCCACCGTCGTACTGACACAGAAGCTAGAAGCTTTTTGTTCCCCAGGATTTTCTGTTCATTGCATACAGATAATAAGTTCTTGTGTTTATTCCTCACACCTACTCACTACTTTTTCTTCTTCCCTATAACACACAGCTCTGGCTGTGTTTATTCCATCATTTATAAATAGAGAAGAATCTGGTGTGACACACAGAGCAGTTGGCTTACTGCTATTGTACAACACTGTCTGAATTTGTCTTGCTTTTGCCTTCCAACCTCTGAAGCATACTTGGATTTATTATCTATATTTTTTGACAAAACTTTTGCACTTTAGTGCAAATGTTATGCTTTGTCCAAGGCCTGTTTTGTTACATCTCTCCAAATCCAGTGTCTGTGGGGGAAAAAACAGGAAGTTCAATCTTACATTCCCTCAGTGATCATAAATCCCTGTGACAGGGTCTCTATCTCTCTCCTAATGAAAAGAAGGCTAATTCTCCCTAATACTGTACTTAGCACTAGAGACAACATTCATCTCAATTGTATTGGGCCAGTCAAATTGGATGATGGTGTGCTGGGGGGCTGGCTGAAGTATTACAGAAATATGCATGCAAGATACTCAGGGTAAATACAGAAAATTACTAAAATCCTGTTCAGGCTAATTATTTGAAAGCAGTGAGAGCCACCACTTCACAATAGGCATGTAAAGCCAATTACTGATCTGAGCTGTGTGAATGAAGGGTTCAATTAAGTGTTGTGGACTTGTGTATCTCACCAAGTAGGATTTCACTGCAGAGGCTGCTGAGTCCATCAGGGCTTCTACTAACGGTGAAAATAAAGAGACAAGGCCTGAAGCTCGGGCTAACTTCAGGCAAATTGAGGATTGATAGTAAGATGGAGTGGAAAGATCTGTAGCTCTCTGCCCTCATGACCCCTCACCTGCACGCACATCTGGGCTCCTCGGCACAAGAAAGACATGGACCTGTTAGAGAAGGTTCCAGAAGGGACACAAATATTATCCAAGGCTGGGAGCACCTCTCCTGCAAAGACAGGCTGAGAAAGCTGGGGTTGTTCAGCCTGGGGAAGGCAAGGCTCCAGGGAGAGCTCATTGCAGCCTTTTAGTACCTAAAGAGGGCTTATTAAAAGAAGGGAGTTGGTGTTCTTGTATGGGCAGATAAGAGGTAATGGTTTTAAACTGAAAGAGGACAGATTTATATTAGATGTTAGGAATAAATTTTTTACTGAGAGGGTGCTGAGGCACGGGAACAGGTTGCCCAGAGAAGCTGTGGATGTAAGTGTTCAAGGCCAGGTTGGATGGAGTCCTGAGAAGCCTGGTCTAGTGAGTGGCATCCCTGCCCATGGCAGTGAGGTTGGAACTAGACGATCTTTGAGGTCCTTTCCAACCCAAGCCATTCTGTGATTCTGCTTAGTGAAGAAGAGTAGACAGAAAAGAGCCAGACATAGGTTGGAACTAAAAGAAATATGGTTTCACAGTTTCATGGGTTAGAAGCTGTGAGTACGACAGCTGGTGAAGAAACTGGCACAGTTTTTATGGGCATGTTGTTGGCACAGTCAAGAAAAGTCACATATGCCACAAAAAACACCCTCAGAGAAACTGAGGGAGCTGGGGTCCAAGCTAGAGGCACATCAAATTTTATTTCCAAGGAACGTAGGTTCATGTTGACCTCCCCGTATGTTACAAGCACTGAAATTTCACTTTGTGTCACTTTTGAGTCAAGACGCGTGTCTTTGGCAGGAGTACACTGTTGAATATTCTCCTGTTCTATTCTGTATTTGAATAGGCTAAACTAGAAAATCCACTACTTCTGGTAGTTTGTTCCATTATTTATTTACTCTTGCTGTTAAAAAAAACATGTTTTATTTCCCATTTGAATTTGCCTAGTTTCAGCTCTCAATCACTGGATTTTCCTATGACTTCCTACGCCATTTTAAAATGTCCTTTCCCCTATGTTTTCTTTCCAAAGAATTTTCATATATTGTAATAAACTTAGTGCTGACTCTGCTGAAGATGCTAAACAAATTGTATTGTCTCTCACTGTAAAACATTTTCTCCAAATGCCTGCACCTACATTAGTTCATCATCCTTCTGTAAAAATGAATTTTAGAATTGCATAGTCCAGTTTTGACTTTAGCCAAAAAAAATTTAGCCTGTGCAAAAATAAAACCATGTCCCTGCTGCTGTCTCCCTGTTTACTGTCTCTATTTGTGCATCTGCCACAATGTCCTAGCAGGAACTCAGACTGAGTTGTCTTACATGGCTGTGGAAGTCCTTGAAGCGTCTCTGCGTTCCAGAGGTTGTCTCTACCTTCCAGGCTAGCCTGGGTCTGCAGTTACACAGTCTTGATGGCTAGATTTAGGATTATGTGCCTGGTTTTATGAAACTCATTTTGTTTGGCACCTGGTTACCAGCAGATTACGCTGTCTCCTGTTATTTACGTATGTCATTTTAGCCAGCAGCAGTGTTGCAGTGATTGATAAAACTTCAGACTGCTCCTTGTGGATCTCTGTGAAAAGCAGCTCTATTTTGTGATGATTTTGCATTGCCAGTTCTTTCTTAGAGCACTGTCAGTCAGTTTTAAACTGAATTATATTGATATGGTATAGTGCTGCCTTGTCTTCCCATAGCATCTTAAAGTACCACGTCAATTGCCTCAGAAGCTTTTAAGTTTACTACAGCTCTGCAGTTACCTTTATTTGTCAAATTTGTTGCTCTCAAAGAATGAAATCAAGCTTGTGACCAAGATAGTTTTCTATAAAATCACGCTGATTGGTGTCAGTTTTCCTCTAATTCTTATATATATATATATCTCTCCATATGTTTCTGTAATTGATTGGAACTAACATCAGGTATGCCATCCTAAAATTATTCTGTCTGCCAATGCCTCATAATGGTAGCAATATTACCTTGATACCCTTCCAGTCATCCTGGAGCTTCCTTGTGTTCTGGGGTGCAATAAATTTAGCTTTGTTTTATCAGGGAGACTGGTCTTCAACTCTGGAGTGAAAGTCTCTCTGGGTGGCAAATCAGATGCCACCACACCAAGTACTCTGAGGTCTGTGTGAAGACAGAACACTGAAAATTTCAAGTGGCATTTTAGCATTTGTCGTGGCACCAAGCTGTTCAGCCAGCGTAAATCCTTTGCCTGTTCTGAACACGAGTCTGCCTTCTCAAGGAGAAATTTCTGAAGATACGTTACTTGGTAACTGTAAGGAAAAAAAAAAAGAAGTTAATATAGATCATACATTTTCTTTCTCCAAGCTTGTAGGCCTGCTGGCTTC
Organism: Melanocharis versteri; assembly: GCA_013397845.1. Lineage (NCBI taxonomy): Eukaryota > Metazoa > Chordata > Aves > Passeriformes > Melanocharitidae > Melanocharis > Melanocharis versteri. The sequence goes on along the minus strand of VZTG01006172.1, from coordinate 800,293 downwards.
ACCAGTGTTGCATTTAATTACCCAAGCATGGGACCTCTACATCACAGAGCAGGATCTCAGTGCTATCCATTAGCTACAATTTCCAAAATAAGCAAGTTTTGTCTCTTACACTGGCTGGGGGATTTAATTCTTCTGGAGGAAGGAGATGGTGTCCTAACAGTGGTACCATTTATTCCTTGTTTTCATTTTGCCACAGTCACTGGCAGGTTTCTGCTGTCCAAGCTGCGGCACACAGCATCAGGGTTGCTGACTGGTTGACCAGAGAAACACCTGCATGGTCTGACTCCGCATGCTGGAAATTCTGGCAGGAGTTGTAGCCACTGGGGCTTCCTCCCCCATCTTTCCATGCTTCAGAGCAGACACAAAGTTGTGTTCTGCAGCATTATAAAAGGGGATAGTGGCAGGAAGAGGCACTTTATTTTCTGCCTATAAAGCAAAAGTGCTTTGGCTCTCGTTTATTCAAACACCTGCCTAGTGGCTGTAGGAGTCCTGGGGAGAAAGCTGCAAATGGTTCCATAAACAGTGTATGCATTATTTCTTCAGAAGCTGGCTAAGCAATTAATTTTTTTTCTTTCCTTTTTGTTGTGGGTTGGTTGGTCGGTCTGGTTTGATTTTGTGCGGGGAGGATGGTGTTGGAGTTTTTTGTTTTGTTGATGTTGTTTGGCTGCCATGCAGTAGCTAACATCACTTTTGGTGCAAGAGCATGCAGACAAAGAGATTGTCATGCATTTGGTGCTCTTGGGTTAAATGTGTCGCATACGCCTTTCTCCTCAATGTAGAGAAAATCTGGTCCACCCAGATCTCAGCATGTGAGTAGTCTCAGTGTAGCACTAGCCTGCACCAGTAACCAAATCTGAAAAGGATTCATCTTTCTCCTTTTAGACTCAACTCCCAACAAAAAATGGAGCATTTGCATCCAAACTTGGATAAAGCTGTGCTTGAGATAAGGAATTACAGCAAGAATTAGATTTTGCCAAGAAAGACTGTACCTTTCTTGGCATAAGCTCAGGCTCCAGAACTACAGCCATTCCAGGAACATCCTTTTGCCAGTCTCTCCTCTTGTTTCTTTAAAAACCTTGCTTTTCAGAAATTTGAAAGAACTTTGTACAGCCTGGATTATTCTTTGGTCCACGAACAGCCTCAGATTTCCACAGGGTAAAAGTGTATTCTAGGAGGAGGTCAGCTGTAGTACTGCTGTGCTGTGACTTACTGTCCTGGGTATCTTGCTCAACTTTTCACTTTTCCTCCTGATTTCAGTGACAGCATCTGCTGACATTTTTTGTGCATTTGTCCAGTGGAAAATTCCGCTTTGTCTCCCAGTATTTCTAGTATGCAAAGGCGATAGTGAGGTCCTTGAAGAGTTACTTTTGATTGAATCTGTTTTCTCTGCATAAAAAGGGCATCATTCAAAACTTGTTTGCTCCCCTGCCTTGACACCCCTCAGCTTCTGTTGAGTATAACTAGCAAAAATCAGAATTAACAAAAATCTGGGCCTAAAGCACCATGTGGAGAGGAGCTTCTCACAAGGCTGTCGGGCTGAATCATAGATTACTGAGCTACAGGTAGCTGCGTTCAGTCATTGGTAATGACAGACATCCCGAGACAAACATTTTCCTTCATCCCTGCTTCTTTTCTGTCCCTGCATGAATCTATTAAAAGAGTTGGTGTCTGCTGAGGAAGCACAGTCAAAGCAGCAGGGAAGCACAAATAACCTGTGAATCATTTCAGAGTCGTTTCTTCGGAGCCAGTTTTAATGGCTGATATCCTTGTGTGCTGTAAGGTCGTGCGTGCGAGTGGAATAATGAAAGCGTAGGCGAGAGGTGCTCCGAGCTACTAACGCTTTCTTTCCAGTCTCCTCCTCTTCCATTGTGCTTTTCATAGTACTGTGTTGGAGCTGGGAGGGGGGGGCATCCATTGGCCCCTTCCTCCATGGAATGTGTATGGATTTAAACTCCATGCTTTAAAGAGCTCTGCTGTAGTCCAGCACGCAAGCTGACTTGAGTTTCGGCTGTATAAAGGGGGAACAGAGAATAGCATGTGTAGGAGAGGGAGATGAGGGGAGAAAGCAGCAGCTAGAAGAGTTTATAAGGTGAAATCAACAGTTCATAAAGATGAGTACAGTATTTTATTTCTACTTTCGGTAAGTCTCCAGGACTAGCTACTAGTCAAAGAATTCCTATAGCTCTTCAGACTCTTCCAGCTCCAAAATCCTGGGATGTTTGTTACCTTCCTGTGCACATCACAGCACGTAATGCATTGATTTGACTGATGGATGTTCTACTCAGTGTTACCTGTGAGGAACTGTATGAGCTCAGAGAAAAGGTCTACGGAGTCCTTGTCATGTCATCAATATCAGCCAACAGTAAATACCCAGGACTTCCTGTTCTTCCTCAGAATACTTTCTTAGCACGTAGCAGTTTGTTGTCATTAGTAACCCTGGAAGGATGCTACTTCTTTATGTGTCCGGTCTCTTTTTTTTCAGCATAAAGTGTTAATGTTCGTAGCATCCTCCAACAAAGAGATTCACAGCAGAATAATGCAGCACAAAAAGAAGCACCTTCTTTGTTGGTCAAGCCTGATGGTTCAAAGTTTCCAAATTTTGTTCTACAATTAAATTCTCTGTGTCTTTTCCCTTCCTTTTTACAGGCAATTGACAAGTATTGCCGAGTTAGTGGTGGCTTCTCTGGTGTCAAGGATGTCTATTCCTCGTCTCCTACATATGACGATGTACAGCAGAGCTTTTTCCTTGCTGAAACTTTGAAGTAAGTCCTTTTCACTCCTGCCTCTTTCTGTAAAAGCTCACATCTAAATTCTAAAAGAATGTAGTGGCTCCACAGGTAGCTAATGGAGACAAAGACTGATTTTGAGTATTAGGAGCACAAAATGGAACAGGGAGAAAGCAGGTCCTGAAAATGGCAATTCTTGTGCCTAATTCAGGCATCACAGCATGTTTCACTGGGAAGAAGGGGCTCCAAGTTCATCGTGTGTAAGGGGATAGTGTGGCTATTCTATCCTTCTGCTGGCTCCTTACCAAATTCCTCTAGGTAATCACAATACTTTTTGCCTCGTGTTAGCATTATAAAAAGAAAGTCAGCCACTGCCACTTCTCTGTTGTCTTCTTTAATTTTATTTCACTTACTCCTTCAAGTTCATTTTTTGGAGACTAAAAGCAGTGGTCCCGAAGAGAGAGGCAGCAGTTTCAAACAGGTCAGGTCAGAGAAACAGCACCTCTCCAGGAGCTGGTGGTATATGATTGATCTGCCTATAAAAGCCAAATGAGAGAATGAAATCTGCTCCTAAGGGACTTCTGTGGTGGCAAGGCTGACTTTTGATGTATCACCAGAATCCTGTCTGCATCCTAAATAATCACGAAGAGATCTGAAAATTGACTGATGTGTCATTCAGTAACTGGATATACTATAGGGCAAGCATTGCAGAAGGTGGCAGTTCTAGGAAAGAACTCAGAAATTTTTACTGACTTTTGGTTTGGAGCATTCCCTGCTTGTGGGACAAAACGAAGATTTATTGAAGAGCTGGATATTAGATGTTTTTGACATTGATGCAATTGGCATAGCCCAAACCAGAAACTGGTTTCACATTGAGATAAAACAGAAAACATAAGGTCAACAAGATAGCCCAAATGAAAATAAAGACAGGAGGATTGGGTGCGATGTCATGAGGAAAATGAAGATGTTCCTCAGAAGAGGGGCATAAAATACGTCTTATGGAATACCTGCTGTAATCTTTTCTGCTATTGATGATTACTTCTGCATCTTCATTCCTCTCAAATTCAAATTTGGCAACTGTCCCAAATATGCTTTGTTGCTGCTGGGATACTTCAATTCATTGAAGATACACAGCAGATTTGAGAGTTTTGGGCAGTACCTGGCAGGAGGGTACCTGTTGAGTGGGAAGGAGCAAGATGGAGAAGTAGGTTGCTTAAGTTATTCAAAGGAAAAGTGTGAATCAAATGAGGAAGGTGAGTTTGAGTAAGATGAAACATCGCTGCTGTGGTGAGAAAGAGCTTGGAGAGCTGCAGCAGGAGAGAGCGAGGCAGAAGTATTGAGGAAAAGAAGGGCCTGATGCTTTAAGGCAAATGAAGAGTGTGGAGAAGGAGACGAGGTACATGTGACAAAACTGAATCATCTCTGCAAGAAATTTTTATCTGTAAACAGTAAATAGATGAGGAAGGAAAGAAAAAATAGGGCTCCACTGACTGGATTGTGGATAGAGCTGGCAAAGAAAGGCAGTGGGAGAATTGATCAGGCAGTGACACACGGCTGAAAGCAGCAGACACTGCCAGAGTCTGATGGAGAGAGAGCGAAGGAACAGCAGAACAAGTGTGCACATTCTGGATGTGGCAGAGTCCACTAATGGGAATGACACCCTTTCCTTGTCAAGTGCAGCAAGAGCTGTCTTTTTCTGGATGGCAGGAAAGCAAGCAGGAGCTGAGAGATCCTGTACACCTACGCTGTTGCGCTTGCACTCACACAGCCAGGGTGTCTGTAACAAGGGAAATGTCTTCTGAGTTTTAGCAGTTGTGTTAGGAAACTTTGACAGATCCCTACTAGCAGTATGTCCTACAGAATATAGCACAGCCACATTCAAAAGGTGCATTAAGAAAAAAGGAACAACTAATAGTTTTTTTCTGGATATGTCCAGTAACCCTTATTTTGTTCCATGCTTCATGTCATCTGCATTGTATTATAATGTACAACATCTGTGAAAACCCTCTGCACAATCTATTGTCCCATTTCCTCTCACCAGAAGCTGAACCAGCTTCCAGAAAGGTGATGACAAATCAGATACCTGCCATGGTTTAGTAGCTTCTCTTGTGCTGCCATGTAATCTTTGGTTTGGATTAAAGGGGATTAGTCATTTCCAAGTGGGTTTACTCCATTAAGAAAAGCGTTTTTGGCAACTTCTTCCCTGCTCTCCTGTCCCCCAAATACTTGTGGTTGGTGTCTTGATGTTTGTTTTACACTGCAAGTCTTTGACGGGAGACTTGAAAAACAAAAGTTTCTTGGAAAGATTAAAATGCTGTCTTTACAACAGCTGCTCATTGAAGGGCTTGATCATAATAAAAATGACTTCAGATCATCATAATAGGGAGGGCTATGTGTGTACTGTACAAAGATTGAAAGCAAATAATTTGTTTATAGCTATAGCTGCTGAACTGTGGAGCCTGAAGCTGCTCTGTTGCCTCTGCCCGTGCTCTGCTCTAATACCCATGTTTTTCATCTCTGTCTTGGTATCCAGGTATTTGTATCTGCTTTTCTCCAACGATGATCTTCTACCATTAGACAACTGGGTTTTTAACACAGAAGCTCATCCTCTGCCTGTTTTACATTTAGCCAACACCACACTGTCAGGAAATCCTGCATATCGATAAAAACAGCTCTGTGAAGAGGAAGAGAGACTGTTTTCAGCTCTGTTTTGTTTACATGGACCACTTGAGACTTTAAGCAGGAGAGGAGACAGACAGACAGACACTTGGTAAACCTAGACCCCCGAGTCAAGCAAGTATTGGCATGGGAAACGAAGCTCTTCAACATATAAATAAGTTAAAAGTTCTGTTTTATACATGACCAAAACACGTAAGTGTGATTTTTGCAGGACGGAGACTTCACGCGCTTTGAACCCTGGCAAGACATGGAATCTACAGATAATATTAATGCAGCAGCACGAGGAAGAAGAGGCTTTCCCATCCAGGGAGAGGAACTTGCTGCTTGCTGTTGCAAGGAACAACACACAGTCACTTCTTCAGATCGGGTGGGTTCCAAATACCTAGGTTTTCTTTTTCTTTCTTTTTTTTTTGGTGACGGCATGAACAAAGCAACAACAAAAAGCAACACCACTGCACCAGCAGCATCAGGATTTGAATTTCTTTCTGTACCTGTCTGAATTTTCTAAGGAGCATCTGTTTGTCCAGACTGGCAGCCATTCTCAGAGCCTCTAAGCTTTTAGAGCTAAACTCTAAAGCACAAAAAGTATTGCCTCCTCGTTTTCCCTTTTCAAAATAATGCTTATATCCAAAAAGAAAAAACAACTAGTAAGCATTTGGTTTGTAGTTCACTGTCAGCAGAGTGGGCTTAGTTCTTTTGGCAAGCTCAGAGTCTGGAGCATATCACAGGAGTAGGAAGGAGCCTAAGTTTCCCTTCCTCACAAATTATGTCACATGAAAAAAAACATTCTCTTCTTAGTCCTGGTTCTTTTAGCTAAATAAACAGAGATGACAACGTGAGCGTAACTGTTTCGTGATTTATATAGGAGGATACAGTATATGGAACTGAAAGAAGCTGCCCTTGAGCTAAGCAGTGAGAGTTTGCTGCTCTGTATTTTTCTGCACAATCTGTTACATTTCATTCTTTGGATTCTATTCACGGATCTCCTTTGCAGGTATACATGTGTCTGACAGAAACCTAAAACTGCCTTTGATTTACTTTACAGAACTTGTTTTTCTTCTGGGTGCTCCAGCACAAATCCAACATGATCTTTGGAAATAGTGTAACATCTCTTACATGTGACTGGAAAAAGAAACTGAAGAGTCTCTTCTTTCATTAATTTATGATGCTGCTACCTGCATGGAGTTTTTTTCAAGTACTTCATGGCTGGGGTGGACAGTATCACTTAAATGGAGTCTTTTTAAGTCTTCATTTATTTGCTGAAAAAAGTTTCATCTTTCCAGATATTTCATCTTTTCAATTTTGTCTTTCTCAATCTGTTTTTACTGTTGTTCAGAGCCCTTACAGCTCAAATTATTATTTTTGTTCCCCTGTATAGCTCTCAAATCTTTTTGCCATGGTGACTGGCCCCTTTGCTGAAAAACAGCCTTTAGGTGCTGGTTTCCCTCCTGATTAGTGCACAGGCTGAGTCTTTAAAAAATCTTGATGATGTTTTTCTACTGAAGCAAGTGGAAGAACTCTTCAGTGAGCTACAGCGGTACAGCATCAGATCTAAAGGGAGTGAGTGCTATTTTCCCCCCTCAAAAATGTTTTTGTATGAAGTTTTTTTATATAAAACTTTTCTCCTTACCATGTTATAATACATCTGACTGTAGAGTTTTCCCCCAAAATTACTCATTTGTCTGTGTCACTAACTTAGACATAAAAATCATTATATGATCTAAGTAAAAATGGTATCAGATGCTTTTTTCCAGGCAGTTGCTTTAGTTTAAGAGGAAGAAAACACAGAGCTTGGGAAAAGTTCCGGTCTCAATGTTGGTACCTTAATCCCGTTACTTTGTTACTGTAATTTGCAGCAGTATCTTAAAAATAATTTGAGAACTTATAAAGTAATTTATATAATAGAAATACTGATTTCAGTAATTGTTTATTTAAAATTAGAAGTAGCTTAATAAATGGATTCTTCTTACTGGCCCCACATTAATTTATTTTTCTAATTGTTATTCAGTGACTTACTGAAGAACTAGTAATTTTTCATTTTCCCAAGTTCAGATATGTTGTGTTTTCAAATTGTTTTTATGATCCTATGAGAACTGTTATTAGTTTAAAACTGCACTCAATTGCCTTGTTCTCCTAAATCTCTCTGGGTGTAAAGGAGAAAGAAGAAAAGCAGACTCTTCTGTTAAAAAAAAGAAAGAAAGAAAGAGGAAAAAATAATAAAAGCAGTCTCTGCCCCATAGACCCATCCCCATACACCTCCTGATAAATGCAGGTGTAGAATGGCTGCCAGTCTGTTCAGAGGAAGGTCAAGGACAGAATTCTGGAGTCCCAGAAACAGCAAACTTCTTATCATTGCTGCTCCTCCTCCATCCCCCTCTCATGAATTAGAGAGGAACCCTTCAAATTTAACTCCTCCATGAATCCCAGTGGGTTAACTTACTGCCACAAGAATGCCTGAATTGAGGATTAATCCATTTCATGCTATGGGATGGTGTTCTTCTCAAAGCAGATGTACAGTACTGCTATTTCTTCTTTGTGTAGATAAGCAGCAGGTACCAAATAAAGGACACTTGTTTCTCGTTTTCCAGTTACCCCAACAACAGTCGGTTTATACTCCATCACTCTTTAAAATACCAACTATCCTTTTCCTCCAGAAGCTAATGATGTGCAGAATCTATCAAAAATAATGCATTTTAAGGACTAATTGCTGTGTCTTTCATAAATTTCATCCTGAGATTTCCTAGATCAAGCAGAGTTTGGAGGTAATGGGTTCTGGGTGAGGTATGTGCTTGATTACCAAGCACCACAGATGCTGAAACTTCTGACTGAAGTGATGTGCCCTCATTCTGAGTCCTTCACAGAAAAGTAGGTTCTGATCTGCAAAGTGGCATTATGTGCAACCCAAAGTTCAGACTGTTTTCCCTCTGGGTACATAAGGTACAGCAGAATATTGCCATTTTCATTCTGTTGCTGCTGTCTTACTTTCTTGAAGATAAGAGTGTAAATTTAAGCACAAAAATGACTTTTTAGTCCTAGCTGTTTCTGAGTCTTGCACTGTACTCTCTAACAAAACAATCCTCATTTTCTCTAGGTAGCTGTCCCATTTTACAATTTCTACAATACCCTCTCCCCTTACAGAATGAAATAAAACCCAGAAATCATGTACATTTTTGGCGCACTGGATTTGGGCAAGAGCCTGGAAATCCCAGAATTGTCTATTTCCTGTTTGCATGCAGTCAAAACAAGGATGTATGGTTCTTTTCCTAATCCAAGCCTCAAACTTGCCTGTTGGTCAGGATCCGCCAGCAGTAAATGTTTTTCTAACAATTAGAGCTTGACTTTTCAAAGAGGCCAGATTTATGCAGCTCCCATTAACAACCCCAGAGCTGTGCTTGTCCTGCAGTCAAGAAGCCAACTTCTTAGCTTTGTCCTCTAAATAAAAACAAAACCCTTGAATGATATTCTGAGTGTTAATTTTGCTGCACAATATAGTCCTTAAAACTGAAAGTTCAAGGAAAGTCTAGAAAATAGCAAGTGCCCTGGAGTCGAAGGAAAAGCAAGTAGTTCCATGTGCCAGTCACACCTTTGCTGTTCCTTCAGCTCCCTGCTCCAAATTTGTGGATCACCATGTTCTAGCTCCCAAACACTGGCATATTCCCACCCACTATTTTACAAGATTTGAATGTTGCCTGGGTTCTGAAAAGTGTCAATAATTACACACTCCCTGTAATACCATCCTTTAAGGTTAGAGGTGCACCCCCTAAGCAAAGCCCTGTTGGTATTTACACTACTAAGCCTAGTCTGTGTTTTGTAAGGGGACAAATAAGAAACAGGCTTCTTGATACCAGAGAAAAATGAAAGCAAGCTCTTGATCCATACTGTAGCTGGGAGATCGGTTCACCCTGAGCAAGACATCCCTCTTTCACTCCTTGAATTTTGAGAAACAGTCTTCTGGCTCAAGAGTTTGAGTTGCCATACAAAGAGGAAACCCAGGCTCTTTTGCAAGTTGTGTGCGTCCAACTGTAGCAGAGATGATAAGCACGAGCTGCTTCAGCTGTCAGCGCCTTCTAACAAACTGCTCTGTAAATGCCCAGGAAAGTTGGGAACCACCAAAGTCGGAGGAGACAGCCTGACCTGTTACAGTGAATTGTTGCCTTTAATCCTAATCGCTTGGTGGAAGTTGGATTTGCATTCTGCCTTTATTCTTGCTTTGTCTAAAACTGACAGATTATTTTTTCCTCCAAAATAATAAAAGGGCAAAAGTCTATCTTCTGATGTGGAAACCTTCTGCCTCTGACCTGGAATCCTGCATATGTACTTTTTACAGATTAAAAAATAATATTGTATATAAAAAAGATTGAATAAAGAATGTCTTTAAGTGAAAAGGGTGTGGGTTTTGTCCTTTGCTTCCAATATCAGCATCCTGTAGCACTGGACTGTGAAGCTGACCCTACTGCAAAGGCTTGGTGGTGCTGCTTTCTTTCCCCTGCAGCTCTTCTAAGGACTATGTCAACTTAAACGTGTATCAAGACCCCCTATTGCAAAATTAAACTCCTGTACCCCGCACTTGCCTCTAACAGGTCCCTGTAGTGCTCAGATGGCTCTCAAGATGCGGCTACATCCACAACAGTTTGAGGCTGTTCCTGTGTGCTGTTGTGAAAGCCACCAAACCTCACAAAAGGTTTAGATTTCCCCCCACTTGTCAGATCGTGTGAAAGTGGCTAAACGGTTCAGAGATGCTTTTAGATCAGGGTAAAGGGACAGGCGGACAGGCAGACAAGCAGTGGTGCTAAAAAATTCTCTTAAGCCAGCAAGTTAAGCCCCCAGCTTTTCTTGAGACTTAAGTAGCCAGTGAACTGGGCAGTAAAGTCTGTCTGTCCATTCCTCTGCTGTCTTCGAAATGAAGAAAGTTTCCAATTGTTTAAGCGTTATTCACAGGGAAATTGGTATCAGGAAATGGCTTCAGCTGAGCTTGTTTTCCCCCTGCACCTTGAAATTCCCTGGAACTGCTGCTATAGCTGTATTTTTTGCAGTACAGCCTGTGAATAACCAGATTTGCTGTGTGATTCACATTAGCTGTAGATAATCCTTTCTGTCTGACATCACCCGTGTTGCTCATATGTGGTGCCTTGTTTTTGTGGTGTGCCATGTCCTGTTTCAGTGCTTTGTATCCAATGCCCAACCTTCCCAGGGTGCTTCAGCCTCAGGATGTAATGATCATAAGAGGAAATTGCCTCCAAAGTGCCGTAACCGAGTGCAGCACATGGCCCCTGGTGCACTGCCATGCTGCCCACCTCGAGATCCAGTTTTTCATCCAGCTGTTGCTCCCTAGCTTTTTGCACAGGCATGTTCACGCTGCACCCAGCTTCCAACTGCAGCCTCACTTCCAAAGCAGCAGCTTCTGCATCCGTTGATCTCCCTGTGGTGTCCTCGGCCCCTGAGCCACCTCCCTGGAATTCCCTTGGTGTATCAAGGCGTGTCCTGTCCTTTGGGGTTGCGCTGCATTGTCTCTGCCTCTTCAACAGTGAAGTGCTTCACCCCTCTGCTTCCATCTCGTCTGAAACAGACGTTCTTTTGCATGTTCCCTGCCCAAGGGATAAATATAGGGAATATCCTCTATTACCTCTTTGTTGGCACTCTGCCTGCATGTCACCCGCCCCCCCTCCCTTCCCTTGCAGACTCTGGTTGTATGTGCTCCTTCCTGGAGACCATGTGCCTTTCCTATGCATATTAATTAGCTGTATTTAAAAATCCTGAAATTAATCCTTTAATGGGTTATTTTTAGCCTTTGTCTTGTAGCTCTGGGAGCTGGCTTCTCTCTCTGCAAAGTCATAGGCTTTCTGTGGGCTTTGGAAAGGAAGCATTACTCTATCTGTGCTGGTTCATGTGTGGGATGTGTGAAGGCTGGTGATGGTGTGCTTTTTTTTCTTAATGTGAACAGCAAGAGTCTTTTTGATAATATTTCAGGCTGAGCCAACTCCCATGCAAAACAGTTTGAGAAAGAGCAGTCACTCACATAGCCAAACTTACTTGCAGGTAAAAATTCAGGGAAGAATTTGGGGAGGAAGGGAAAAGCACTGTGTGTCCATGTGTACCATCAGTGTCACTGTTTGCTTTCTTAGATGGTTTCCATTGTACAAGTAGTCACAGGCCACAGGTATGATAACTGTCTGTAATGGTAAGAAGAATTTATTTGTAGAAAAATCTAGAAAAAGTTGTCAGTACAGAAAATGAAGGATCAGATAGTGCTGAGGCCTGGAACGGCAGAAGACGAAAGAAATTTAAAAAGTCAAAGTGCAAAGTTGTTCCTCCTGGGACAAGGAACAAAACCTTTCACTATAATCTGGGATGCTGTCAATCTGAAATCGGTAACAGAAAAAATGGAATATATTGTCGGCCATAATACATGGATCACCAATGTAGGGTGAGAAAAAGCAAGTGAAAATAGAATGGTTGTGCTGAGTCAAAACTAAGGTCTGTCTGACCTCGTATCTTGACTCAACTCTGATCAAGAGCAAATTCCAACAGAAGAGCAAGAAAGTGAGTTTTGATACTTCACTAAGGTACCCTGAAGTGATCTGCAGCTTCCTGAGCCATAGGTGGTCATCTTGGTATTTAATAGGCCCTGACATCCATGGAGGGGGGGCTGTTCTTTGGAATGAGTCCAGTCACTTACTGAATCCATAGCGGCTGTCGGGGGGCAGAGCAGGCTCTGCCAAGCAGCCTCATGGTGCTGGCAGAGCATCCGTGCACTGAGAGGGTGTTTCTGAGGAAACAAAATGCGTGTCAGAGCTGTGCAGGGATGGGTGAACACCTCTGAGATGCGGTTCTGGTCACCTGTATTTAGGAGAGTTTGTCTCAGTGGAGACAGGAGTATTGAGGCTTACCAGGGAATGGAGAGCTGGCGTCAGGAGAGGTGAGAAGAGTTCAGCCTGGCAAAGTGGAAGCCTGACAGAGGGGATAGCTGCTGTCCACAACACATCAAGTGGTTGGTCAGCCTGGCAGAGAAAAAAGCTGTTTTTCCTGGAGGACAAACCTGACACAAAAGTCCCACACAAACTGATACCTGCAATGCCTGAATCATTTCTGACAGTGAGGTCCTAGGAGTAGAAAACATGTTTATCTGCTGAATAAAAGGATGTTGTTTTGTGCTTGCCTGCAGTTTCATGTACCTGAATCAAGGATGTAGGAGGTCCTTTCCTGTCCTGCATTCCTGAGCTCCTATGAGATCTCTAAGTCTACGGTTGAATTTAGCTCTTTCCTTTGCTCTGTTATCTGTTTCTAGGGCAGGACAAGTGTAAAATGCCATTGAATCAGGAAGTAAAAAGCCTTTCATAACTTCATGGATGGGAGTAATTCATTCACATTTGCTATGCTGTTTGAGTAATGATGAATAGAAATTCACCAAAATACTTCCTATTAAGTTTTCTAACACGATTATCCAATGACCTTTCACCACTGGATTTGCTGTGGAGAAATCAGAAACAGATTGCAGTGTGTTGGAGCACAGTGTTAACAACATAAGGACATCAATCTCTTTTGATCTAATGATTGTTACCGAACAAAACCCAAGTCACTGAGAATATGATATTAAAACAAAAGAGTGGTACAGTCTGCAAATAGCCCTTTGTGCGGTGATTCTTACACAGCAAAGTAAGTGAAGATCATCAGTACCCTCCAAAGAGAATCTCTGAAGATACTCTCTGTTGCATGCATTTAAATTATTTTTGCCCCCAGTTCTAGATGGCTCATCTTGTCCTTTGTTTGGGTACACATCCCATTATTACTTGAGGTGCTTTATACCTGTGGGCTGCTTCTACACTAATTAATGTTCACATCAAGGAATTTCCCTGACAGTTCTCTGGCATTTTTGCAAGTGTTCTCTTAGCTCTGCACTGATATGTGGTCATGCATTTTGTACACTTTAGCCAGGCATATAATTTCAAAGAATACATAGATTCTTGCTGTTAGTGTGCTCAAATCTTAAACCAGTGTAACTTGAGCAACCATTTATGTCAAACCAGTACTACAGTCTGCTAAACCTTATGCCAAGCTCCCACACTGTATTTCTACTTGTATCACAGCAAGGTTAGGTTTTCAGGTTCTCATTAGATATTTTGCAACTGAAGTGGGAATTTTCCACAGGAAAAGAATCCTCCAAGTCTTTGAATACACACCAGCCATCAACCTGTGGAATTAATTGCTTCGCTGTGAAGCAGGCTTTGATGAGTTCAGTGACAACAGTGAAAAATTCACTGCCACATCCAGTTGACATCGTTACACTGATTTTTTTATTAGCTTAAATAATACACAAATTCTGCTTTTTCAAGTGTGTCCCCTAAGAAAACCTTTCAATATACTGCCTCAAATTTCCTCCAGATCCTGCTCATGCTATTTCTTAATAGAAGAGGAGTCTATGGGTAAAGCACACCCACCCCTTCACAGAACACAGTGTAGCCCTAGAGATGTTCCCTCTGAATAGGTTACGTTCAGTGCCAGATGCTGGTTAGCTGCATCAGGAAGATGCTCTGCCCACATCCTTTTTTTACCCCTGCAGTAGAAATATCTTGCCAGCTCGAGCTGTTGGGAAAGGGCAGGGATGTGGCTGGGTGTGCTCTGGTGCTGGTCAGCTCAGAATCTGAGTGTCCTGATTTGTTTTCAATAACGGTGTCAGACTGACTTCCAGAATGGTGACATTTGAACGTTGAGGTTCAAATGTCAGACACTCGCAGTGTCTCCCGAATGCTGACCAACCTTTGCCCACCTCTGTGTGTGCAACTCGCCAGGATGTGCAAAGTTCCCTGTTTGAGGAGTCAGTGAGGCTGAGCAGAGCCAGCCAGGCACAGGGGGCACAGCAGTCTGCCCTGAACAGATGAGAAAATCAATACAAAGGATGAAAGTGAATTTGTGATGTGGGACATGAACTGTGACTGCAAGCAGCCTTCTTCCTGGAGGGAAAAAATCACTTGATATGGGGGGTCTGTAACCTCTGTGGGCACCATGAGATTTTTACTGGCTCCTGTTGAGAAAAGACTGTACTTTAGCTGCTTGACAAGCCTGATTTTTCAAAAACGGATGAGTCAGGCTGCAAGAATTACGAGATTGCTTCTAAATAATGAGTTTGAGGGTATTTTTCCATGTCTGCAGGTGTGTGGGGTTTTTTGATCTCGAGCTTTAGTGTCACTCATAGTTTAGTATTTCCAAGCCCTGGCCTTTTCTTTCAGAATGGTGAGAAGCACCCTTAAAAATAAAGGAAAAAGAAAACTTGGCTTTTCTTCCAATCTGGCAGAAGTTCCAGCATCATGGAATGATCAAGAGTGGGCACTGCTGCATGAAGCTCACCCTGAGCATTGCTACAAATGCTTAAGTAAGGGCAACTTGCTTTTTGGAAAACAGAATTTTTTACAACTTAAATGTGAAGCAGACACGGATCTTAATTCTGCAGACATACCAGGCAATTTATCCTGTTGACTGCTCTGGTTCTAACAGTTGGCAACACCCTGGTTTTAGTGAGATGGCTCACAGTAACCAAGTACAAACCACAGCACTCAAAAACAGGACATCCAAGTAAAATGTCCCTGTGATGTAAATGTGAGCCCCACAATTGCTTTTAGATTTTTGCATTGATCTTTATAGGGAAAGAATAATTTTTCTGCACCAAAGTGGATAATCAATGGGATTCGTACACTTGACCTTGACTCTGTCACCTGTGGTTCTTCCAGCACTTGCTGCAGGAGTGGTGAGGGAGGAAAGAAGGGAGAAACTTGGGGGATTTTTTTTAATCCTGTGCTACTTATCTGCTTGTACAGAGAGACCCAGCACACTTCCAGTGTATTAACCGATTTGTTTTCAGACAAGAACAAAAAGCTAGACAGTGACACTCCCGTTTTGGAAGCTTCTCCCAGACACTATCTCAGCCGTGCTGCAGTTCTTGTGCTGTCACAGCTGAGCATGGCATCACTCCCGCTGGAGCAGTGTTCAGAGGATGAACCTGAGACCCTTCCTTGAAATCCATGTATCAAGTCATTCCCTCAGAGCGACACTGTGAAATTTTGACTTGTAAGAGGAGTTGTCTTGGGTCGCAAAGCACCCAAGGATGTCACCAGGAGAGGAGGTGGGATGGATATTTACTCCTGTGATGTATCAGGGTTGATCATTTGTCCTTGCTTGTCTGGATCCCCCGCATCCAGCAGCAGGCAGGCCGCACCAGCAACCTTGCACTGTGTTTTTTTGTGATGAAAGTGCAGACTTTGCGAAGGCAGAAACTCCGCAGTCGGAATATTAACTTGGGCTTTGCAGAGCAAGCGGGAGGGAAACCATCGCCGAAGATACCATCTTGTGGCGGGAAGAGGCACAGACCGACGGAGCCCGCAGATCGAAACTGAGTGAAGCAAAGCGTGGATCCTGCCGAGCAGCTGCTGATGCACTGCTCCCTTTCCAAGCAAGCGGTGCCACGGAGCAGCAAGTCCCGATCCTGGGCTGGGACGGCGCTCTGCCCGCTGTGTCCCGGCCGGGAGCCGCGGGCCGGGGCCGCTCAGGGAAAGCCCCGGGCCCGCACTGCGCTCGCCCCATCCAGCGGCCGCTCCAGGGCTCCCCTTCATCCCCTGCCCAGAGCGCCTTCCCTGCGGAAGGACGGCGAGACCCGAGTGCTCCTCACCCCGGCACCGCTCCCGGATGGGGCCGTGTCCTCTTCCCGCGAGCCTTTCCAGCCCGTCAGGGAGCTTTGCCCTCTGCCAGCAGCACCCAGCTTGGCTTCCAGAGCTGCTCCCACAGCCTGGGACGAGGCCCAGAGGCGCTGGCGGGCCGGAGATTCCAGCTGGGATCTGCATCCTGCGGGAGGACCCGCTGGGTTTGCGGTTGGTCAGTGCTTGTTGCAAGAGGTGACCCAGCTCCTGCTGCGGAGTTGTCCTGGTTCCTCTCCCTCATTTGTGGCAGTGCCAGGAACAGAGAGTTCAAGTTAAATGAGACCACTGCGAGAGTAACTCCCTCCTCTCTGTAAATACATAAGCGGTACACCGAAGGGGGCTGAGGGAAACTTCCCAGGAGCAGGAAAAGTTGAACGCTGCAGAGCGGCCGCCTCAACCACTTTGAACAGGCGAAACCCACCGTGCCAGGATCGGGGGCAAAGAGTTTTCACCTCCTGGTTATTCCTCGTGTCTGGCCGGAGAGACCATTGCTGCAGCCACACCCGTGTGCCAGAGTTCATTTCAGGAGCCCTGCGGACAGGAGACACCAATTGGACCAGAAGAAACCTGCCCCGAAAGTGACCTTTTTTGGACACGGTGGTGAGTGTGCAACATTCCTTATGTCATCAGCACTTGCAAATAAAGCACGTAGAAAGCCCAAGTGCATGTAAAAAAATCCGGTGTGCTTCTGGCCTAGATTAATTAAAAGCTAGATGTATACCTAAAGTTGCATGTAGGATTATCAGAAAAATATATATCTAGCTTCTGATGAAATCACCACATTGAAAAATGTGAGGTGAAAGAATATTTGAAAAAGAAAATAGAGAAACTGAAGGTGCTTCATTCCTGTAATTTATTTTCTTTTTACAAAAACAATATGAAAGGATGAGATGATTACTGAATATATAAGTACCTTCAAAGCAATTTTTGCCCTCCTGTATTTTGTTTTCTTTTAACTTTCTAGGCTGTCTTTCCACATTTTGGGCAGCAAAAAACCCCAGTCTTTCTTTGTCTCAATGGTCTTCCACAATGCATGTTAAGCATTTTGAGTGGCACCTGTTACAGGATCAAGCTGGAGATTTAATAAATCTTTATTTTTGATTAATGTTCTTTTCCCTTTTGCAGATTAGTCCTTAACTACTTAATATTCAGTGCTTGCTGCCAGCACTGGAGAGACACATCTTATTTAAGAAATGTGACAAGTTTAGTTATGTGGATGAGGAATGTCTAGAAATAGCAAGCATTGGTCTGAGTAAGAAATCCATTGCACAGCCATACACGAATTCCAGTTATCCAGTGGTTTTTGAACTGAGATGGAGATGCAGATGGAGAGCTTTCAGGAGGGAGAAGAGTATTACATGGGGCTGCAGAGGTCATGACAAGGGGTAGTGAAATTGCTCTTTTGAAGTGTACCCGACTGTAATCCCACTTCCCAAATTGGCTTTACAGCCATTATAAGCTATTATATCTACATGTATAAGTGACGGATTTTTCAGGTCAAGAAACAATTACTGCTTTCGGTTTCCTACATAACAGGGGCTGTACATAATGTTTCACATTGTTATTCTGCACCAAGCCCATGAATTGAACCAAAGCTTTAAAAGAAATGCAATTTTAAAGATCTTAATTGAGAAAGTTAACCTTAATTTTGTGATTTTTATCATTTAGTCTGTATTAATTAACTTCCTAATTTAAAAAAAGTTGTATTGTTATTTGAGGTCTGCAACACACTCAGAATACCAGTGTCATGCTTGTTTGATAAAATGGATTTTTCACGAAAACATGCTCATTGGCATTAACTATCCAACTGTCCTCCATGGACTGTATCCTACATTAATGATACCAATTCCAGGCACGGATTTCTGGTATTGACATGGTAGCCACTTTTGCTTCTGTTCCTCGGGAGATTCTTCATTATTCCTAAATCTATTCAAAATGGGCATTATTGTAGTTCCTGGTCCCTTTTAGCAAGGAAAACTCTGCTCCTCTCCAGTGACAAAATATTTAAGAGCCAATGGAGGTCTTTTTAAACGTAGGTTTTTGTACCTGCTGGAACCAGAAGTCATTAATTTGCCTGTAGCATGTAAGTATCACTGATATATATTTGCTACTTCTTCGTTTTCTATGTGTCTGAAGGGTAAATAAACACCTTTCCAGCAAAGCAGCCTTAATGCTTCGGGGTTTTTTTCTTTTCCGTTGTTTATACAGAAGTAAAGTTCTTCTTACTGACTGTGATCCTGTTGACAGTGGAGCTTCATTGATAACCAATAGTTTGCTTTATTGATTGCCAGACAAACTAATTAAATCAGAAGAGTGGCCCTGGTCAGCTGATGCAAAAACAACAAGGCTCGTCCTGATCGAGTACATTTTGCAGCCATTTTGCAAACCTGCCAAGAGTTAGAGTATAGAAACAAGCTACTGCAAAGTAGAGCTTGCAGCAGATCAACCCTCTGCATTAAGTCTGCCTGTCTTCCCTCTTGGAATCCTTGGAATATCTTTGTTGGCTTCTGTTTGTTACAGGGTAACAGCGCACACAGCTCCGGTGCCTGCTGAGCAGCAGGATAAACGTGTGCAGGTATCCACCCCCTTGGGCTTCCAGGATGTTTTATTGCAGGCACCCTGCTATTTTGGGCAGCTGCCCGAAGCAAAAGACAGCACAGATGCCAACCCAGGGGTGCCCGGGGAGGGACAGAAGTGGGCAATAAGCTTCCTGTCATCAGGAATGGCTTGTCATGGCCATTGAAGGAAGGGATGTGGTAGCACAACACAGGGAGGAAGTTCAACAAAGGAGGAATTTGGCACTTAGAAATCTGATTGTTGGGAGCAAAGTTCTTGGAGAGATGAAAAGATCCCACTGCCTTGCTGAGAAGGCAAAAATGGCAAAGAAAGCTCCGGCAATGGGAGCTTGCACTCGGGAAACAAGTCACTGACCTGTGGAAGAAAAATTGTCCTTTATTCTCTCTGGCAGCATCTGTGGATATTTTAGGACCTCTGTTCAACCTGTGGAAAGATGTCCCAGTTTTCTGGTGTGTGTTTTAATATCCCAGCCCTTTGATGTGTGAAGTGTCTCCCAGTATTAAACAGCGGCTTTGCTGCTGTTGTTCTCCCTCTTCCTTTCCTGCTCTATTTCCCTGTGCCCGGATTGCCCTTCCTATTCCTGCTTCAGTGACAAAGCAGCCGTGGCTGCACCCATTGCTTGGTACTCACTGAGCATTAGGATGAAATGTCATTAGCCTGGAAAAACCATGGGTGTTACTGTGTTAACACATTTTTGCTGTTCTAAGGCTGTGCAGAGAGCGGAATAAATAAAATAAGAGTGTGCATGCAGGAGAGGGAAGAGGAGCAGTGTCCTTGGAAGGAAATGGAGGGGAAGGAAGCCCAGAGATCTGAAGTGCAGTGTCCCAGCTGCAGGGAGAGGTGAGGCCTGGCAGGAGCAGCTGATGCTTTGCTAGGGCCTAAAGCAGCAGCACCCAAAGTGGTTGTGTCCCTTCCTTCTCTCCCCAAACCTCTCCTGGAAGTTGTCCTGTGTTCCTACAGGATGTTTGGTAATGTCACCATGGCAGAAAAGGTGAATCATCACACATCTGAAGGGAGGGAGGGAGGGAGGGATTAAGTAATCTCCTCTCAAGCAGGTGGAAACCAAAGCCCATACCCTTGTGGAGGGTTTGCGTCCCCAGAATATGACTGGAAGTTCTGGTGTCTGCTATTTTACTCCTTCAGATCTTACATAGTTAACCAAAGATGTTCCTAAAGCACATAGTAGTATTTGCACTGGGACTATCTAATGTCTAGGGCACTGAATAATTAAACTTAGCACAGACTTCAAGCTGTCAGCATCCCTGGAAATGTGATTTATTTACATTAGTACTGAGTCAGGTAAAATGTTTCTGTTCACACCATCCAAAACAGAACAGAGAAATTCCCGTGTTTTACTGTTGTTTTCAGCAAGCAAGATGTATGTTTAAGAACCAAACACTGGATCACATCTGTTTGTTCAGACAAGATCTGCATTTTTGCCCAAAAGTCAAGTTACACATTCTGCAGAAGCTCATGTGGCCATCAGAGAGCACAGGGGCAGCACATGTGTACCTATCAGCTGAAGTTGGCCCTTGTTCCCAGCTGAAACGTGGTAAGAGCAGGATTTTTTCCAGCAGTGTTTATTTTTCCTCAGTATTCACAAATACATCGACTCTGCAGTGGGAACGCCTCAGTGACCAAGGCTGTCCTGCAACATTTTTCTCCCTTTCATTTTCTTGAAGTTGTTCTGCTGGACACCCACCAGATTTATTGCAAAATGAGGGTGTGTAAAGAAGTATTCACCTGACCAAATCAGTCCCTTCTCTCCCTCCACACACCGTCCTAACTAAAACTGCATTGCACTTACACTGTACTTTTGATCTCACAATGCTTACAGTGCTCTAAGCTTGACTGTCAGGTGAACATGAAATGCACAACACCCTTGAAAAAGTGAACAAAATTTGTTACAGCTTTTGCCATCAGGTGGCTTCTGCCTGCTGCCTGTTCGGTGAGGTTGGTGAGTGAATAGGGTGTAGCTGAGTGGTGCACATTTGTTAAGTGTGATCATACTTCTAGGATGAGTTGTGTTTTACAAAAGCCTTGGAGGTGGCGTGGAGTGAAAGAAGGGCTGAAGTGTTCACACCATGGACTCTGTGGAGTCTTACTAAAATAAGTCTTTGTGCTGCCAAGATGTAGAAGTGGGTGTGGACTGTGCAGTACAGTTACCCTCATCAGCCTGTACTCAACGAACAAATGAATATTTCACTTTTATTTATTCTGAGGTTGGGGGCAGGGGGTGTCAGTGGGCTCTTACACAAAGTATTCATTTAAATGCTTTGTAGTTTGCTGCTGCTGCTGCTGCTCACCCAGCTCTCCTCTGGCTCAAGGCCCTGCTTGCTTAGCTGGGTTTCAGCTCCTCTTCAGGCTTAGGCAGTGCTGCTTTGCAAGTGCAGCCTTCTCTGGGGGATCACAGAGGCAATCCACTCCCCAGTGCCCTGCTTGGCCTCTTCCCACGTGTAGCGGGGCACGTAGCCAAAATCCTGCTGTGCTTTTCTGTAAGAAAAGGTGAACGGGGTGTTCAGCAGCGTGACCAGGTGGCGGTTGGTGGAGGGGATGTACCTGACAAAGGGCCGCAGCAAGAAGCTCACGATCTCCAGCAGCAGCGAGAAGTAATAGAGCACTGTCAGAGGCATGGGGAGCTGGGGCTCAATTCCAAACCCCAGGTCCTTGGTCAGCTCGTAGTTCAGGTCAGCGTAGCTCATGTGAGGAGTGTCATCTGAGATGTAGTAGAACTTGCCCCTGACGTGCTTGGCTTTCTGCGGGGCTCGGAGGGCTTTGGCTGCCTGCAGGTGTGCCCAGGCGATGTTCCCCACGTACACGGGGTTCACCAGAGCCTCCTTCCTGGAGAAGCGCAGGTAGACGTTCTTGTTCAACAGGCACTTATCCAGATGGCCTTGGAGAAACGGGCACCCTTCCCCAAAAATGTACATGGACCTCAGGGCACAGGTCATCAGCGTGCCGCCGTCCTTCAGCACCTGGCCATCTGCTTTCAGCACAGAATCCTCTGCCAGTCTCTTGCTCTGGGCATAAGGAAATTTGGATGTGCTCTCATAAGCTGTGTCTTCGTCGCCGTTGAAAATGGGGTCACCCTTGCAGTTTGGGCCGGTCACTTCTATGGTGCTGGTGTAAATGAAGTGCTGGACGTTACAGCGGACACACGCCTCCAGCAGCAGCTGAGTACCTTCACAAAACAAACATGAAAGGCAGTCTAGGGCCCCCTAACCAGGAAAAAGTGGGCTTTTCAGATCAGAAACAGCATCTCTGGCCTGAGCTTGGCCAGATCTCCCCTCCCTGCAGCTGGAAGAATCCTGTCCTGAACAGGGCAATATATTCAATGACACCGAACCTGCTCTGAGTCTGTATTTAAGTAGGATCAGTGCACCTTCCAGAGTTAAACAAGCGTGAACATTTGGTCCTAATTGTGTGCTGTGGGGCTTTTTTATGCCAAGAATCCAATTTTTGCCCTTCCTTAACTTAGCGTGGGTACTGACCACAGATTCAGGCACTCGTGCCTCTTGGTTGGATTGAGTTGGCTTAAGGCAGAGAACCTTCAGGAGCTGCCTCTCTCCTTAGGAATCATCCATGCTCTGTGGTGAAGCCCGTGTTTTTCAGGCTTGAGGATGCTCTTGGGTGGTTTGCTAAGAAGGGACAGAATTTGTATGGGACCTGAAGGTTTGCTCCAAAATCAGTCATATCCAGTGCAAATCTATCCAATATTTGATTGACTAAAGAGAAGGGTTTGAAGAGAAACACGGTGAAGCAAGGCACGGTAACATGTAGTCAAAGATCATAAAGTGCAGTGAGAAAAGAGAGGCTTGTGTATGTATGCCTCCTTTTCTGGCATATTCTGGCTTTTCCTTGCAGTAGTACAGGATTTCTTACTTTTAAAATCCTGTAATGCTTTTATCGGGGGCAGCAGAGGTCGGCTGTTCAAAGTATTTTAAATAGCCAAGAAGGTTAAACGAGGAAAGCACACTGAAGGGGGAAAGAAATACTTTAATAAGTGGTGTTGTTATAGTTGCAATTAGAATCTTCTTTTTCTAGCCAGCTTTGAGGCAGAAATCACCTTATTTGTTGTGCATGGTGTAATGAGAGAAATTAAGTGTTAAAAGGCCAGCGACTTTGGAAGAGAAGACACGGCTCAAAGACATTTGGAAACGTCTTTGCCAAAGGAACATTCAACTAAAATGACTGATGTGATGTCAGAAGAGTGTGGCCTAAAATCTAGGTGATAAAATCAAACACCAGCAATGAGGCACATAAATGATCTTCCAGTTCTGCTCAGTCTGTTACAGCAACAACTGAAGGCAGCACAATGCAGATCGGACTAGTGTGACTGAAACGAATATAATGAATTAAAGAGGTTCAGAGGAGCCAGGAATATTGGCAGCAAAATACGGGCTTGTTAATGAGTGAAAAATAGGAAGAATTATTGAACTAAATATTGTTAGGGCACCAAAATTCCTCTTTTCAAGCTTGAATAAGAAAAAGAAAGAAATCGAAACAAATGGAAAAACAAATCTGGATGAGGCTTTCAGAAACATTAAGGAAGTGCACTGAAAAAAAGTTACGCAGACAGGAATAAATTAATGTGAAAAATGAGTTCATGCAAGTCACTGTGTTTAGATGACATACAAGCCAGGGTCATCTGGAAAAAATTAATTTATTATATTATTTTAAAAATAATAGCTTAATCCCTGGTGTCAATACTGTTTAGAAAACGAGGAAAAGTAATAAAGTGCAGAAGGGCTTGATAAAATCAAATGAGATAGCAAGTTTTAAAAAAAGCAAACATAAAATTATCTTGACAGTTGGTATCTGTTCAAGATGAATTTCACCCAAGTGAAATGTGGTTTATTTGCAAATCAGAGTTGTATGTAAAAAAATTAAAGATTCCTACAGTAATGGGAATCTGAGTATCTTTCATATAGCACGTAATAAAGTAAATTATTACTTTGTCACATGCTTTATTCAGTGAGTGGGTCCCCATGGTTTGCTTGCCCTCCTGGCTGAGGATCTGGTTCACAGAAGGTATTTTGTTTAGATTATAATTAGTTATTTTCACAATTCCCTTCCTTTTAAAAATTTGCTTCCCTTCCTTCCTAAAAAGATTTTTTTTTCTCTGAGATACTGTGTGGCAGTGGAGGAGCTGCGTGAAGGCAAGTTTAACTTGTTCGCTTCTGTCCTGGTTTGTGAACATCCACATCTGATTCTTGAAACATTTATATTATACAAGTTCTGTTTTCTAGGAGAAACAGAACTTTCATCCTGCAAGCCCGTGAAGTACCTAGCAGTGCCCTGGCTGCTCAGAAAGCCAGAAGAGCATCAGAAAGGAAATGGAAGGACACAGGGAAGAGAGGCCAGCAGTATCCACTGACTGACCTTGCGGTCAGCTGGCTCTGGGAGCAGGACTGTGGATGGTTTTCATTCCAGCAAATGTTATCAGCTAACCCTCACTGGCCCAGTGGGCTTTTTTCACCCCTAGGCAGACACTGTTGGCAGGGGAGTGAGTAGTGGGGAGTCAGAGCTAAAGAGTTTTCTGGGTTTGGGATATTTTAATATTTGTTTGATTTTTTTTTTTTTTTTTGTGATTGTTGTTTTTTTATTATTTTTCCCCATGGTAAAATGTGTTTAGCCACACATTCTGCTGTGAAACACCAGATTGTAGTGGGAGTATGGTCATAAAGACAGAGCTTTACAAATCCTCTGTCTGAACTACCAACCATGTATATTTCCATGTTACCCTAGGCACAGGTTTCCAGGAACTTGCCTTTCTGCTCTTCCCCCCTGACAGGGGCCAAAGAGGCTGCCCACTGGGCTCTGTTTTTTGATCACTGACAATTTGTGGCTTTGATTGAGCAGAAATGAAAGGGTCTGGAAGCTAATGGTACAGGCAATGAGCCACGCTGAAACAACTGAGATGCCATCCCACTGTTTTTAAGGTACACACAAGAAACAACTCGACTGCCAAGAATTCTCTCTTCTTCTGAACACTGGTGAGCAGCCAATATTTATGATAGTGATGCCTGTACAGGTATGTTCCTTATTTTTCTGTGAAGCAGCCCTGTGTCTGTGGCAGAGAGGAACAAAGAACTGGGAAAGCTGTTCATGTAAATAGGAACATCTTCCCCAAATCTCCCCCGAGTTGTTGAAGCAACACAGACAAGGAGGCCGGTGTGCATGCAGGTTAGGCAGTGCCAGTTCCCTGAATGGCATTGAAGGTTTTGGCATCGCACACAGTTATTCTTCTAGGAAATACATTTAAACTTCCTGGTAACTGATGTTACATGGGCCATTCCTAAGTCTAAACCTTCTCCCTTCAACTGATCTTTCATGAAGAATGGGGGTTCCTTAGTAGAAGGGGAGATCCCATCACTGAGTCACTGATACCCCTCCCTCGCACAGCTCTGAGTTTGTTGGGGAATTTTAAATTATAAGCTCAAGGTGGGAGAGCACTTGTTCCTCTCAACTGCCGCCTTGCACACACAGACTTAATGGCAAATGGAAGGAAAAGGAGAAAAGGAAGAAGAAAAAGAATAGCAAGGAGAGAGCCACAAGCTCTGGGATGTTGTCAATGCGACATTTCTGTAATTGCAGCCAAAGTCTGCAGTATTTGTAAAAACTGAAAAATGTACCCAGGCAGGGATGCTATGTGGGGAGGGAGAATAAGAACCAGTTTCTGAGGTGAGCATTGGGATTTCAGATGTGAATTGCTTTCAGGAATTTCCACTGAGCATGGGTTTATGACTACTGATGCCAAGATGATTTTTGCTTTTTCTTTTATATACCTTTTACACAGTTCTATGTATCCACAAGTATTAGCATGCATACTTGTCATTCTTTTAGTCTGATAACTTAGCATAGTTCTAGTGTTCTGTAGGGCCAGGAGACCAAACATCCCAGAAGCTGCATAACCAGAAAACTAAACATTTACTATCTTGGGAGCCAAGGTCTCCTGGTAGAGCATATTCTATAAACTAGAAATTAGCCCACCCAAGCCCCATTATTGAGTACCCTTGTTAGATATGCTAATGTGTAAGGTCTATAACTTATATACGCAATTTACAGTAACGCATTCCACCTTGACAAAGTGATACATCGATAAGATCCTATTAAAAATACCAAAATAAACAACCCCCTCACACTTTAACCATGTCTGACTTTCATTTTCTAAGACCAAGAAAAGGCATCATTATCACCACTGGAGGCAGAGCCTGTGCAGATCTCAGGATGGGCATACATAAGTGTTGACAAGAGAGAGTGATCCCACATTGCCCTGGAGTGGAAGACAGGGTGTGGAGAGGCCCAGAACTGCTTGGGGCTCCACAGACACAGTTTTTGCACCCTTAGGTATGTCTGTGCAAGATGCAGAACAGCCCAGTCGACCTGGCTCAAAATAGACACGAGTCAGGTGCTCCCTTTCCTGAGCAGACGGTGATCAGGACATAGATGGGGGTTTGAGAAAAGTGGTTCACCTGCTCACCTGTTACATTGACTTCCCAGAGCAGCTTCTTCTCGATGAGGCCCAGGGTGTCAATGAGGGAAGCCGTGTGGATGACGAGGGAGACCCCCTGGCAGGCACGGTGCAGGAATGTCACATCTCGGATGTCCCCTTCCAGGATTTTCACCTCAGTCTTACCCTTGAACTCTGCAGGGGCAGCAGAAAACAGAGCACAAGACCTTACAGGCACCCTAAGAAGAGCACTGGAAGGAGTGGTGAAGAGCTGAGCCTGCCTGGCAGGTGCTGACTGTCCAGGAGCAGCAGGGATATTTTAAGGCTGTGAAACAGAAGGCATTTCCCCCTGACTCTATTGTCAAATGTTAACTACGATGCTATAGAAGTTTATATTGCGTTACCTACCATAGATATGGAGCCAATATTCAACATGTTTATTTCTATTTTATTTTTTGAAGAGAAATCTTCTCCACTGCTAGCAAGCTTCCTTGAGTTGTGACTGTGTTAAAGTTCAGAGAGGAGTAGCTTTAGCTGTGCATGTTCTGGTGGCTGTCTGGCTACAGATGTGTTAACCCAGGTGTACTGAGCAGGCACTGCATGTTCCTGTCTTCAAGGTGATGAATGATCTCTCTCCACCCAGAGCATGTGAGCACAGGGATGTGTTCATACCTACTTTCTGCCCCTTTACCTTGCCTGTATTGCAGCTCTTCTAATAAATTACAGACAGTTCTGACACATCTTTTTCTGTACCAAGTTTCTGTTTCCAAGTACCTTGGCCAGGACTTACAGTGCCTCTTCCAGCTCCAGCTCTGGTTCCATTTCAGTGTCTGTGCTGTGGGGTCGTTTTTAGCCTGCACATCTTTCTGGTTCATATCTGAACTCTCGAGACTGTTCTCCCGAGCTGCCTCAGCCCTGGCTTGATTAAATCCTGCTTTTTAAGCCCTCTCCCTCCACAGCAGCTGCAGCGTGTGACCCCAGAGGAGCTCTGGGTCTCAGAGCCATCGTTCCCTAAGCTGTGCAGGGCAGAAGGATTCTTTTTGCAGCCCAGAGCTACAGAAACATGAGCCAGCAGCAGATGATCACTTGGAAAAATTTACAGTCCAAGGCAATGCTGCTCTCCGGGGAAGTCAGCTGGCCTGGCTGCAGCAATGCCACGGGAGAGGAGGGGACTTTCTCAGCATGGCCCAGACCTTGTGAGGAGCTGGTGTCATTGCCCCGAGCCCTCCGGGAGCCTCTGCTGTGGCTGCACTGGGTGGCTCCCCAGCACAGCTGCTGGGCAGGGACTCTGCAGCACTGGCAGAGCCTCTGTCTTCCTCCAGCATAAGCAAACGCCCCTTTTAGATAAGAGAAGAACCTGATTAATCTGTTCAGCTTTCAGCTTCGGCCATGACTAAAATCTCGTGTGTCCTAGTGTTTTGTCACCAGCTCCAAAGCAGGCAGTATTTCATCCCATGTCTTTAATATGAAACACTGAGAGAGACAGCTGTTGGGATCTGGAACTGAGTGGGAATATCTTCTAAAGTGGATTTATCTCATTTTCTCTATAGCATGCTATAATGTAACCCTGTATCGATTTAACCATTACTCTGATGCAACAGGCTTAAAGGGCTTTTTTTTTCCCACCACAGACAGTTGGTCTGAGATTTAAGATTTGTGAAACATCTGCAAAACTGTTACTAAATCTAGAGTTACTGCCCTCCCACCACAGCCATTGCCACGTGCTCTCTTCTGCTCCTTCATTTTACAGACAGCGTTCATTTCCTAGGACTCCATCTCCAGAAGGTTTGCTCTGACCTCTACTTGCATGGATGCAAAAGTGTCAGACTAGGGCTGGGCTTTTTGTTAAGCACCTGGTAGTTAGATTTGCTCTAATAAATATTAGTCTTTGTACTGCCCTTAGGTTGATGTTCTCCATGAATAAGGCTTTCCAATAATCCCAAGAACAGACAGAAAGTGTTTTCACAACATAAATTCTGACATGCGACCCCTTCAAAGTGATCACAGTGCCTAGGCAGGAGTTAGGAAAATGGAAGTTTTACACATGGAAATCAAAGCTTTCAGGGAAAGTACAGAAGAAGCCTGTCCCTTTTAAAGCTGATCACAAGAAATCTGCTGTCGAGGTTCTTTGTGCCTTGTTTCGGCTTGCAGTCTGTGTGTGCGACATGAGTCAGGAAATCTGCTCCTCTATTCCATTTTAGCCAGCAGAAGTTGCCATGGTAAGTACAGTATGGGCCTTGCCCACTTTAGCAGCATCAGCTGCATGTCAGGAATCAGCAGATTGATCTTGTTTTGCTGTGGGTGAAGAGAAAACTACAGGTGAGCTTGGAAGAAAAGAGAGGAAAGAAATGACTGACAGTGGTTTCAGTCTGAGGTTGCCAGCAGTGAGAAACTCGATTTCCATTTACACAAACCATTGCCCAGGCATCAAAAGAGCACATGTGGGTAGGTCAGAGGGAGAGGAACAGAATAAATTCAAGTCAGCTCTCCATTTTTGCATAAAGTGATTATGACAAAGTACCTACTCACTGGGAAAGCTTGTTATTCTTCACTAGTGGTTTCTGTCACCTCTGAGTTGTAAGTAACTTCCCTGCTTGCTATGGGGTAGTTTTTGCTTGCAAATGCAATGAGTTCTCAGTAAAATTCAGTGTCCTGTTGTGAGCAGTTTTTGACTCAGCAATACAGTCAGACTCTTTGCCCTAAACTTGAGAATCACATAGCAGTTTTGATTTCTCCAGAAGTGCCAATGCAATAGTGAACAACAAAAAAAGAGTTGTGTGAGTGGAAGCACAGGAAAGGCAGGAAGGTAAATCTCAAGTGGAGATGGGAGGTAAGAAACCCAAGGCACCAAAGTACCACGTTCAACATGACGTTCATTCTCAGCCACACAATGTAACTGGGCAGACTCCAACTCACAGCACTCGACATTGACTGGATCATCCCGGACTCCCTGGGGCTGTGGAAGACCACAAATGCCTCAGTCCTACGCAGACTGAGTGTGCTGGTCAAGCTCTCAGCAGGGAAGTTGTTTGGACAAAAGAGGAGTGCCCCTGGGTGCCTTCTGGCACAAAGACCTGTGACTTGCACATACTTTTCCGACTTACTACCCACAGCCCTGACTCTGCAAAGATATTGCAAGTGCAAGGTGCTCAAGAGATTAGTGAGTAAAAAAACCCACTCAGCTCTGCTCCTGGCTGTTCCAGAAATCCAGATAACATCTGCTGGCGAGTAAAAGTCCCTGTAGTAAAAATAATGCAGGTCACAAGGCTCCAGCCCCACCCACGGGTTTTGTAGCAGCCCCGCACTTGGAATGGGAGTCACTGTGATAGAGAAGGGCTTGAAAGAGAACGGCAGGGAAATATTTCAGGTAGTCCCGAGCACAGGGACTGGCAGGACACTAGGAGAGATGTAGCCACAAGGGCTGATACAGACAGAGGAGTTGCCAGTCAAAGTGCAAAGGTTCAAATTTCTTTAAACACATCTGGAATGTCAGCCTATGGTCCCTAGTACCTGTTTATGGGGAAGAAAAGGCTTTGGTAACTGATTTTTCCCCACCTCCTGTGCTGCTCAGATAGGCAGAAGGAATGTTAAAAGAATAGGAGAGGGGGTGTGTGGGCAGTGCTCAGTGGAGGAAGAAGGGAGGATAAGGAAAGAGGGCACAGAGCTTGCCTATTAACAAAAAAAATAAAACATCAAAACCTTTGCTGCAGCTCAGCCAAGATTGTGCCCGCACAAGCAATTGTTTTCACTCCCCAGGATGCTCCATTATCCCCACAAAACTCTCCTGGCCCAAAGCAGTGCAGATGCCTCTGCACTGCTGCATCCATCCGTGCTAAACCACACACACTCCTGCTGCTTCAGCTTCTACTGTAGCTGCAGGTTTTGGGTTTGTTTCTGTGGAAACCCTCTGGAAACCAGAGCAGGAAGGGCTGCTGCAAGGCTGAGGGGCATTTAGAAATCTTCAGTGAGAAGCCGAGTCAGATTTAATGAGGAAGAAGTTTGAGTTGTATAAAACCATGATAAAGGGTCGTGCAATATGTGCCAGGTTTATGGAGCACTGTTGCTATTCCTTGATGACACTTCAGTGCTCTATAGAGTGATTGAGGCTCTTCAGCAAATCATATGCAGATATTCCTTAAGGGTTCCCATATAGTTTCCTGTATAGACGAAGAGGAATCTTGCAGTGAAGATGTGATGGAGGAAGTTATTGTTAAGTAAATATAATGTAAGGGCTTATGAATCTGACTGAATTTAGGCCCCCTATGTGCCTTTTTATAGATGTGCTCAGTATCTCAATGAATAGGACATTAAAATAAAACACTCTGAGCTGCTTTCCCTGCCACAGACTGTTTCTGACACTGGGCACATCACTCACTCGTGCAGTCCCCAATCCATTCAAGAAGCCAGAGTCCTGCCTTGCACTTTGCAAATGGGGCCCATCTCTTCTGTGTTTAGCATTTGCTTAAACAGGAAACTGCAGTAATGTTATTAACAAAATATCTCACCACAGCTCTCGGCCAGAATTAACCAAATGAATCACAGGCTGAAGACAACCATTGGAATTTGCACCCACAACTTTGTCACTGCCTTCCAGTCTGGCACACCACAGCCTAGCACAACACGCTCTGGGTATCTCTGCCCTCCCACTCGGTACAGCAGTGCTTGCATTTTCCTTTCCTTGAAGAAGAAATGTGAGATTTTTGCACTAATTTTGGTCTGTGGGCTTTGTTGTAGGAGAAGTCAGGTTGAAGACAGCCTGTTTACTGCGTTAACAGCATATAGAAGCCTCAGAGCCTGACAAAAACTCTCGTTTTCACATTTTACATCTGATTTCTGCGCTGGAGGGAAAGGGAGGGATAAAGCAAAGCTTCCTTGAGATAAAACCTCTACCTGCAAAGCTGGTTTGGATGAGAGGTAAAGGCTTCCAAGCTACGCACGTGGGACAGCAGCACCTACAGCTGCAACACACAGTCCTCGTGAAATGGCACTTACTTTCAAACCTCCCGAGCGCTTCATCGCTGAAGGCTTTGTCCAGCAGCCGGATCTCAGCCAGCGCCTCCTCTTCTTCCAGCAGCAAGCGCACAATCCTCTGGCCAAGAAATCCCCCTGCTCCTGTCACCAGGCAGCTTACCCCAGCCAGGGACATTGCTCTGCGTTGCTCCTCGGTGGTGAACTCGCTGTCTCTTGAGCTTGGTTCTGCTCCTTGCCTGAGGGAATGAACATATGACATCAACCTCTGGAGTCTTTACAAATCAACGGGTGTTGCCAGAAGGAGAGGCTACCGAAAAGCAAACTTTAATCCCTACATCAAACAACTTTTGAAGCATGTCTTACTTTTACAATAGCTAGTCCTATTCAGAAGTAGTCTACATATTTTTTCCATGCAAAGAAAACGCTTTTACAAATCGTTACAAACCAATTAAATTAACAAATCTGAAAATGCTCAGAATTACTTCAATGCCAAACAAACCCCACAAAAGTCTGCCTTGAGTCTCGCTTCCACCTCTCTAGCACTCAGAAGACGGTGGGGGAGATTTGCCTGGATTTATATACGGCAGAGCACCACCTCGGTCGTTTTGCTCCCCTCCCTCTTGGGTACCTCCTTCGCTGCGAAAGAATGTGATGCTTCCACACCACTCCCACCAAAGAGGAAGGCTCTGGATGCAGGGAGGTCTGAGCCTAGATGTGGTCCTGCATCCCTAAATCCTCAGAGAATAAACCCTCATGTGGATAATTCTCTCTAGCTGCACTAGCTTGTGTAATACAGTGCTAATACTGTGCCAATATTGAAGGTAGGGAGCATTAAAATTAAATGTAAATAGCAGGAAAAGCTATTTAAAGTGGTTTGAGGAGTGGACTCTACTGCTGTATATTTTCTGGATACTGGGCTCCCCCATTATAACGTGGGTTTCTCACTCTCTCTGTGCAAGATCAGAAACTAACCCCAGGGATTTTGTATTTGTTCAGCATACTAGAGGCATTTGAAGTGATGAAATTGTTTAATGTACCATCAAAGTTAAATTCGAGCTGCAGGAGGGAAAGATTCACCTCTGGAAATGTCTTGTGCAAGAGTACCTATTTAAAGTCAGGCTGTTTGTGCCTCTGCAGTGATCTGTGTCGTTACTGCTTTACATCTCCAACACGCAGGGAAAATGCCCAGGTGTTTCTCCCTGGGGTTTCACCCCAGTTCTGGCAGCACTGTTTTGTAGTGTGAGACCAGGGCAGGGCTCAGGCATTAGCCTGAACCTCCCTGGGTCTGTCAGGACACTCTGACTTTTCTCTCTCTCTCACACAGGGATGGGCTGACATCCCTGCTGAAGCAGGACGATAAACAGGGAGCTGCCTTAAGCGACACGAAGTTACGAAGAAGTCCAGCAACATCATTAATTAGGCTGAAATCACAGGAAAAGGGATCCCTGATTTGAGGCATAGCTGGAATGGATCTCTAAAAATGCTTTGTTTCCATTCGTGCCAGTAACTGCTAAGCTCCTTTTTTTATCTATCACGGGGTTTGTTCACTCATTAAAGAGAGCCCTGGAGAAAAGCTGTAGAAGAAGCATCCCCACACTGTTACTTTTTTAGAGCAAAACTGGGCTTGCGAGTGACAGGAGGAAAGCAAAACCACTTATTTTGGAGGAGAAAGGTTTCTAGCTGACACAGATGATGAAGATTTGGCAACTGTTTCAATCCCAGAGTCCTTGAAAATCCGTTCCTTACCCCAACAAAGCTTTAAAAAAATTGTTATCAGTGCTTCTTTCCTTGGCTTTTCACAGTCAGGACCTTGACATGGTATGCTCTTATCAGAAGCTGCTGCAAATTAATTTTGTGCACTTTGCAGGGAACAATAACTGGCTCCAAATGGCCTGCTGCTCCAAGTGGCGTTCTCTGTAACAGGGCTTCCTTTTTGCTTTTAGAAAGGAAATAAAATGCTTTAAAGAGGCATTATAAAATCAGACAATGCCACACAGCCTCTTAGGATAGAAAACACTCTCGTACACCCAGCTTGCCTATCAGAATGACCAAGTTTAGCTGGGGTAGTGCTTATGTGAGAATATGAGTGCTGCATAGGGAACTGTAGGGAGATTTATTGCTGCTGGGCTTTGTCTTCTTACATACTACTCGGACAAATGCTTGCCTAGTTTGAGGGAATTTTATACATCACTGCATAGCAGCCTTCATCTGAACTGCTGTTTGTGGATGTCAGTGGTCAGACAGCAGCAATTTGCTCAATTCCGGCTCAGACCTTCTGGTGCTTCCTGCGGTCTCTCCTAGAGACAACGTTCTCACCTCTTGCTTCTTGTTGGCATTGCTGCTGGGGTTGCTGGGTGGCAGGACAGCTCCTCCTGTGCAGACAAGACCAGCTCTGGTGTTCCCAAAGGCCAGGGAGGTGGGTGCTGGAATGCTGGAATGGGCTGTACACCCCGGAACGGTGCCAGTGAGCAGCAAGGCCAAAGTCCACCAGACCCCCGACCATCAGGAACAACTTGATGAAATTCAGAGTTATTGCACAGGTAGGGGACTTACAGACTAAAACATAATTGAGCAGCATCTAGAATCTGCCTTCTGTGTCAAGGCATAGACATTTTTTAACTATGTTGATGTCTTCCTTCTCTTTGACTTCATTGAAAAACGAAGACGCCACAATCTGATATTTTGCTGTAGAATGGACCGCATGACTGAAAGCATGATTTTAGAAAATGAGAGCTTGTACATTGTGGTGTGTGTTGGAGAACTGCTACACATGGACTAAGTGGATAGCTTAGTATATGTGCAATGCACCATGTCCCATTCCAGCCGTGTCCCTGAACTGCTGACCCAGGAACAGCATTGCTCCTCTGATTTTCCTGGTGCTTGCTGTGACAGATAACTTTGGGAAAATGACTGGCAGGTGCTAGAGAATGTGTTTTCTTAGCCTTGTCACAAGGAGAAAAAGGGATTGGGAGGGAGTGTAGTGAGATGAGAGGACAGAAAGAGAAATAGTGAAGGGAAAATTCCCAGCGGCATCAGGGAAAAATTGTATCATGGTACTGGAATGATTATATGCAATAACATTGCAGGGCACAGAAGTTTTATAGGATAAAATGTACTTTTACAGAGGGCAATGCTGTTTAATTATAGTATCCAGTAAAATGATTTTGCTATCAATCAAGGTATCCAGGATTAAGAAAGGAAGAACAGATCTATTTGTCCAGAAAGAATTTTCATTCAGGAAAGGGGTTTCAGAAGTCTGGCCTGTTGCCCAGCCTATGAGAAGTGAAGCAAGGAAAAGCAAAAGCATGCTTATTATTTAACAGGACCTTTTGATTTCTAAATATAGAGTAATTGTGACCAAAAAGACACACACACACACACACACAAAATCCATGTTTCTTTTCATGTGAAGAATTAATATGTTTCTTACCACTGTATGCCTGTAAGCTTGAAATGCCTACATGCTGGCAGCTCTGGGAGAGAGGCTGGATTTGAGATGTAGATTTACTCAAGGAAAACTTCTGCCCTTCAGGGTGGGAGGCACTGTTCCCTCCTGGAAACATTTTCCTCTCTTCTAGTTATACATTGACAAGAGGGAAAAAGATTGAAATAATTAACTTTTGGACAACTGTCCTGAATCAGACTCCGAATAAATACAACTTCCCATAGTGGGGAACAGTTGTAAGACATTTTAATCAAGATATGAAGAAAACCACCTTAAGAGGCCTCAGTGTTTCTGTGTCTTCAAATTTGAAAAAGAAAATATCTCCTATTTCAGTAATATCAAAATTCTTCCAGTAGAAGGGAGAAGGTGATTGGAAATGTTTCTGACATTATCTCCAAGACCAAAAAGACTTACCTGTAGTAGTCTTTGCTACATTAGACAGCACATGAGTTGGGCAATTAACTAGAAACAAACATTTAGTCTCCTTTTCCCTTTAGTTTTAGGAAGAACTCTATTTTCTCAGCTGAAATGGATGACTAAATCATATATTTAAAGGCTGGAGAAATTTGCATCATATGCCAAAGAAAATGTTTATATTTGGATCCATTCTGTAGATAAGCTACCCTTGTAAGTAGACTGATTCTCTGTCCCATCCTCCAGGGATGTGGGGAAGCAGCAGGATTGGATTAGTCCTTAACCCATATGTTTACAATCTTCGGGGACAGTTTTTTGTAAGATTTAACCTTGCTTGAAGGTGTATCAGAGATACAACAAGCAAGTACATAAAGCAGCACAAGGTGCAGACAAAGGGGCATGAAACTTTCGTATGCATTGGCATAGGCCTGATCTAGATCATAGAAAACTTTCAATGTCTTGGAAAAACCGGGCTTGTTAAATGGACTCTCAGCCTGACTGAACCCTGTGACCTCTTACTTTAAGTTCGCTCACCAGATATCTTTGTTTTTCACTCAGGAAATGCTCTCTTGCAGCCTTTCACAGAGATACACGTGCTGCCTCTGCAGCTCCATGTAGTTGGTCACGGCAGCACAGTGGTATGGCAGGGTACAGGTCTCATGTGCAGCTCTTATTTTATGATTCTGTGATATCCCCCAACAATTCAGATTAAAGGGAGCCTCTGGAGATCTCTGCGCTGGAGATCTCTGTGCCAACCTCTTCTCACGGCAGTGTCAGAGAGGTTGCTCTGGACCTTGCCCAGTCAAGCTCTGAATATCTCTAACGATGGAGGTTTCACAAACCCTGTGTTCAGTGTCTGACTGCCCTCATGGTGATTTTTTTTCCCCCACTGATTTCTACTTGCAATTTTCCTCATTGCAACTTGTCCCCATTGCCTGCCGCCCTTTTACCGCACACATCCAAGCAGTTGGCCTGGATCTTCTCCAAATGAGTAGTAAAAGACAGTGATGTGATCCCCCCTCCCCCTGCCTTTAGCCTTCGTGGGACTGAGCATTCCCAGTTGTCTCATTCTCTTCTCGGACATCCTTGAAATCCATCAATGTGTGTGATGTGGTGTAATCCCCAAGCCTTATCTGCCGGGCTGTCAGTCTGCCGACAAGGTTTATTGTCACTGGAACAGAGAGGAAGGCCTCCGTGCGAAGGCCTCTGGAACATCGCTGCAGACACTGTTATCTCAGAGAGAAATTAAAGTCTAAACAGAGTGAGCTAACAGGGCTAGCTTCTTCCTTCTGCCTCCTTTGAGCCAACTTAAAGTAGGCTTTATGCAAAAGGTCACTTTTTGGCAGCATGGCTCGCCGTGCACATGGCAGGGAAATGGGTATCGGGGTATCTGCTGGCTCCAAAGCAGGGTGAGGCAGGGGGTGTGCACTGCTGGGAGCTGGCTCTTTGCCCCAGAAGTGGCACTCTGCTCCACTCTTTCACTGCTTTGCCTTCAGAAGCAGTGGGCAAGAACTGCCCCCACCTTCAAAAGGTAGCTGGGGTGCCTGGTAGCTTGTGTGTCCTGTTTCTCTATCTGTTATGAATACATCCAGGAAAAGCCAAATCTGTGGAAGATAGCAGCCACAACACTTACTGTCCCAGAGCAGGAGAGGAGTGTGGATTGGGTTGCAGTGAGACTTGGCAGGACAAGCGGAAAAAGCGAGGCACAGAGTTTTCCATGTCTGGCTGTCCAATCTAGTGGAACTTTGGAGGAAGACCCACCACAGGTAACGCCGTGGAACAGCCAGTTTAAAGCTGGCTGTATTTATTGTATTAAGCAAGTAACAATTACCCAAATTGTTAAGGAATTAATTGGTCTCAATAAAAGCAGAGCACAGCCTTTGCTAACACAGAGCCTTTCCTAATCTCTTCAGAAGTTTCCAGAAGGCCTTATCAGATACTTATTGCACCTCCTTTTTCATCTTCAGTCTGGCTGGGGTCTCAGCTTGAGCTGCCTCTGTTTGGTGGGCATGGCAGGGGGCTGATCACAGCTTTGAGAACTGAACCAGGTGTTGGCCAATCTCTGAGACGCTGGCACAGCCTGCAATGAGTGAAACGTTGGTGAGAGAGAAAGGTCTGTGGATGAAGCTTGGAAGCCCCCCTGCTCTGCATCACAGTCTTGTACGAGCCAGGCTGGGAGAGGTTGGTACTTCAGTATCTCCACTCCTCAGTGGCATCTTCAGCCTTGAGCACCAGACTCTCCACACCAGAAGAGTTAGAAACATGAAAAAAATTATTTTTATAACAAACTGAGCAGGGTGCAATCTGATCCACTCAAGTCAGCAGAAAAACATAGAGGAAAAGACGAGGGGTTGCTGTGTGCCAAATGGCCAGAGGTGAAGATTTGCATTGCCATTTCATTGGACAGATGTGGGTGGAATAGGGGTGCTGGTTGACAGCTGGCTGAACATGAGCCAGCCATGTACCCAGGTGTGATACAGACACCCTGGCCTGTGTCAGCAATGGTGTGGCCAGCAGGACCAGGGCAGTGACTGTCACCCTGTACTGGGCACTGGTGAGGCTGCACCTCAAATCCTTTGTTCAGGAGAGGTTTAGATTGGACATTAGGAAAACTTTCTTCACAGACATTGTTATAAAGCACTAGAATAGGCTGCCAAGGAATTAGTTGAGTCACCATCTCTGGATGTATTTAAAAGACACATAGATGTGGCACTTGGGGACATGGTTTTGTGGTGGAATTGGCAGTGCTGGGTTAACAGTTAGACTTGATGATCTTAAAGGTCTTTTCCAACCTAAAAATTTGTATGATTCAATGAATTTCACAGCTCCAGCAAAAGGATCCCAACCTGCTACTCTCACTGAATCCTGTGCCCTTTTGCATGTAAAGAACTGTAAAAGTCTACTGGGGAAAAAAACTCAGGAATCTTTACTGGTATAAAAAGTAACCCATAAAATCACACAGTGGGGTTTCAGCTCCAGTCTCCCAGTCAGCATTGCTATCCACTTGAGTTCATGGTTGCTAGAGCATGAAAATATTTAATAGGACCTTTTTCTGATGTCTGAATACTTCTACACTGGATCTGCATGTCATACTTAATATCATAGAATATCCTGCATTGGAAGGAACCCACAAGGATCATG
Organism: Melanocharis versteri; assembly: GCA_013397845.1. Lineage (NCBI taxonomy): Eukaryota > Metazoa > Chordata > Aves > Passeriformes > Melanocharitidae > Melanocharis > Melanocharis versteri. The sequence continues at coordinate 762,202 of VZTG01006172.1, read as the reverse complement.
CAGGCCAAATCCTGGCCCTGCACAAGACACCCCAAGAACCACACCATGAGCCTGAGAGTATTGTCCAAACACTTCTTGAACTTGTCAGGCTTAGTGCTGTGACCACTTCCCCGGGGAGCCTGTTCCAGTGCCCAGCCACCGTCTGGTTCCTGAGTAAAACTGGAGTTTGCACTGGGCTCTGCAAATTTGCTGTTTGGTGAGGGGGTCAAACAGGGCAGCTACAGCTTGGAGCAGGAGTGAGAAACGCAGAGTCAAAGTGAAAGCGTGGAGGCTTTTAAAGCAAGTGTAATCACCTACAGACTGTATTCTCTAACACACAGAGAAAAATTCTGCATCCCTTTTTAATGAACTTTTCATGCAGGAAAAAACCCGGTTGCATTTTACCTTGACAAACGCTAATTAAATACTGACAAACATACGCTGCCATTCCCAGGAGAGCAGAAATTCCAAGCTTTGCTTGGCTGTACTCAGCAGTTTTGCATCTCTTTACTTGGGTCACAAAGCTGCTCTAACCTCCTCCGTCCATGCAAACTTCATTGCTGTGACACCTGGAACGCCCAGTGGGTTCACATGCAGCAATCTCCTCAAGTACAGCAACTAGAACTATCCCAGCTCCTGTGGATTCCCTTTTTGTGACCCATCCATCACACCCCTGATTTTATAGGGCTTGCATGCAGAAACCTCTGTAGCACCCCATTACAAACAAAGCACTTACCAGCCAAGGCCATAGACAAGCGAAACTCATCCTGTAAAATTCTCAAGACGTCTTGAAGACCTTCTTCACCCTGCACCAACAGAGAAAGCAGTCAGGGTAAAAGGAGCACTGGCACAGAGCAGTGCTGCGGGATGCCTGCACCCTGAGAGCTGGGATAGTCCCTTAAGTCCGTGCCAATTCCAGTCTCGCATGCAGATGGACGATTAAAATGATATGATGGATGTGCTCAGTTCATCACGAATTAATTTAGATGCTTTTCCTTTTGGGGTACATCTGAACAGGGAAAGAAAACAAAGCTGTTTTTCACTTCTGACATTTTGTAGCTGGTTCTTTTTTTTTTTTTAGCTTTCAGTTCTCCCCCACCAATGGGCTTGCTATTTAAAATGTCAAGCCTTACAATGCTGACAGGTTTTAATGCAGTAATGAGAGTTTTATATATGTTACCACTTCAAAAACTGTCGTTTACTCAGATACTGGACTGAATCTTTAAAAATAATAGATGATGTGTTTTTCTCTGTGTGACACCAAGAAGCTCCAAAGCCAATAAAATGTATAGAAGATTTTGATCTTCCTGTAAAATACTGGAGGATTTAAAATTTTCTTTTTCTCTTAAATTTTCTGTCTTGCAATAGTGAATGCTTGGGGTGCAGACAATGTTAGCACTTGTTTATGCCCTTCCTCTATTGTATGCTATGGTGATGCCACTGAGATACATCTTTAGGAATACTCTATGGAATATAATACCAAAGCACAATTGAACCCCCCAGATCCCATCTCCTTGCTGTTTGCATTGTGGGAAAAGAGCAGGCAACTCACAGGAACACCCTTTTCATCTTAGGCCCTTTTTTGATGTTTTCTGGCAAAAAAACCCCAGTACTTCCAACTCTTACAGGCTTTTTCAGAAGATTCAGGTGATTTCTTGGTTAAAGCCTTGCTACTGGAATCCACAGCAATCACACCAGTGGACAACAGTCCCATTTAAAAGATAGGAAATGTTTCTAGACCATAAAAATGAGTATCTTTTATTCTAGAGAAAAGCTTTGAAAGCTCGAATCCAGAATCTAAAAAGAAAAAAATTAGCAAAAATCCCAACTGGTATAATAATATTTTAATTTTAATTATGTTATGTTTACCTCCTGCATCAGAGGCCTAATTCATGACTGTGGATCATAGAAATATGCCAGGAGTTAAGAAGCAGCAAAGCTGGAACTGAAATAGCAGTGGAAAGCCCAGGCACCTCCAGGACACAGTTTTGCTCAGCCTTGTCCCTAATGTTTCAGCCATCCGTGGGATGGAGTTCTGTATGTATTTCTGAAGAATTCATAGCACTGCTATGAAACTGTTGTACCAAAACCATGTATTGTTCCCAAGTATTTGCTGAAAGCAAATAAAATTGTCAGGCTCATCTTTCTGGCAAATAAGCACAGCTCCAATTTTCAAAAGCACTAATTGTCCTGAGTCCTACAATATTTTAGCACTGAACTGCAACAGCAAGAAATCAGGTCCCACAAAACAATGCTATCACCTTCAAAATCCCATTGTTTAAAATCCCATTGTTCAAAATCCCAGGAAATTGTGAAATTCAGTGGCATTTTTAAATCACAGGAAATGTCAGGGTTTCATTCAATTTGGGGTGATTCCACTTCAAATTCAGCAAGTTAAAATTTAAAAATACATTCTCCACCAGTGAAAACTCTGTGATTTCAGTAGCTGGACTGATGGAGGCTGCGAGAAGCAGGCACATGAACTCAGAGCTCCTTACTCACCTTGTAAGCCAGGCCCCATAAAGCTGGTCTTCCAATAAAGACGCATTTTGCCCCCAGTGCCAGTGCTTTCAAGACGTCGCTTCCTTTTCGTATTCCACCGTCTACATAAACTTCGACTCTGCCTCGTACTGCCTCCACAACCTCAACCAGAGCATCAATCTGCAAAGAAGCGGCCAGTCTCACCTTGAGGGCAGCTTTTGATTCCAAGAGAAGGAGGATATATTCCAAAGAGACAGGCAGGGAGGCAGTGCTTTAGTAGGATACCTTCTCGAAATGAAACGTGACAATGCATCACAAATAGCTCAGCACCAGGGGCTGCAGAATGACCTGCAGCTCCCGGTTCTGTTTTCCAGATACTTAATGCTTTTTTCCAGTGCTTTGCTTATACTGGTATTCTTTGCTATCACTTTCGATAAGTGAAAAAGGAACATTTACACTAGATTTATGAAAGATTTTAAACATAAATTTCAATGGGAATAACTGCCATCAATATTTTACTTCATTTGAGACAATGATGAATGATACCGCTGTTTGCAAAAAAAGCTGATGTCAAACTTCTACTGCTCAAACTACCTAACCTTACATTTCATTCATTTTAATCCTAGTGACCACTTGTTGAGTGCCTCCCTCTGAAGCATCTGTGAGGGGTTTCATTTGCTATGCAGTACAGTCAATCATTTCCTCCAGGTTAAGTCTCCTGATTCCCTAAGGTCTTTTCTGTTGAGTCCAGCACGAAGTAGAGGCTCGGATGTTATTGCAGGGCAGCACCACACAGAGATGCTGGCTCTGGCCCCAAAGACAGTACAGCCAGGGACAGGACATTGCACTGGACATAATTAACTCTCCTTCAGAGCAAACCCAAAAGGCTCTTCTCTGCAGTGTCTTATACCCTTTTGCCTTCTTTTAATTTTTCTTTTCTGAATTTCAAACTGAAAACCTTCAGGCTGAAATTTTCTGGGACTAGCTCAGCAAGAGCCAGGCTTGGTGCCAGAAGAATGGCAGAGCCCAACCAGGTATCTACTGCCTTGTCTGTGTGTGTAAAGCAACTTTTAAGGTAGAAGAACAGTTTAATGTGGATGCTATTTCTGTTATTATGCCTTTAGCATTTAGTTTATTAATTTTTTTTATTCATTATTGTCAGCCTTGACGTAGACTAGAAGAGAATTCCCTGGTACCTATTTTTATTTTACAAAAGAAAACCGAGAAAAGAAAGTTCATAAGATACTGTGCAATGTAGAACTGTAGAATAGGAGCAATTGGAAAAACTGACAGAAGCCAAATTAAGCCAGTGAAGTACACACATGTCCAAACAATGCATGATTTCTTTGCACAAATTAAAAAGCAGGGGAATTTTTCTCCAGATAAGTTATCCTTTTTCTGGCACATGCAAGTCAATAAATTCCCATTTAGACTTGAGCCTGTAAATACGCAAGCAGACCTCTCACTAAATCTAGCTGTATTGTTTTGCATGTTTTGACAGATGTGAACAATGAGAATACGTTATGCTCTCATTTGTACATTTTTGGTTCCAGAGCTTTGGGGTTTTTTTGCTGCAGTGCGCAAAGAGTTTGTGTGCTCTGCACCAGCTAACGGAGACACAGGCAGAAACTCTTCCTGGCTTAGGCCAGTGGTTAATCTGGGCTTATGTGGGTTCTGTGACACTTACAGAACCCTCCCAAGAAGCTGAGGAAATACTTCAGTGGGTAGCCCCCATGCCAAGTTTAAAGCTGAAGTACATCTGCACGCATCCATGGCCACTGGACGAACACAAGCCCACCAGAAATGTACACACAAACCCCGGCACAGAGGTACCCAGGTTAATGCAAACGTGCAGACTGCAAACAGGGAAAGTATGGGACATCCGTTTTCTCACTTACAGTGGCAGGTCCTTCATCCAGTTGCCTTCCACCGTGGTTGGACACAATGATGCCCTGAACTCCGTGTCCCACTGCCAGCTCTGCATCTTCTCTTGTCAAGATGCCTTTGATGATGATGGGCAGGCGCGTCAGGCTCCGCAGCCAGTAGATGTCATCCCAGGTGACCGAAGGATCCAAGCTGTTGGGTGGCAGTCCGTACTCAGAGCAGTCATCTCCCTGCAGCCAAAAGGAAACAGCAAAAGGAAAACTCATCCAAGCTGCAACAATACACAGGTCCCTTGGTGTCTTTCCTTGCCCGAGAACAGATTAATCAAACTTGCCAACAGACATGTTCATCAGCTCCAGTAAAGTCACATGTCTCTGGAGGAGAGTATTTACAGTGGGGGTAGAGATCAGTGTCTCTAAGGCAGCTGGAGGGGGATTTTGAAGACAGAACCCAGCCTGGCAGGAGGTCAAGCCAGGATGCTGCAGAACTAGCAGGGGAGAAGATACACCCTGGCACAGCAAATGCCAAGGCAGCAGTCATCCAGTGGTTTTTGTCTCATGTGGTACAGGCCAGCGCAGTGAATGAAAGGACGGGCTCATTTTACAAACCTCAAAGGCTTGTTCCAAGTTCTTCACTTTCATGTGGGGAGGAAGGCGGAAACCATTGCGGACATCGTCGCGTCTCTTGCCCGTGTAGGGCAGATCCGCGGTGAGGACGAGGCCCTGGAAGCCCAAGGCCTCTGCCCGTTGGACCAGCTGCTGGGAAGCTGCCCTGTTGCGGTGGACGTAGAGCTGGAACCAGCGGAGGCCGCCGGGCGCGGCCGCGGAGATCTCCTCCAGCGTGCAGGTGGAGTAGGTGCTGGCAATGTAGCAGGTGTTCATTGCTCTGGCCGCTTGGGGGGCATTGGAAAGGAACCAGAAACAAAGGCATTTGAAGGGTCTTGCCAAACATCAGATACAAAACCACGCACTGTTTGCAGAGACCACCCGAACTCCTGAGTTCTTGTGTGTCCTACAAAGCACAGGGCAGCTGTGCCCCAGGATTAACAATGACTGTATTCACCACGCACTCTTGTTAGTCCAAGGTTAAGGAAGCAGAAAAGGGAGAGGTAATTAAGCAAGCTGTGCTTTCATCTTGCAACTACATTTTTAAAAAAAGCATGAATTTTATCTTTATGACTGAGTCTTCACGGGAAAAGTTAAATCTACTCAGTTTACACCAAAGAAAAAGCATTTCTAGGGGTCAGGTCTCCAAACTCACCACAGGATTTGTGAGAAGGGGATCTCTTTTTCTTCAAGGGAGACATTTCTTAACCAGTAACAAGGAATTCACAGTCTGAGTCCCATCCACCACTTTTACAACCCATCTAGACCCCCCAGGACTGAAAATCTTATGTGGTTTTTGGTGTGAGTCAGAAATGTGTCCACTGCCCTTGTTGTAAGTTTGCAGCAGACTTCATGGGGCTGATTTTGTATGGTGGTAGCTGGAGAAGAAGAGCAATGTCTATGCAGCTTCCTATGCAGGGTGTCAGAAAGTGGGAATGGAGTTTGCCCCTTCAAGCCTGAAAATTTTTCTCAGCCACACTTCAAGCCATCCTAACAGCTTCTTGGAGCTTTTCTACCACCCAGAGCAGAAGAGTACCTCTGGCTGTGCTTTTCTCTCCATCAGGCCATGCTAGCTGGTGGAAGCCTGTAGGGGCGATTCCTACAGGAAAGCTGATTTCAGAACCCAGGATTTTAGTCCTAATGTCCATCACGGATACGTCCCGCAGCACACGTGGCCGGAAACGAATTCTGTAAGGCAAAAAAACCCCCTTCAGGATAGCAGATGTTCAGTGAGTTTTCTGAAGTTTCACAGAAACCAGGTCTTCGTGCACGAATTGCAAAGCAGGAATCTGAGCCAATGAAGAAAAGAGCAAATAATAAAATTATAGTAAAAGAAAATATAACAAAGGCTCTTTGTCCTTTCTGTTTGATTCTAGAGGTCAATTCAGCCAGCAGTTCAGCCACTTCCACTTTTCATTAATCCTGCTTTACTGGCCACAGTACATGATTTCTGCATCTTCCGCCTCAGCTCACCGTGTCTTGTTCTCCCACTGTCCTCCCCCAGGTTCCTTCTAGTTGCAGCCAGGCTGGGGCCTTCTACTTCACCATCTGTGTGTCTGTCCTTACTGTGCAGCTTGCCTGCCCTCAGGCCCTGCAGCATGTTCCCCAAATCCCACCCTGCTTGCACTTAGGCTTCCTGCTGTTCACCGAGAGCTCCCTGCTGCATCTCATTCTATTATAGCTACTCACGCCCTTTCCTGTAATGCCACACACACCACAGCACACTGTACCCTACCCTACCCTAGCACTTGCCGGTGCCCTCAGCATCCCTAATGCCTCACACAACCTGTGTCATACCCAGCCTGGCATCAGAGCATATAGTGTATGTCGCTCGGGTTTTGCATTTAGCTTGGGGACCCCCTGGAAAGGACAAGGTCTTAGGTGTCTCTGCTTGTCAAGTCCAAACACTTGCACAAAAACAGCTTAAAAGGTCCCAGTACAACCCGCTTCATTTCCTCCTCACGTTACCTTTTATATGCCAGGATGTTTTCATCTCGTGTGGTACAGTCGTCTGCTCCAGCTGCAAAATAATCCCAAGCAATCTTGGGTAAGTACTTCTTAGCGTAAGCTTCGAAGTCTGAAAGACACACCATGGCCATTGCTGAGAGAGGTGTAGGCAACCTTGAAGAAAAGAATAACATGGAGCAGAAATTAGATCCCTGAACTGTCATTCTCTCTGCCGGAGGCTCTAATATTGCTGAATGCAAAACTTGGAGGCATCTGTTTTATAGCAGAGCTGCTGAGAGTTGTCTCGGTCTATCTTGCACATCAGTCAATTAATCCTCTACCCCAGTATGAGGAAAACTTGCAGATGCAGCCATGAGAGTAGGAGGAAGCTTGCATCTCTGTGCCTCTCTTCATTCTGTTTTGAACGGCAGCCTGAAGAGGACATTTTAGGTCCTCTGCTATTTCAATTGTGTAATTCTGTCATAAGTTCCATCTTAAAACAAGCTGCACTATTTGCTCCACTAATTCTGCTCAAAGGTTGTCCCAGAACATCATTTGTTAAATTACCCCTAAGGACGTCTCTGTGACTGAACAGTTAGTTATGGAGCACAGTGATTGAATTCAAGATCATGAAATCTGGAAACAAGCAAATGCAGAGTCTACACCTAACCTGCTCCAGCATGAACACACTGTAAAACTATGTCCAGGCTCTGAGTGCAGGTCACTGTCAAGGCCAGTGCTGTGGAAAAAACAAAGCATTTTCTACAGATCTTCCTTTCTCTTCTGTAACAGATATCTTCTGGGCGTTTGCGTTACATGCTGGAGCACTGATATATACTATAAAAGGAACATACGGAATTTGGACAAACCAGGAGGCAACACTGGCGGAAAACAAATTCCACAATATGAAACACATTTTTGAGAACCAACCTCAGCCTTTCAGGGAATGGAAGTGAAGCTGTGTGACCCAGATGTCTAATCAAACCAACATAAATGCTGCCCAGAAAATGCCTGCACTTACTTTTGAAGTAGCAAGAACTGAAAGCTATGCAAATTAATGTTTTAGCAAACCATGCCTCTGTGTGCAGAAACATGCACAAAACACAGACAAAGTCAATTTTCTAAATTGTTTGTTGCAATTACTTCTGCAGTCCTGATTAAAACAGGCATTTAGCAAGGTATGTGGAAACATGAAGTTTTAGAACAGCTGTGGCTCGGTTTGACTTTTTTAAAAAATGTACAGGAATAAGTAAATATCCTGATTTTCAGGATTAACCTCCCACTGCAGATTAACAAGGGTTGCAAGCGTCACCAAAATCAGCCCCATGTGTCCCATGTTGGTCACTTCTGGCACAGACAAACACGCAGCTTATGTACACAGGAACAACCTGTCAAACTACAGGCACCCTGTGTCTCACTGACTGAACACCTGTGTTTGCATCTGAAAATTAGGACTCGCAGTTCTCTGCTAGTAAAGAGCCCAAGATGAGGAACTCGTTGGAAGAGGAAGAAGAAATGCAACTGATTTCCTCAGTATTGTTCTGTCTCCTCTGACAGGCATCACGTAGGAGGGGGTGCAAGTATCTCAAGCCTGCTTTCTCTGACCTCAAGAATTGCGCTGGTAGCACAAGTCTTCATATATACATCGTGACATTCTTTAAACCATCTGTCGCAACTTCTGCTTTTCCAACGTTTAGAAAGGTCAGAATCATCAAGCACAATGAGATAAACCAAGTCCGCTCATGGCAGAATAAACAGGAATTTTAAACAACCCAGGCCCAGTCCTGTCTTCCAATTCAGACCTCAGTTCAGACTCACCTTGGGTTTCAGGGAAAGCTGCCGGGAGTGAGAGCGTCTCCTTCAAGTTTGCCTGAAACCAGGAGTTTGAGGAGGTCTTTTCACTGAGTAGCTTCTGTTTCTTCTGCAGTCAATAAGCAACCACCAGAGATTAAAGCTCAATCCTGCTGCAAACTTTGTACTGTTTGTATAACACTAACTTTTTTTTTGCTATCAGGAGATTAAAAATCCCTTCTAAAAATGCATCACCTTGGCAGCATTCCGATTGCTTGGGACAGAGCCCTGTAGCTGAGCTCTTTGGCAGTGGCTGATGGCTGTGCATTCATTTAGGCAAGCAACAGTATTTCAGGAGTTTTAATGAATCTCTAAACTGATGGTAACTTGCTGCTTCATCCTACCAAAATGATGATTCACAGACAGTGTGAGTTGTTACAACTCCCAACTACAAAGCCTGGACTCTTTACTAGCATGTGGGAGATGGGTTTTTTTGCTTCCTGTAGTGTATAAACAACTAAAATACCCTTTGTCTTCTGCCATTTTTAATAGCCTGTAAGTGCTCTCATCAGGACTGAGGTACCAACGGATTTATGATATTGATTTAAATTTGCAAGATATGAAAAATAAACACTGGACAGTTTCATTTGTCTTTTGGCTTCTTTTGGCCTTTAGGGTTCATGCTTTCAACATTTCCATGCAAGTATGAGAGCCTGAAGCTTTGATTTTTGCTAACTGAGAACTGAGATATTACGGTAGCAGGGGCAGAGGACAAGGCAGAAACTTGTTAAAACATTCCTAAGGTATTGGGAATGATTGGCCTCCCAGGTCAAGCAGCTCAGATGGGGCAGTGAGTGACCTACAGCACTGGGAAAAAGCTGGAAGCTGAGCAGAGCTGCAGCCTCACAACCTAGCGCTGAACTGGCTGGTCTGGTCCAGGGGTGCAGACCTGACATTCCTGAGAGCAGAAGTTGTAGGTCACTGACGCCATCTGTGCAGCTGTAGTGAACACCTATCCTTTCTGTTAGATGCATTCACAAGACCCTGCCCAAATTCAGCCCGACATGGTCATCTCTACTATCACCTTTTGAAACTCTTTTAATTCAGCCTTCAGAGCTCATTATGTGCTGGCAGCACTGTGGAACTGGCTTCTGGCATGGATAGCTGTGGATACAGGTGTCATGAACTAGACCAGGTGTGCACACTTCGCTGGAGTGCCCAGGAGCTCCTTGGTTTGCTTCCCTGCCCAGGACGAGGCGTGCGGCAGGCGGCCTTCAGGTCACTGCCGAAGAGAAGAGCAAAGCTCTCTCTCTGTGTGCACACAGCCCAGTGCATCCCCGGGAACGCAAGGAAAATCCTGCCCTCGTTCTTCCTCCACTAGATGTCAGGTTTGGGTCGTAGATATCAATTTGTGTTGGTAAAAGCAATAAAAAGAACCCAATACTTGCCGGCCTTCAAGGCACTATGGCCTTAAAACCACTATGATCGCATCACAAGAGTGCTGCTAATATGTTTGGAAATCTTCACTCCTCGTGCCTTATTTTTAACATTTTCTGGTGCTCAGCACAGCAATAAATGTAACTACATCTGGTCTGGCCCGATCTTTGCTTCAGCCTACAAGTTGTCTGCAGGGTCTTCTGTCATATTTCTCATTATGCTGATCTCAGTACTTCCCTACTTTAGGGATGCACATTGCAGCCAATTCAGCAAACCATAAAGTTTATGCTTTCATGATTATCATAATTTTACATGGATTAAAAATAGTCTGTGACTACTGTATTTTGGATCAGGAGAGGGGAAAAATCTCTGTGTTTATGCTGTGGCTTTTAAGAGGCTGTACTTTGCATCTAGATATATTTTCTTCTTCCAGCAGTGGACTCAATTCAAAGTAGCAGTGACTTCTTGTTCCAAAAGTGGTATTTTCTCTGATACCAGTAACACTCCTGATTTAGCTGGGAAGCTGTAATCTGAGGAAATCAAAATTTGCCACAGAGATAATATCTTTTATTATAACTCCTGGAGCCTTTTCATTGGAGTATGGTAAAAAACCTTAAAAAGACTCTCTAAAAACTTCGCTGGAAACACAGCTGTCTTCTTTTGAAAACTAAAGAAAATAGCATAGAAAATAATTACACATCTGGTCCAGCCTTGCAGGTAGAATATCGGGCAGTGAATAGCCAAATCTTGATTTTTGCACAGATCTGTGTAGCTGGGCTTTTGCAGCTGCTTACTTTTCGATACTAACATGGTCAAAGGCTCGTGAGTCCAAACACAAAGATCCTCTGTAGATCTGTGCTCCAGTTTCTGTTACAGTCACAGTGCTCCTTCCTCCAGTTGGTTGTATTTGTTTGCTTTTCACAGATGGCAGATCACTGTGGGTCAGGCTGACATCTCTCTCCCGGACGCATCCACCAGTGCTCAGTTCAGTCTGGGGCTTTAAAACACTTTGGTGAAGAATCTGGTGAGCTCCAAGCAATGTAAATAATTCAGATCACATAACAGTTTGCATACAGTCACCACTGTTTCTCCTTATCAGATGTCTTTCTTGGGCATATGCCTCATGTTCAGGAGGAAAATGCTTTCTCCTTGCATGTCAGTCATGCAAGAAAGTTTTTCCCAAGTTGAATACTTAAATAGCTATCCCTCTGTTACAGGTGGAGAGGGCAACAAATCTTATATTTAACGTTGCCTAACAGTTTTGATTATAAGATCTGCTTTTCAGTTGCTTTTAATTTTTTCATATTTTAATCATTCTAGGCTGAAATTTTCCATCTTTGTTCTCTGTGTCGGGCTGAATTTTATTTTGGGAACATTTCACTGAAATCTGGTCAGCAACTTCCAAGAATGAGGTTAGCGAAAAACATGGTTGGCCCATGCTGAAAATGTCTTAGAGTGGTTTCTCTGCAGTTCAGGGCTTCATGCAGGGGCTTGAAATTAGCAGGGGTTGATCCCTGGAGACATCAGCCTGTACTTGGTGGCCATATGAAAATCCTGTCAGATCTGACCTAGCTGTAAATCACTGCTTCCCACTCGCACATGGTCTGCAGGGCTTGTCTGAAATCCAGATGTTATCTTTGCTGAAGACTTGCCTAGTGCAGAGCATGCTCCTGCCAGAGCAGTTCAGCCCCAAAAATGAGCAGAGGGCAGAGAGCTGGCCGTGCCCCACTCTGCCTCACCCCGTGCCACCCAGAGCTGGATGCAGCCTTAAACAGCACTGAAGGGGAGGAGGAAGAGCAAAATAATGGCTCAAAAGAGGAGCTGCAGGACAGCATCCAGGGACAGGCAGGGAGGGATACGCAGAGGCAACAAGGTCAGAGAGAGCAGGTGGGAGCAGAACAGGCAGGGATATCCTGGGGTGGCAGGGTTTCAGGGGGATAGAAGGATCGAGAGAAGAGGATAAATTTGGGAAAGAGGCAGAAGGGTGACACACTTTCCTAGTGTCCTGTGAGACTACCAAGCATTTGGCTGCTCTTTCTGCAAAAACCTCTGCATCCAAAAACCAGAAGAGAACTTGATTTATGCTCAACATTCATCTGAATTTTTTGTGGTATCCTTTGTTTTATCTCATCCTTACAATTTGTTTTTTCATTTCTCCTTTCCTGCCCCCACCAAAAAACCCAGAAGAATTCAGGAGCATGCTTCTGTGTCCTACTGTGGAAGTCTGTTCCATTGCATCTCTTCAGATGAGGAAGATCTGGCGTGCTTTGTGGCACTGAAAAGAGATAATGCAGGCTTTTCCCCTGGTTACCCCTCTTCAGAAAAAACCTGGAGCTGTAAACTCTGACACCAGCAATGCTTGGATAAGTGCAATAGGCTGGGAGGAAAGATCAAATCAGTGTTTGATGTAGCAGACCCAGTTGGGTCGTATGAGGAGTGGTGACCTGCAGATAGCAGGGAGGGAGTGTGCAAGCAGAATCACAGGCTGCGCAGACCATAACAAAACATTAAAAAAATGGATTTCAGGGAGCAGAGGCAGAGTCATTGAACTATTGCTGGGAAATGCTGAAGGAGGGAGGACAATAACTGTATATTCTCAGTATGGAAACATACAGCACCCGCAGGTACATATCTAATGCTACTGTCAGGCAAAGAACTCCACAAATAAGTACAACTTAAGGCATTTATGAAAAATAGGGGTAAAGTGTGAAGTGAGCAAGAGCAGAGCTGGAGAGGAAGGTCTGTTTCCCAGAACACCCCTTTTCTTACAGAAGCTGTTTCCCAGAACACCCTTTGGTTCCCACTGGCTGCTGCCAAAGCTGTCTCCAAAGACATTGAGCTCACATAGGGTGGAGCAGCAGAGGAGCTCAGACATGACTCAGCTTGGGGTTTTCCCTTTGATTTCCATGGACAGCTGTCCTTCTTGAAGCCAGGGAGTCAGAGGCAGCTGGGCATGACATTAACCATGATTTACCCTT